>CM061919.1:13638511-13771019 GCA_031002005.1 Vandiemenella viatica
GGATCATTTTACTCCAAATTATTAGCGTAAAACTATAATGATATTTATTTATATATTCATTTGGCTATTTCCTTCCCATAATACTACACATAATGCGGTGTGTGGGCCAAGCAATGGACGGAAAAGTTCAAAGATCAGATTTTTAGTTCTACAAACTATATAAACAATTATAAAGAGATTATTTCGGAAAATTATCTAAGGCCGGTTGAATGTAACTGATTTACAAGGTTGTTTAAACACTGCACGAGCTGTCTGTTAACACGAACTCCGTGGGATTGTGGCTAACGCTCTAGTCTTGTAAACGCGTGGTGCTCGGTTCAAGTTTAGCCATTCCAATTATTATTATTTGCATTTATTTTAAACAAGTCGAACCTACAAAAGGCTTATGCAAAAAACCGAGAGTTAATTAGAAGAATCCTGGCCATTTCTTAAGTTTTTTATTATTATCATTTAGTCTGTACTACGTGGTTAATGCTAGTGTGTAAGGACCGCGTTATAAGGACCTCTATTTCAACGTTACTTGAGCATAGCATGCCACTATTTTAACGGAAAAGGCCAAAAAATCAATATTTAGTCATGGCTAAACGTGGCAGGACTGTGGAGCTAAAAGGACAGTACATCGAATTTGGTGACAGGCGCAAACACATAGCATAGTATCGCTGCAATGGCCAACATTTAAGACAACGAAATTGTGATACACCAACTGAAATAACAACACTGCAAGAAAACTTCCACGTAAACCACAAATGACTATGAAAGGAGATGAATGAAATCATCATGGATTGCCTTGAACTGTAAACAATCTGTAGGAATGGAGCGCCGAATATTGTATTTTGCTCTGCGACTCACCAAGAATCATCTGCTAAACATAGAACGGAGGGGATGAATCTAGCCAAAACCAGTTGTGAATTACCGAGACGGTTAAAGGCAACAAATGGAAGACGGGAAAATATGTAACACCTTTATCAATTTTTTAGGTATTCTTTCTACAACCACAAAGAGTTTTTGCTACATTGGATTTTGAGCCAAGGACCTTCAATTTTCATAGTGGGCCCATTAATCATTCAGCTATGCGAAATAATGTCTCCTATGTTCATTTCAGTGAACAATGGTCCAAGAGAAGAATGAATATCCATTTGCATTTATTTGCCTGATCTTTATCTAAGCTGCCTTTGTGATCCAAATATATCAATAGGAGAAGTATTTGCTTGCAGTCATAGATGAAATTTCCGGATGTTAGACACTATATTAAAATGGAAACTACCTTGTTTACAGCGCAGACAGTCCCTGTCTAGCCAAAGATAATTTTTTTTTAAGTAGTCAAAAAAATGCCTCTTCCGTGTACTTTCTGAATTCTGTTAACAGCTCCTTGAGCTGTAGATTCAATGCAGTATTATAAATGAGGATGAAGCTTAAAGTTTAAAATTAACTTTACCTATAACCAAATATGAGTTGGTGCCACTTCATGAAGCAGTTATGCAGATGCTTTAAAGGACATAGAGTAATCAATCTTCATGTATCACAGGTTTTGTTATGTTCCTTATTCTAATTCATTGTCTTGTATTTCACTATACAAAATTATTTCACGTTAAAACTAAAAAAAATTTAAACAACTATCTTAAACAGCTACTAGTATTAATATTGCCTCCAAGATCATTTATAATCATTAAGAAAAGTAATGGTCCTGTTACATTTTTCCCCTATTGATTCGGACTGTCTATTTTCACCAACTAAGAGTATTAAGAATCCTCAATTCCAATATAATCCAGATTGTTGCTTATTTTCTTCAAAAACCTTGTTTAGTTCCTTTTTATGGTGCCTAGATCATATATAGAACTAATAGATAATAATACGATAAACTTTTTAAACTGAGTGTATTTATTTGTTATTCTTCCATTCTATTTCGGCCATCTAAGGACCCGATAAATAATCCTGTGCTTTAATCACGATGGTTCTTTTCTTGACTTCCAATAGCTCTCAACCTTTCACTTTGCTCTTTTCACCTTTCTTAGGTCCAGATGTTAATATTAGAAGAGGAAATCTCTTACTCTTCTCCTATAAACCCTTGAATTTTTGTATCAATCTTTGAAGTTGCTCTGTGCTGTATTATATCTTTTGTTATTATGATCTCATATCTTTCTGTATCCTTGGAGCCATTGGTTTCAATTCTTACTCTTGTAAATGTGAAGATCTCAGGACGCTTCGTTCGATTGCAGTTTCTACACATACTATCAGAGAAAATAGTATGGCCAAACTGTTACACCAACCCGTTTGTGCTTCAAACCTAATCTTATCTCTTGATGTACTCGACTTTCTTTGAGTTTCTCTTCCCATACTCTTATTACCTTCTCCTAGATACAAAGAAAAATAATAGGGGAAAGCCTGTTTCCCTGCATAGCACAGGTTTATACTTATTTATTACTTTCGCAGATTTTTATGTTATTTTGTGAGACGAAATGGAAAAAATGAGAGCTGCTGAGGCTTTTCGGAAGGTGATATGTTGGCTGTTGACTGATCCTGGTAAACAGCGTGGCCACTGTGTGGTGAGAGTGGGGGCCAGTGATGTAATTAGGAGCGGGGAGAGCATTGCGCCGTGTGGAAGCCGCGCCCGTATTGACGAAGCCGGCCGCTCGACCAGCGGCAAACAGGAAATAATTACTGTCGGAATGAGGTGTCAACACCGACTGACACGCCGGCCATGTTAATGGACGGACCTTTCGCTGCATTCTGAACACGGTCATACAGGATCGTCCCAAATGCTACGCACATTCGTATCCCACGTTGGACGAAATTAGCTGAGCAACGGAAAATTAAAATGGTTACTGTAGCATCTCCAGCAACCTAACCAGCAGTAAAATTAGGAGCTATGTTCAATATCCATACGTACTACAAAAATAGACGGCTCTTGTTGTTAATGCGTATAATCCGAGAGCCACCTTTTTAGTTAGTTTTGGAAGTTTTTCTTAAATTCTATGTTCCACATTCGGCCAGGCTTTAGTGTACATTTTATTTTCTAGAGAAGGAAGGGATTTAGTAGCGCTGAGTTAACCGAAGTAATGTAGAGAAATACTTTTGCCATTTAATTTTTTTTTTTTTTTTTTTTTTTTTGCTGTCCAGTCTCTCGCCTGGTTTGATGCAATACTCCATCCCTTCCTATCTTGCACTAATATTTTCATCTCAACATACACCTTACAACCCACGTTCTCAGTTATCTGCTTCATATATTCTAATCTCTTTTTTCCTCTGCTGTACTTATCTTCAACTGTTCCATCCACTAACAAGTCAACCAATCGTACATGTCTCAAAATAACCTGTCTCTTCTTTCTGTAAGACTATTACAAAACTTCTTTCCTCGCCCATCATTCCAAAACTTATCCATTTCGTAATTAGTCCATCCACTTAATTTTCAGCATCCTTCTATAACACCACATTTCAAATGCATCAATTTTCGTTCTTACTGGTTTTCCTAAAATCCATGCTTAGCTGCCATAAAGTGCTTTGCTCCACATAGGTTTTAAAGAGTTCTTACTGAATCCTAGATCCATATTTGAAACTAAAAGATTTCCTATTTCGATCAAGGATCTTTTGCTAGTGCTATTCTCCTTTTAACATCAATCCTGCTTCAGCCATTGGTAGTATTTTTACTTCCTAAGTACGACAAATTCACTAACTTCTCCTATCACATCCGACTCTATTTTTACATTTAACCTACTAATATTGATGCAATTTCTGCTATATTTAATCACTTTTGCCTTGCTTTGGTTTATATTTAGTCCAAAATCTTCTTTCAGTATTTTGTTCATGATATACAGTAACTTCTCAATATCCTCAGCTCGTTGTGCTAACAAGACAAAGTCATCAGCAAATCGTAGCATACTGGATTTTCTCGCTGACACATTCAAATTATTCTTTCATTCCCTTATTGATTCTTCTAAACGCAAGTTGATATTAATGGGGATAGACGACAAACTTGTCTCACTCCCTTTTTAACTGAAACGTGTCCCCTCATGATTCACTACTTTTTTTATAACAACTTGAGTCTCATAAAAGATTATAAAGTATTCTTCTATCTAGGTATTTTAGATCAACTTTATAAAAAAAAATTAACATCTTGTCCCACCTAAACATTATCAAAAGCTTGTTCTGAATCAAAAGAAGCCGTAAATGTATCTTTGTTTTTCTTGATCCGCCCTTCAGGTATTAATTTTAACGCCAGAATCGCTTGTCTTATACCGCGGTTTTTTTCTAAACCTACTATCTCTTCAACTACACTTCCCATTCTTCTGTATATTATTCTGGTTATAATTTTGAAGCATGTGATGTTTAGACTTATAGTGCGATAGTTCTCACATCTGTCAGCTTGTGCTTTCTTTAGAAGAGTGAAGATGACACTTTTATTAAAATCAGTTGAAATCTCTCGTGATTCATAACTCTTTGAAAACGTTTGAATTTTAAAATTTCTACAGGAATCTCATCAATTACAACTGCCTTAATTTGATTTCAGATCATTCAAAGCTCTTCAAATTCTGTCGTCGAAATAGGATCACCTAGGTCATCAATGTTAACATCAAATTCTTTTCCATTGCACTTTTGTTCAAAGAATCTCCATCATACGGTTTCTCTATGTATTCCTTCCATCTGTTAGCTCAATCTTCTGAACTTAGATGAGAGTTCGCGTCGGCAACTTTAATGTTTTCTTCATTTCCCCAAAATTCTGTTTGATCTTCCTATAAGCAACATCTACTTTACCCCTTTTCTATTTCTTCACACCTTTCATGCAGCCATCTTTCTTTTGCTTCCTTTGCATTCCTTTTTATTTGATTTCTAAATTGTCTGTATTGCTCTCTTCCCGCTTCATCCTGGGAATTTTAGTGCCTTCTCCACTGATTCATCTACTCCAAAATTTCTTCTGAGATCCAAGGTTTTCTGGTGGCTTGTTCCCTAGAGCCTTTTAGAAGTTACTACTAAGATCTAAGTCTACCTTTTCCACAAAATTTCTCTCATGTTACATTGTTTTAGTTATTCACTTCCAATCTGTTTCTGCTTGTATTATTTTCTATTGTCCTTGAATTTCAGCCTGGTCAGAGTCTATGTCTGTTTCCTGGGTGTGTTTTACAGTATAGAACTTGGTTACTGAATCTCTGTTTGACCATAATATAATCTAGCTGATATCTGCCTATGTCCTCTGTACGTTTCCAGGTGCATATCCTTCTAGCATGATTCTTAAACAGTGTGTTCGCCACGACTAGTTTACATCTTTTACAAAAATTCTGACATTCTGCTTCCTCGCTTATTTCTTTCTCCTAAACCAAAACTTCCTATTCTTCTCTTTTCCTTCTTCAACTACCGCATTCCAATTATCCATGAAAATTAGATTTTCTTCCCCGTTCATATATATTGGATTAATTCTTCAATTTCAGCGTATATTTTCTTTATTTCTTCATTATCTTCCTGTTACGTTGGTATTGTACTAACGTGGTTGGGGCGGGCTTAGTTTCTAACCTCAAAAAAATAATTCTGTCACTAAACTGTTCATGATAACTCACCCGTTTTCCTACTTTCTTGTTCATTACAAATCCTACCCCAGTGACTCCATTGACAGCTTGTGTGCTAATTATCCTGTATTCCCCCCACTAGAAATCTTGTGCACCCTTCCACTTAATCTAAATAATCCCATATCTATTTTTAAGTTTCCTAATCAGACTTCTAACATTCCACGATGCGACTCGTAGAATGTGTCTATCCATTCTGATGATCCCTCCTTGAGCAGTTCCCACCCGTAAATTCGACCACCGGAATATTTTACCCAGGAAGAAGCCATCATACTACATGTAATTTGAGAGGATTACATTACCTCTGGATAACTTAGAATCATTAATGTAGTGGTTTCCCGTTGCTTTATGCATTTCCATGATGTTGATAATTTCTGATCCACCCGCCTTTAAGGGCCGTTTCCAACCCCAAAGGCAAGAGGTTACCCTGGACCACTCCCCACTCTTCCGCTCTCTTTTAGGAGGCCGTTGGCAAGCAGTGGGCGACTTCTTATACCGGGAATCTTTCAGTATCTGGTAAATTACGATTAGTTCTTACAGGTAATATTTTTGCTACAGATAAAGAACAATTTAAAAAAAAAACTTCAATTATGTTCAGACGAGTGATAACTACCTGAATTTGCATAAATATTTGTGTTTCCGTATTTTTCTTACTCTTGTTATTCATATGATTACTGACCCGACTCGAGCATGGTGAGTGAACGGTTAATGCTCTGGCCTCGCATTCGGGAGGACGCCGGTTTGAATTCCTCTCCTGGCATCCAGATTTGGGGTTTCCATTGTTTCCCCAAATGATTCCAGGTGAATTCCGGGATGCTCCTTCAAAAGGACATGGCCGAATTCCTTCCCTTTCCTTGTCCCCAGTCCAATCTCGCCTCTAATGACCTTGACGTCGACGAGGCGTAAAATAAAAAAAAAACTGATCCGAAGCACTAGCTAACTGTATAAAAGATGTTGTAATAGATTTTAATTGTACAGTTACGTTTTAAAAATTAGCATTTTTTCTTAAAACTGTACCTAAGATTAAATTTATTGTATGTGTAACACAGGTAATTGTTTTGTATTCTCCAGAAAATTACATTCTCAACGAGGTAAACGAAAAATGACAACTTTTTTTTAATAACTACTCCGAAATATCACTCATAAATATCGATACTTTTAAAAATAATATATTATCAACATAGGTTACAAGAACTGCATTTCAAATTCTAATACATTAGAATTTAGTGCCATAACATTTGCTGTTATCAGTCTTTCTTGTGGTATGACACTGGGCTATGTTGAAGAGTAGTTATGCCTCAAAAACATTTTGTATAAACTTTCTCATAAACCGTAATTCGAATGAAAATTATGTTTTGATGGGGAGACTTATAGTTTAAATAGCACTCCGCTCTTCTCTCAATATCCATCAAGAGAAATTAATGCAGCTCGAATGAAGTCAGACGATGTTTATCGAAAAGTCAATTTCGCGCCCTTAATTGCTAAAAGTTGCGGAGGTTCCTGCAGCTAAGATGTTTGACAGCAGAATAAGCAACGTGGGACAGCTCCAGTGTAACAGCATTACGAGGACACTGGCAGGCGTTTTTATCTTATGGCACACATATTTAAAATTTTCTACATGATAAAAATAATTAATATATTAGTTTAGATTTGGAAACGAATTTTCTATCTCAACCTGCTACGTCAGATTCATTTCAGACTTTCTTTTGAAGACTTTCTTCTTAGTGGATAACGTTAGAGATAACTAAATGTAAATTAATTAATTGTAATGTGCGAACACAGTTTCCAATGACGTCTCATACCCTTGAAGGCCACTTGTGATTAGCTGCATTGTTATATACTGTTACCATACGAAACTTAGTTTCCCAGACCTTTAACAAAATCAAAAATATATCAGGTCAGAAAAAAAGCTGGATACGACAAACATGCATCCAACATTTTTGGCACGTCTCAGGAACAACATTATGCTTATCCGCATATTTACGAATCTCTTCATGGAAGAGCATTATCCGATGATCTACGATTATAATGAATTATATTCTTGTTCCAGTCCACATCCTCTCCTCAACTCTCTGTTTCATGTGCAATTAATCATTGTCTTCTATTAGGTTTTCCTTTCTTTCAAGTCTTCCATGCGCTAGAAAATCAACCAATCTCGCATTGCTTACAAAGTTACCATCCATAATGTGTCTTCTTTCTCTAAAACTGTTCTAGAATTTATTTTCTGGTCCAATTATTTCCAAAAAATATTAATTTCCGACACTTCACTTGATTTTCAACACGCATGTTAGAAAATCTTCCAATTTTCATGTTTACTGGTAAACTGCAAGATTGGCTACCATAAAGTTCTGTTTTAGAAAGTTGTTTAAGACAACAATTGTTAATATATTGGAATATCATTATATATATATAAAATCAGTTGGGCATGACTCATTGGAAAGTGTTAGGGAGACCATGAGTGCGGGTACTGACACTGATGTATAAAACATTGGACAGACATTACATGATTGCATGCATGTTATGGAAGCATCAAATTCATGATTTGGAACGAGCGTGGTGGGTGATTAGTAGCGCTCTGGCCTCGCATTCGGGAAGACGTGGTTTCGAATCTCCGTCCGGCCATCCAGATCTCAAGACCTCGATGTAGATGAGGCGTGAACCCAGCAAAGGGCATTTGATTCCGTAGAGATTAGGTGGTTAAGTCTGGTATTTACGCGCAACCAGTATTCTCGTTGAAAGCGGAGATTTGACGATAATTTGTTGAACTAACATTTGAACCAACTAGTGATGGAAGAAAATGACTTATACCTTCCGCGGAGATTATGAATCCGAATGTTGTTGGTGAGTCACATTAATGATGCTTACGAATGTGTGGTTCTCTGTTTTGGCAATTACACGTTCTTCGCCTTAGAATGGTTATTGCCCATAATTCCTTCGTGAGTCACATAGAGATTTTGCTCCTTGGCCTGTAACGGCTTGCTGTGGTTTTGGGTAGGACGGAGCTTCGATTACAGGTCAGACATTCTGGATGTAATTTTGCTGCCTAAATCATTCGAAGAAATTGCAGAAATGATTTTTATAAAAAACTATGTCAGTATCTTTCCCTTTACTTAATAGTCCTAAGCCTACTTTTATAAAATAATTTTTTGTGTAGCTAAAGATTCTTTTAAATATATTTTGTATGAAAGGCTGTTGAAGGGAGATACCGAACAACACAACCTGCTCAAAAACTGCGGTGTAATGGTGTCTGTACTAAATAGCATAGCTGTAATTTACACGACGTAATCAGTCGATTTGAGGGGCTTCTAGTCTTGTTTTGTATCTTGGCCGGATATCATCGGCACCCTCAAAGCCGCACGGTTTGCGCCTAAGCTGACAGTCAGATTGTAGCGATCATACTTCACAGAAGTGAGCAGCACCGTTGGCTCACTTCGCTGCTGCACAGTGACGATGTTCGGCGTCAGACGTAGGGTTGTCTGGATGATGTATCGGTCAAGCGAAAAAATTTACCAGCTCCTCTTGGATAGCGGAGTAGTAAGTATAGTTTGTTGAATTCAAAATCAACAGATTTTTATTCAGAATCCCAGGTTTAATCCCAAAACTCTCCGTAGTGAGTAGGAGAGAGGGCATACTACGCAGCTGATTATAACAGATGGCGACGTACAACTTTTCATGCTTCGGAAGTGTAGGCCTCAATGCGCTTCCCTTTCTTTCTTGTTCGTATTTGCACAACACTGAACGTAACAAGTCAGCAACACATATACATCACATTCAGAGTCCTCCGCCTCACAAGTCGCGTGTTTCTTTTAGGAATCTACTTTTGGCATACAGATTATGGATTACACGTTCCGCAAAAAGATGACAACACTGAAGTTCGCCCCGTTTCACTAGCAACTGGCCGGCTGGTAAACAAGACGTATCGCAGCCACACACCAAAAGAGGACGCTGTCAAAACACTACGAAGACGATAAATAAGAAGCACGGATACAGGTGTTAATCATCATGAAATCTCTCAAGTTATGCAATTTGATTTAAATACTTAACTTGAAACTTTGGAACAGTTATAATATTTTCTTTTTAAATAGAGAAAATGGTGGAATGTTTTTCTAAAACTTGAAAAACTGCTACCAAAATAAATCTCTACTATTATAACTCTGCATGCGAGCTGCATCTGTCTGAGTGTTTGAGGAAGCATCGCGCAAAAACTACTGTACCAGTACGGACAGAGCTTACATAGTAATTTGAAAGCTTAGATCCTAGCTTAAAACTTATCTTTGTGACCTGGGAACGGAGCAAGAAACTATAATTCGCTTGTTCCGAGAACACATAATCACCACAGATCATAATCCTTCTCACACGAACACTCCTTTAGCAGATACCCTCCAAAGATCAAGCTACAACACACAAACAAACCCTGAACCTTTTCAATTCTATTAAAAAAAAATTCAGACTACGTAACTTTGGTTATTTATTTCTTCACTTTTCGGAAATATAGTTCCTTACAATACACGGAAAATGTTAATGAAACCGCAATATCAAATATTAACACCAAATAAGCCCAACCAAATCGTGGAATTCAATTTAAAAGTTTATGCTTTGCTACCGGAAAGCGAAAAAAAGTTTTTTTAAGGAAACATCCCGACATTCGCCTAAAGTGATTTTGAGAAACCATTGAAAAATCAAATCTCGATGCCCGGACGGGGATTCGAATCCGCATCATCCCGAATGCGAGGTGAGAGTGTTACCGCTCACCCTCCACGCTCGGTAACCATTAGGAAACGCATTACAATGCACACTAAGTGCGCGCGAACAAAATAGCGTGGAAATGCTATGAAATAAATGTGCAGGAATATATAGCCTGAATCAAGAGGGTTTTCACACAGCTACGAAAGAAGTAATGGATACAGACACTGTGACTGATACTGCGATAACCGCTGATAGTTGTTTCCTAGAAGTAAGAGCTACACCGAGAGGGTGGATTTACTTGAAGATACCTCACCCCACAGGATGCTTCAGTCTTTGGCCGGGCAATCTTCTATTTAATATACAAAAAGTAAAAAATAAAAAAAATAAAATAAAAAATAAAAAAAATAAACATTAGTGGTTGTGAATGTATCGTCGGAACTAGTGACTCCGACTACTGTACAGTACCTTATGTTGAACATCACGAAAAGGAAATAATTTGTGACTTTATTAAATCTGAATTCAATTTTAAATTAATCAATTCAGCGCTTTCAGATGTGGGTATGAGAGTGTAGTTAACAAGCTCATTGGAAACTCTAATACACAGTCCCGACCGTATGAATCAAAATTCTCGGTTTATGCGTAGAGCTCTAGTATCCAACGAGAGCTATGTTCAAGTAAGATTGAAAAATCATTTCATTGTCCTTTAAAGCCGAATTTAGTTAACAGCTGCGATTTTCTGAGATATTTACTTTCTATATACCTTTCATTTTTTCTTCCCATATTTCTGTAAAAATTATAGTTCGACTCCACATCAGACCTTTATAACAGTGGAGTGATATTATATCTCTGCTATCTTTTGGTACAAACAAAATTATCAGAGGCAACTATTGCAGTCGATATGAAGTACAGAATCGAATAGAAAAGATTCTAGTTGTTTGGGTGTTTGAGATGCATTAAAAAAAGTGATTCTTTTTTATATATATACATGGGAAATAAAACCTTACCTCGCAGTCTATGTATTCTGTAACACGTTATATTTCACTTTACACAGCACCTGGAGATTCAGGTTAGAAACACCCATGGCGCAAAAGTAAGATTACTTAAATAGCCTCCATTCGTTGCTCACCAAGTTTCCAAATTAACTCACACAATACAGATTCTGGGACGAGTTGCAGAAGAGCAGTCAATTAAAGAATTAACAGTTAAGATTTAAAAGATTTTTAACTCACATTCATATTTATAAGTTTATTTTCCTATTGCATATGGGAATTTAATGTACACTGAAGTACCTAAAGGCAGGGTATAGAACTATGGAAAAATCGAGATGGTGGAAGAAATCTGTAAATGTGCCGTGCAATGTCGGAGCTTTCATTTGTACTATCGCGAGTCGTGTGGAAGGTTTTCTGACGTGATTATGGCTGCACGGCTTAAATCAACGGAGTTTGGACGCAGATTGGTAGTTGGCGCTGACGCATGGGGCATTCTATTTCGGAAATTGTTCGTGAATTTAACATTCCTCGATCCAAAATGTTAAGAGTGTGCGGTGGATATGTCGACGTGTCAGTGTTGAGAGTCAGACAACATTGCATCAATAGACAGCAACACTCAACGCAGCACGGATGACAGACGTGTGCGTGCGGACAGAGCAGTGAAATTTGGCTTTGATGGAATAAGGCAGGAGAAGACGCGCTCACTGAAATCAACAGAAAAAGAGTGAGCAATTTTTTTAATGGAAATTCCAAACCTTCTAACGTTCACACAAGTCATTTTTATCGTTAGTGTTATGAAAGTGTAACAGGCTTTTATCTTTGCCAAATTTGATACGAACTATTCGTCCGTGACGGAATATAAACAGTTGCCGAAAGAATTACCATTTATGCAATAGTATCGAGCGTGTGAGTTCCGCACTGGTATTTGGAGGACACGGCTTCAAATCCGCCTCTGGACAACTAGATTTCGGTTTTCCATGGCTTCCCAAAATCACGTCACGTGAATGCCGGAATGATTCTTTCAAATGGTCGTGGCCGAATTCCTTCCCGTTCCTTAACCCCGTATCTTCTACCGCATATAATATCACAGACGTTGGCGAAGCATGAAGCTATAAGAGAAGAAAGTATAAATACTAAGTTTGGCTCTAGTAATGGTCAGTACGTACACTTGCAGTAAAAAGTAGCTGTATTGCTAACTTTCATGAGAAACATTTTTTCTATAGTCAATATATGAAAAATTGAATTCCTTTAGTATTTCGACTAACTTCTCTTGTAAATAAATTCAGCGGTTACTAAGCCTCGGTCGCTATTTTTACGATCTCTACCAAACTGCATTAAAAGAAGTATTCACAACATTGGCTGATTCAAAATATTTATATATAAAGATGAATGTATGTATGTTTGTTTGTTTGTTCTTCATACAAATACACAGTTTTCATCCGATCTCGATGAAACTTTGCACACTTATCCTTTGAAAAAAGGAGAAAAATACTGTCTACATTTGGATGAAAAATTATCTGTATATATAATACATGTTGTGTCATAATTTCGAAATACTACTGAATGGCGATAGACAGACGCGTTGGATATGGACGTCTCTATACTGCTTTTTTTTCCGTGTATCGGTCAGACAGCTCAGTGATAAAAGCGCTTGCTTACAAATGTTTGGGTCGTGGTCTCCGGTTCAAATCTTCGTGGAGGCTAAGATTTTTAAAAATTGTTTTTGATCGTAAGAGTCACGCCTGGGCCATAGGTTATTCGGATTGAGTGTTAAACTGTCGATATGACAAAGTTAGGGGTGCAATGCGAGGCAAATCGTAGGTAGTCTTACAATGCTGTAGGTGTACACTTTTTTACGTTATAATGATTCCTCAGGGGTTGTACGCAGTCAGTGTGTGTGTGTGTGTGTGTGTGTGTGTGAACCGCAGTAGTAATACTATAAATACGGAAGTAAGTCTCGGTCTTTTTGTTACGTTTTGACGACCAAATTGCTATATCGATATAGAAGGAATCTGACAAGAAAATCTGTATGAAGGGCACAGGACATTTTCTCCAGTATGTTTAATAGTTGTAGTCACGAAATTTTGAGACCTTATCGAATGGTGGCAGAAATATGTTGGAAACTGATTCTCTTCAAGAGACTGGTTCGACGGTAGAATGATATAGTGATAGCTTTCCTGTCATATTATGCCGACTCGGTGTTGTTTGGGACCAATCCTTCGTTACCAACAACTTTCTATATTCAATTCTGGCAAAAAAAATTCTCAATCCACGCGTACGAAGTCGCTGGTACGAGCTAGTCTGTAATAAACGTGTTCAGTTCATATGCTCCGATTAATGATGGCCGCTTCAATAATATTTTCAGTTCTCCTTCTTTTGGATCCGTGAATAAAATACGTTAACGAGGAGAGGATATATATATATAATCTCTAACCACCTATCCGCATGAAAATACCACAAATATGACAAAATCAATTCCAATAAGCTTATAAGTTTATTTCAGCTTATTCTTAGAATACATATTTAGTATAGTCCGTGAATTATATCTAGACCAAATACTTTCTGTTAGTTACATCTTTCCATACTACGCGCACTGGCATAAAACAAAAATTTATACACACTTTCCAAGTGAAAATGTGGTGAGGATGGAGTATCGAACAGTACTAATCATATTAATTATTATGCAGCAATTTTCACCTAATCAAAGTGGCGTTGCTTGTTAACGCGTTACACATGGCTGCCAACTACGTGCTAACAACAAATCGAAGCCAGCTCCCTTCACAATTGGTTTAATTTCTCGTGTAAACAGAAATTCATTATTGTTATTGCTTAAGGTTTCTGCTTTTCTCACAAAGCATTCAAGTAAATAAATAACTCGATAAAACTGATAAAAGTTTCACAGATGTCTCTGGAAGGAACATACACTCTGAAAAAAGCAATAATTTGCAACTACAAAACCTGCCATAACTAATGTAAAACGTAAATAGAAAACAATCAGCTAATTTTAGAAGTATACAATTACGTGAAAATAATCTGAACAGAATTGTAAAACTAAGTGTACATTTCAATACAAATTCGTCGCGTATGATACCCTGATAAAAGGCGAAACATGTATGACAGTAAAACATTAAAATCTCAGATGTATTAGTGGTTACCTCGCTATATTTATGTGTACATG
Source organism: Vandiemenella viatica (assembly GCA_031002005.1). Taxonomy (NCBI): domain Eukaryota; kingdom Metazoa; phylum Arthropoda; class Insecta; order Orthoptera; family Morabidae; genus Vandiemenella; species Vandiemenella viatica. Next base: position 13,652,917 of record CM061919.1, read on the forward strand.
ATACTTTATCTATAGCTTCTGTAAGAGTGACGTAATCGGGGCAGGGAATTTGTAATATTGTAAGAGATGTTGATTCTGTTATGCAGACAACCTTGTTACAGCGTGACTGTACCGCCCTTCGTCCTTGTGAATCCTCGCTTGGACAGTCTGCTGGCCAATCAGGGGGAGGCTCTCCCCGCACAGAAGCCAGCCAGAATTGCAATTTCACGCTAGGCGGGGGTGCGCCCACCGCAGCGGTAGAGAGAGAGTCTTGCCACAACCTCGACAGTAGTTTTTACCTCTGTACTACGTGAAGTAACGTTTATCATTGTTAACAAAACAAGATCTGGTAAATTTACCGAGTTATGCCGTACTCTCGTGACAACCCAGGAAGCACAGGAAAAGAATTAATACGAAGGAAGATGAATCGTAATGGAGATCTTTCAAACAGGCGCCTGATACATTAACACACGTTAATGTGGACAGACAGTTGATTTCATATGACCACGTTCACACGCTAAGTGTGTGAGATAAATGACCTGGTTCTAGTATTTTCGTATGTATGATATTAATTTATTAAGTTTAAACAGAAAGATCGCTAGCCAGGAGACAAAGAAACACTGTGGGGCTTGCTGTATCCAGGGAGATGTGCGGATAAACTGAAGCCGTGTTGTTGCTTGCGTATGTTCTAACACAGGCTTAAACATATGAGATGATAACATATGCGTACGGATATTGTTAATCAAATAGTGATCAGAGTATAAGAGAATTTGGACTAATTGTTTAAAAGTTTATACGTTTATTGCTGATAACTGGAATAACAGAGTAGGCTACTGATAATAAACCGTTGACTTTATTTTTTTCAGACATTCATTGCGTGTACTGATGCAAAGGGATTGAATTGCTGTTCAGTCAGCATGTATGACAAACAGAACTAGTGCACAACAGGAACTGCGTAATCAAACATGAAGAAAGCGTATAGAATAAGTAACGGGATGAAGGAGTTATTGTTAAAGGTGCTACGCTTTTCATTTTACTGTCGTTAACTTTAACTTACTATCACATTTAGAGAACAGGAGATTCATTCCGAAGCACATGATTATTAACTTTCTAGTGCATGAAAATCTTTAGTCAGCTGAAATTCTGCGAAATTACGCGATTAATAAATTTCGGAAGCATCACGTGTACAAGCGGTATAAGTTTTTTCTTCTGAAGTCAGTTCCATTGAAGTCGAAAACCCGTTTACGATGTACGTTGATTTTGTGATTGAAACACGAAATGTCTATTAGCATACTAGTGTGAACTCTTGAGTAGTTTTAGCGATTGCTAACGGTCCAACACATGCAGTATTCGATAAACAATGCCTTGCTACTTTCAGGATAACGCCGAATGACACACTACGCTGCTATAAAACCGAAATTGGAAGAACTACATCGTTTAAGTTTTGCCACATTCCTTATAATCCAGATTTTTTGTTACGTTAGGATCCATAAAAAAATGAATATAGGTGGGAAAAAATTTCCAGCGACGAAGAGATACAAAAATTATGCGCGTTTGACTACAGTATGCATCTAACAAATTTTTATAAAGCAGGAATTAATCAATTTACATTGTAATAGAATAATGCAGAATACTGGATGCAATTGAAGCGAGTAACTTTGTGTTTCCATTGCTGTATATTAATCCAATTAAGAGTATTTCAGAATCCTTATTCATATTTGATCGAGCGTAAGATATAAGTTAATGTATGAAATATGTGGCAGTCAATGTACAATAAAACACTCAACAGTCCTATATCGGAGTACAGTGCCAACTGCGGTTGCTCCCCGTACTCTGTTACAGGGTACAGTGCGTTACTTTACATGGACGTACTTTGTAATCTACGAAAGTAATAAAGTAACTTGAAATAATTTTTTGTACCTAACCCACATTCTCACCTCACTGGTTAATTTTTACGTGCAAAAATATAATCTTAGCGCAGCCTTAAAGTGTTTGTCGTAGAATATTCCATGATATTCTGACTGAGGGATTCGCATGTTTCTGAACGCAATCACAACTAAATGTCAAATATCACTCAATATACAGCTGATTTGTTCGTTTTGTTTGGACTCTGAAGTTAGATTCGATTCATTCGATATTTCTTGTCGATAAAAAATGAGTTCATATAGAGAATAAATACGCTGACAAAATGTTTAAGATGAACAACTAGTTCTTGAGTATATTTAATAGTAATAGAAATATGTTCAATCATAAAAATTAAAAGCATATACAGAGTAATTAATTTTTGCTATCCCAAGCAAAAATGTTCTTTTATTGTTAAAAAATCTATATAATTTAGGTAACAATAGCCACTGTGCGACCGCTGGAGTACAGCATAAAGTCACCAAATTGGAGTTTGCAGGAAAAATTCGTCCCTGTTGGCTTACACGACAGCATTAACACGCCGTATCGCGGAGGATGGTTTAACGAAAAGCATGGAACGGACCAAGGAGCCGATGAGCTTTTCCTTGCGACTTCTTGCTACATTTCCGCAGAGACTCGTTGTCTTGGAGACTCTGAAAACAGAAGTCCAGCAACAAGTGGTGAGCACCTAGTTTTGAAGTCAACTGTTTGAAGTACGGAAATTATCTCCCAAAGTATTAAAGTCATTAATTGTTTTACATATATTCAATGGTCAGTTCACTGTATTCAGAATCATATTCCAAATATTTAGCCCACTTTTAACAACTTTCAAGTCTATGCGTTTCCCACTCTTTGCTAAAATGTTTACGTTGTATCGTATGTGAGTAAGGTTTGTATTGCGAACAGCATTTGAAATTTCTGACCTTTTTCGGATCTGTACTATCATTAACTTCTTTCATCTTAGCAGCAGAGATCTGAGTTAATCCTAACCACCGTCTTATCGCAAAGTAATTGAGCAGTAGAAAACACGATAACGTCCCATTACAACAGAGTCTCGTTAGTTTTACACTTCTTGAAATGTGTTGTATATGATTCACCAATATTGAATATGGTGTGTGAGCATTTACCTCTTGGACCTGGCATTTGGATGGATGCCGATTCGAACCCCGACCCGGCTGTCCTGTTTTCGGTTTTCCATTTTATCCTTATATAATTCCAGGCGGATCCCGGGTCGAATTCCTTCTAGTTTCTTATCCACTAAACATCTCCTGCCTCTCATAACCTCAAAATCGGCAACATGTAATGCCCTAAGAAAATTGACGAAAATAAACTGGCCGTGTAAACTGCTGAATTAATAGATATACACTAAAGATCTACACTACTATAAATTGTAAACAAGCTGTGTGTGTCTCTTTATTTGAACGGGAGCCGCACACAAACTACCGCAGCAATTTGGATGGAGTTTTCACATTTTTAGAGCTAATGGTGCGAATCAAAATCTGTGCGAATAGTAAATGACATATGTACCATGGGAAGGAGAAAGCATTAAAAACCATATATATTTGGAAAATTGTGGGCCGCCGGTCATTATGCACTTCACACGCGCACTACATTCAAATTTGACAAAACTTAGGATTCTGTTTTATTTTTTTTACTTTTGTTATTCAGTTTTCTGGACTGCGGTGCTCTAAAATTAACGGAATACGCTAATTAATCGTAATAAGCATTGACTTGCATCGTAACAGGTCAGTTACCAAGCGATATGCGTTATTAAATTACGAATGTGGTGGACATATATTGTCTCTGGTAGACAGTTAGACAGTTTGTCTCTGGAACAATATGTCTACGTGATCGCTGAACGCTGTAGATTAATAAGTCACTACTTCTTCCTTACATATCATTATGGATGACAAAATCAGCTTTTTCTCTAAGAAAGATGTCTGAAAAACATCTACCATAAATATCAACAGGTAACACTTCATACTTTTTCCATAATGACTTGTGCGGAACTTTCCATATTTTGATGTACTCGATTAATATATATTTTGTGGCTATATATAGTAAAATAAACAGTTATTTATATGAAATAAGACTCATAACCCTGATTTTGCTTTGTTTATCGCAATACGTGCTATAGAGTTAATGACGACAGCAACATGGAACAGCAAAATGGAACTGAAACCTTGTGCTACACCGCGTAAATGATAATAAAACTAAATCCATTATGCCTTACGCTCTAACAAAGACAGTCAATTGCCATTATGGTCCAGGCTGCATTTCAACCTAACAACAAAATTTGATTCCGTTTGTAAATCACATCCGCATTGATACATTCACTGTATTGTAATAGATTCATGAAACTTTGGAATTACTTACATGTGGCTGAAATAACGACATTAGTAATATGGTGTCACTGGAAACGAAGGAAATTAAAAATAATTCTTAACGGATGATACTGCGTAAGATTGGTGTTAGTCCGTGTAAATTTCTATTTTAAAGCAGAATAATTGTTCTAATCAACATATCGTCAAAATAAAACCAATATCCAAACAGAAAAAAACAGATGCTGTTATTATTAATAAAAAAACTCTTATACTACAATACACTTCTAAGAGGACAATTTCATGGGTAACTATTATATCTATATAAATTTGCGGCACCACTGTTATCGTGCATCTCTCTGTATCCGAGAATGTTAAAATAATATTTCTTTTTAGCTAAGTTAAATATTGCGGAAATAATATTTTTCCTTATATCCACAGATAAGTCTTTACCAAAGTTTCTGCTTGACTATATGATCCCACATACACATTTACACATAAAATCCCAGCTGAATTTTTAAATTCCCTTAGTGCATCTGATCTTCCCACTCATGAACTGAATTTAAAAGTTGGTACACCGATCGTGCTCATCAGAAACATATCACCATCACAGCTATGCAATAGAACTATACTTCTGCTGAAATCCTTACACAAAAACATCATTGGGGCCTTTATCTTAACAGGATGTAGACGAGGAGAGGAAGTATTCACTCCACGAAGACCATTGGTACCATCAAACTTTCCACTGAAATTAAAGCTCCTGCAGTTCCCGGTAGCCTTATGATTTGCTATGATAATCAACAAGATTCAAGGCCAGACAGTAAGAACAGTGGGAACTGATCTTCGGACATCATGTTTCTCCCACAGCCAGCTATACGTTGCTTGCTTCAGGGTGAGAGGTAGATCAAATTTATACATATGTGCACCAAACAATCAAACTAGAAACGTCTACACAGAGGCATTGTAGTTAGAGGCCTACCAAGTAAGGTAAAGGTAATATCTTATTTCTCTTAAACATTGCTTCATTACTTATATCACAAAAATAAAAACTTTTCTGAACGATATTTTTTTATATGTCACACCATAATTAAAACCACGAATTTGTTAATTTATTAATTTTTCAGGTAGCTTTTCTACTTTTTAATCAATTGTATCACATTAAAATATGAATGAAACAAACTCTCGGATACCAGTATGAAAACCGAACCTAAGGTAACAACTAAAACAAATGAAACTTATCAGAAGACATATACAATTCATGTCTCTTAACTTTAATAATTGGTAACAGAATAAAATGGGTAAAGAATTTTTACACATACCAAAGCACAAGCGCGTGAAGCAGCGCGAGAATGCTAGTTATAAATAAGATTAAAGTTTATTATTCAGATTAACTCTCTTGTATTTCATGTGGCACTGTGCGAGATGCTCTATTTACGAACAGGAAGAGATGCCATAAACTATAGGTTGCAGTGTTAATGAACAAGAAAAGTTATCAGAGTGGTAGGTACACTTTTAGAATTAAGCAGGTAAAAAACAGGGTACCGGACCTGGGGAAGACGACGGCTGGCTGTCCAGGCAGGCCAGTGTGGTGTCAATCACCGGGAACAAATGGGTCTCAAGGAGGATAGACCAGCGTACAAGGATACACTGTACCTCCCAACGGCTGAAAAAAAAGGCTGGGAAGCAGCTTTGAATGGGAGACTTTATGAATCCCGAACAATATATACGATTTATTACAACTCCCAGTAGAGGTACAATAGTTTGAGTAATCTTGAAAATTTACTGTGTGTGCCGCTATGTCGGTAGAGGGAGACCTGGAGTGAATATTGGAGGAACGGATAAGATAAGTTTGTGGCTGGGAAGATACTAATGTTAAGCAATTTTGCATTCTATTGGCCGATGTCGAGATGAGAAAATTTTCCAAGGTGAACTGATGGGACGGACTGTCTCGAGGACGCTGATCCGACGACAAACCGAATTATCTTGGGGAGAGAGCGCAGTAAGAGTTTCACTCAGGACCTGAAACTTGACCTAATACTTAGCACCTATGCCAAGAATTTTCAATCGCGACTTGTTTGAACACTATTGCTACTGCGAACTTGCTATGTCTGGATGGTACTGGGAGAACATTGCCACTGCAGTTATTTGAGTATCCACCACTCCATCTCATCGCGGTAGATGGAGTGATGCTGATAGACGCCATCTCAGCATCACGAGTCGCCGCGTAGCCTGTGTTCGAAGAGTCGTCTCCACGCAGTGGTGGACACCATTGGTCCACCACGCTGTATTCGAGATTTCACGGTAATCGCATAAGTTCCGCCACATTTCTCCAGAAAACGGTGTTGCCCAGTATCGCCTAAATGTGCTCCACAGCACTCACTCAGAAACTCAGTGTCCTCCTTTTTTTTTTTTTTTACTTGCTACTTTACGCCTCGTTGACGGCTAAGATCCTTAGAGGCGGTATGGGACTAGGTACAAGGAACGGGAAGGAATTCGGTCATTGCCTTTTTGAAGGAAGCATCCCGGCATTCGTCTGGAGTGATTTGGGGAAACCATGGAAAACCCAAATCTGGATGCCCGGACGGGGATTCGAACCCGCGTCCTCCCAAATGCGATGTCAGAACGTTAACCGTTCGATTACGGCTTTCTGTGCTGTTTTGGATTTACTTTTATATACCTCAATCAAGTTTAAATAAACGGCAAATTTTTCATATATTATTTTTTTTAATTTGTTGGTTTTATTTCTAGTTTGACGGTATTGCCCATCAGTTCCTTAAGAAATTAAATTAAATATTACCTGTCATATGTACATACAATCTCACATAAACAACATAAACATTTAAAAGTAAGAACCTCAGTAATGCGTGCAGACTGCTCTATACTATATCAGTAGCAACTCCATGGAGTCATATCAAACAAATGAAGTTGAATGAGTCCAGAGGCCAGACGCACTCGTGGAAGAGCTCAGTGTATTGTAAGGCTACGTAACACGAGAGAAATTATTTTTATTTTAATTCAGTGACAAACGCTTAAGAGTTCCTTGTTAAATATTCTAAATGTTTATTACTGAATTGTTAAATTTCAACCATTGCCATTTAATTTCATCATTCAATGAGATATTTTTCTAGAAATTAGAGATCTGTTCATAAAGTTGATTGAATACACTTTCTTGGTATTCGCGCAAAAAGGTATCTTGAAAAGTATCAGACTTAAAACTAAGATGTTACAAAATCGTATCAGTTTGAAAACTCACAAAAATTTAATCTTTATCCGCAAGTACGTAAATCAACAGCCTTGTCCCATAATGTGAGTACATCAGATTGTATTGTATCACCATAGTGTTTCGGCTCTAGAACGAACTGGCATAAATAAATGTATTGATTGAAAAAAGAGAAATCTCATAACTACTCACTGTATATGGTAACTTATGTTACTGTGTTTATTATAACTCGTTTCTAAGTTTCCAGATGTATTTAAAAATATAAAATTTAAATAATAAAAACTATTCTGTAATACAGATAACATGTGTTGGTGAATTAAAAAATGTTGGAAGTCATGGGAATTAGAATTTCCCACAATTATAAAAATTTAGTACCTCTGGGCTATTATACTTACTAGATTCTAAGCTAGATACGAATCATTTAAAAACTTTTTTTACGATATTGACGTGCGCTGACTGCGCCATTTAACCTTCAGGAAGGGCTATGCAAATAGGCTGGCATTGTATCACAGCAGGGGTGAACAGCCGTAAAACGAATTCGTGAAAACGAACTCGAAAATGTACACAGACAATGGCCGCATTCAAAGGTTTTGTTTTGTTTCTCTGAAAATTATTCATAGATTTTAAATCAAAATGTATATTTTCCGGGCATTCACTTCTGATGGTAGGAAAAACAAAATCCATCATTTACAATGTACTCTTGACTGACTAGCAACAGAGTGATTGCAATTTAGGAACTCCGCGGAATTGGGATTTGACCACGGAGCTTTCAGCTACCTCAACAGGTTTGCCGAGAAAAGGCTAAACTGTCAAACACGAAGCACAAAACACCAATCTTAAAGAGAAATGGAGTAACTCTTGAGCGGTGAGGGTTCCTACACAGAAGGTCGTCTGAATTAAATTAATTAGACAAAAACAAATTTTTGAAACTTTAAAAAGCTGTCGAATAACAAATAATTTTTAACTGGAGTCTCTGTGCATTTGTATTTCAAATGCCAAATATAAATCAAACATAAAAAGATTCATTAAAAAAATGATGAGTTTAGAATTTTTTTAAAATTTTCAAAAAAGATAATTTTATGACACATTTATTATCCAACGAAATAAATTCATTGTTTAATGATACGCATAAATTACAAAAAAGAAAAAAAATTGCCTCCTAAAGTAAAAAATTTAGTAAAATTAATCATTTACTTTTTTATGCGGAAATTTAAATAGCAGAAAGATCGTTTTAAATTCCAGTAAACTTCAGGAACATAAAAAACATATTAAATTAAAGAATTTTCGGATCAGTAGTTTCAGATAGGAAATTAGAGGAATTAGTGTTTTTTAGTTTTCCCTCGAATGTTTGTATACATGATGAAATAAAGAAAACTTATAACATTTTGAGAGTCATCGGGTTTATAATGTGACGCTTTTCGCCACATTCTAAGGCGTATTTTTAATATATCAATAACAATGTTAGATTGATTTTCACAAAGATTGGGCGACCACCTACATATTTTTAGATAATTTCCTTATAAAGTACGGAATATTCCATGTGAAGACTGTGGTACCAAAAGTGAATATTCAGTGTATCTTGGAGCAATTATATTAAAAAATTATTGAGCTGTGCAGGATTGAAGGGAATCGTGGCTTTCCCGAGGGGCGCTGACTTGGAGGAAACCGCTAACTGCAAGCGACAAGGTGTCGCCAAGCTAAAAATAAGCATTAGGGTGAATGTTTTTTTTGCCACAGAACACGTCCAGTAACCTTGAGACAGCGGTCATAGCTCTTAACGGGGGATTCTCCAACCGAGCGATAGCGTCGTCCTACGAACTTCGTCGGGTCTTGGCGAACGGCGGTAGTGTCGAGGGCAAATGAAAAATCCACGATTTCACGCGACATCAGGCGGCCTACCTATGGACCAATTCCACTGAGATCATATTACTTAAGTTGTGGGAATTCTCTGTTCAACATGAACATTGAGACTGTAAGGGTGGGGCCAAAGTTTACCTCGTAGATGGGAGAGCGATGAGCTAGATTCTATTCTGTTGCGGGTCGCCGTTCGCGACATAGATTCTGTTGTGGGCTGTGATGGCTGGCTTTTCTCGCTGTCTGCTGGTATCGGAAGTCTGACGCTCCCGACTTGCATATTAAGCCGAATGCTGGAGCGGTATTCGCACGGCGACACAGTCAGTAACGCAAGCATGGGTATTACCAGGACGGGCGTAACTGTAGGTGCCTTCTAAGACAGGGCTCACGTACCGTGGACCATCTTCGATCACTGCAGACATCAGACGCAAGACTACAACGGTAAATTGTTACAACCGAGCCATCTGATTGTGCATGTCGCTAAATCGAACCCTTAAGCGTCTTTGAGAAGAGAGATCTATGTTATTTATTTGTAAATAAAAACTCGACTGAGCTAATGGCATAATTTTCCAGAACTATTTGAATTATTTTGGAATGGCATATTGTTCATTCGTGGCGCCCTAGTTTCATTGTAAAGTCACGGTATTATGATACCTTGGTTGTGCCCATCATAACTTGTATTGTACATTGCTTCCAATTATCATACTTTCCGATATATTAATTTTGAAATTGATTCCAAATTGAATTACAGTTGTTCATTACGGCTAATTGTACCTCCGACCGTTGCTTTGTGATTTTGCATTCTTGTATTAATATTAACGGCAAATTCTCTCATGTTTGTAATTGCCAGTGATACTAAATAAATGTCATATTGTGACAGTTTTCCTGTATTATAAATACCATCGAGATTCTTGCAAAATCAATATTTGTATACCTTCTATAAAATCAAAATCAATCCCGTTTGTTAATCATCAATTTCTAAATTATAACTGTAAGTTATTCGCACACAGGGAACACCCCACTACAGGTTATCTACTTTTATGTGATATCCTTGAAGATTATTTAAGGAAATTTTTTTGTTTAGCCCCAACTAATTATTATTTTCGAACTCCATAATTTTCCGAAAGTTATGCGCACGTGATAGACAATTGGACCAATAAGTTAATCGATAAGGTGCTTTATTTATTCAGAATTTACGGAACACTTTTTGTGTTATTTGGTTTATTTAATAGACAGCAATTAAGACACGGTAAATAGAATGTTTGAATGGTGGTGAAGTGCAATGGATTTACTTGTTAGCATTTCGCTTGAAGATACAAATGTAGTTTCACTTAAAAATCTGTCACTACTTAACATCAACTCTCCTGAAAAAAATGTGGATAGTATGGGCGCTGCGGTGAATGTTTGTTTCAAATGTTCTGCTAAGTTTACGGTGTAAAATTCATTAGAGAAATAACAGCAAATAGAAGAAATCCATAATGAGACCTCCATAACATATTACAGGAGTTGTTTCAAGTGACATTGATTTAAAGAGTACATGAACTGTCTCTTGGAAAATTATGTTTCAAATAATTGCAAGTCCGTTAGTAGTTCATCATCAATGCTAAGTACTTTTCGAACAACGTGTTTTTATTTGTCAAGGTATTTTCGTGGTATATCTTCCAATTTCTCTCCTTTGCTCTATAAATCTTCCTTGGTATGGTCCAAACATCTCCTTCTAAGACATCCCTGTACTTTCCTATCAGATACTACTTCTTGTTCGACACTCTATGCGACATTTCACATCAGCAAACTACTTTAACGTTCATTTCCTTATCTTCTTTCAATTGTCAGATTCATTTTCATGCCTCTCTTTATGTTTTCAATTCTGCCTTGGCACTTGCATTAAGCTGATGTCAGTAACCGTGACTTCGCAGTTTGATGATGGATTCTTACGTAACTCGATGAAAAATTCGAAAGAATACAATTATTTTGATACCTCTCTTTGTTCTCGAGATATCGTATCTCAGAACTGAGGTGGTTAGGTTAAGAAGTGACATGGACTAGAAAAACTTTGACGAAAGCCACGCATGGGTCTCTAGCGAATATTGTTAGTATGAAAGACGGCCTGCGCCAAAAAAAAAAAAAAAAAAACCATGCTACAAAAAGTACAAGGAACTATACCTACAACTGATTTAAATTGAGGTTTGATATCTCGAAAACTAGGCGATATATTAATTTTTTTTATTCTTTCCTTTCGATTTGATTAGTCGGGTTACAAAAGAATGCATAATCAAATTGCGGCGCCACGGTAATGATGATGCTGCCACTAAACAAGTAAAATCATTCCAAATATATGCAGTTCAGTGCTAGTTTTTATGCACGAAATACGTATTTTTTCCCTTTTAATGTTTGTTGTAGCTATTTCTCAGGCTTTATTGTTCAAGAAAAAACCGCATTCCTCAACCATGTGACATGTAAGGGAGAATTATAGTCAAACAAATATTTTGTATTGTATACCATTTAAATGACGATAGCTTACATGTTACACCAAGGATTAATTGTTGAAATGTCTACGACGCTAATAATCTAATCCAGGGGTAGTCGACCTAGCACCCAGTTTTGTAACTCTATTGGTAGTAAATTTTTCTAACCGCCCATCGGTTCCATATAAATGGCGATTTATAAAGTAGAGAAATAACCTTGCAAAATTTATAAAGCACTATAGTGCCATTTAGTTACACTTACATTATAAAATGAACTTATGCTTTGGCGATACGAGTAGTATACTTTCAGAAATTTTAAATGTCACGGGGAATTTTATGAAAATCTAATTAAAACGTTTTTAAATAATATTTTTTTTTAAAAAAAAAGTCAATTAAATTTAAAATAGGAAAGAGTTTCAGTATCATTCAAATCCTCTACCACCCACCATGACGGCTGGAACGCCCTCTGGCTGGCTGCAGGGTCTAGGTTGGTTTTCACTGGTCTAATCCAATTCGCATGGCAGACAAGCTCTAACGATAAAGCCAATTATTATAACAAGCAGCATCAGTTTAAATTCTGGTCCGTGCTGCATTTCAACTATGGACGCTTTATACAAAATAAAAATGTTTCTTGCCGTAAATTCCTACCATATTAAAGTTGTTATTCGTGATTGTTTATTGTTGTGTCTACCGGTACATACTTTAATCTGGATGGATCGGTATCATAGATTTATATCAATTATAGTAACAAGCAGTAGTCATATGCCCTAATGACTAAACCATCGCCCCCGAAACATGTTAGTATTTCTTCCAACGCATCAGACAGATCTGCCAACAACGTCATCCTTGTTTTGTTTTACTCGCAAACATTATAATTTTTATTTGAACTACTCGTAAAAAAAGTAATAACAACAGTAGGTAGGCTTCGTAGATTTTTTGAAATTATGAGGGTGAGTGGGTGAGCAATAAATGTCGGGCATGTCATTCGGGACGACGTGAGTTCAAGTCCCCATACGAGCATCGAGATTTTGTTTTCCGTGTTATTCAGGAATTAGTTTAATCTAATGTTTCTCAAACTTTGCTGCCGGTTCCAGGGGACTCTGCCTTTGGAGCACACACAACACCAAGGAAATGAACAATAGTGGACCGAAGTGCGGCTGTGACAATGTGTGGTGGTAATAGTAATATTAGTAGTATTAGTAATGGTATTAGTAGTAGTAGTAGTAATGTTAGTAGTAATATTAGGGACAATAGCAGTAGTAGTAGATTTAGTAGTGATGTGGTACCTATTCTGTTTAATAACAGTAGATGTAATAGTTATTGGAAATTGAATCAAAATTTTCTTTCATTCATTGTTTATATATATATATATATATATATATATATATATATATATATATATATATATATATATATATATATATATATAAGATACAAATATATGTAAATGTAAAAGAGTGGAAATAAGGGCCCAGATTAGATACTAGGTGCTGGGCTATGTTGCATATGGAAAATAAATAAATTATGTTTTTCAAAAGCAATGGCATGTTTCCTTCCCGCTACGTGTCCTCAATCAACTCCCTGTTCTAATGACATCAACGTCAACGAGCAGCCATTACAATGAAACAAGTTGTTGATTTATTTAAGCGCTATTTTACTCGATGCGGACCTAAATCGTGAAAAACAATCGAGGACGCTGTCTCGGCTATTAACCAATATTCATTACTTCTAAGCAAGTGATCAGGTAGTTTCTCAAAGCACAAGGTAATGTACTGATTCCTGTGATGATATATACCAACGAATGAGCACATTTCTTTAAGCAAAATTGAATAAACTTCTTGATAGGGAACAACTCCAAATCACTCCAGGCAAATACCGTGATGCTTCTTTTAAAAGGCCATGGCTGAACTTCTTTCAGTTCCCAGCCGCCCATCGTTTCACACCTCTAATGATCTCGACGTCAACGAGGCGTAGACCACAAAAAAAAGATAGAGAACAAAGACAATAATGGATAACTGCAACAACTAACTGCAACTGCAACATTTAAATGCCTTCCGCACTCGTTTGATCTCCTGTATATGATTCCATCTCCATGGTGCTTTATACTCCAACAGTTAAAACTTTTGAACTTTTATTTATCAATTTAGCGTATGATGCTACATGACATTTATAATACTCAGCAACAATTGTACTTCTTCTTCTATTCGATATCGGCCATCTAAGGACCACGAAAAGTAATGTCGCACATTCATTGCGATCTTTCTTTTCTTGACTTCCAATAATTCTTCATACATTCACTTTGCTGTCTTCCTCACCGAGCGTGGTGGTGTAACGGATAGCGTTATGGCTTCGTATTCGGGAGGACGGCGGTTCGAATCCCCGTCCGGACATCCAGATTTGGGTTTTCCATGGTTTCCCAAATCACTCCAGGCAAATTCCGGGATGCTTCCTTAAGAAGGCCATGGCCGAATTCCTTCCCATTCCTTGCCCCCCATCCTTTCCCGTCTCTAAAGACCTCGCTGTTGAGAGGCGTAAAGCAGTTAAAAAAAAAAGCTGTTTCCTCCTTTCTTCCGTCCATATGTTATTACATTTCTTCTCCTTCTCCTGGAAACCCTTGAAATTTTGAATCAATCTCCGGAAAGTTCTCTATCTAGTATTAAATCTTCTGTTTGCATCATGTATATAAAGTACTTCACTGTCTTAGGGAACGGTTTGTGGACCGCTCCCAGGTTAAAACTACGGTTGTGAGCCGTAGAGTTCATATCTCAGCCGCACCTCACCTGGTGTACAGACGCTGACCACAACACCGCTCGTTCCGAGATCAGACATGTGTGGATATACGTTTTAAAAGACAGTTCTTCCACCTCCTTCGCTGTTGGGATTTGTGGTCCTCCTCCACCGCTGAAGCTGTTGACTGTGTTTGCTTCCTCCAATGCTGATCGGCTCACCAACCCAGCTTCCCGCTGGAACTGGTTACCCAACCTTCCAAAGAATTACTCGGCTTAACAGGGGCACAGGTTACTTGCTAGAGTTTGAGTGAAAGAGGCTAGTTGGATTCTCCAAAATGTTATTGTTACAGATAACAGGCATCAACGCATTTCATTCCCATTCGCCCCCCCCCCCCTCCCGCCCCAACAATTATACTATAATTACTGAACAACTTTATTTTAAAAGAAATATACATATATGGATATATTCATAGTTGAGCGTAAAAGGCCCGCAGGTAGCAGGTTACTGGCAGGCCACTACGACAGGATCTCCGGCACTAACCACTACAACATGACATCGAGGTGCTCCAACCAGGCCACCACCTCTAACGTAGCCAAATTTAAATTTTCCAGACACGTAGTGGACAATCCTGCACAAAGTGCGACGCATTTTGTGAACAGTACAGAGAATCTGCCCAGCCCCATGTGCATAGAGTTGAAGCAGTTCTCCCGTACCACATTTAAAACGTTTTAATTTATACTAAATTGACCGTGATCCTGGTAGTTCTGAGCAGGGATTGATAATTTGCACTATGCCCTGTGGTGCTGACGAAGCCCAATGCGCTGTACAGCTATCTGTAACGCTGAAGGTGTTAGATGTTAGAATGACAGTCTTCCAGGCAGAGCGACATGACTTCAGTAGTGTTTTGTATTCTCTAATGTATCCATCGACGGGAAGAGCCTTGTTCTTCAGAATTCTCGACCATAGTTTGATTAGAACCTTTTGCCTTCTCATGCGAGTTGATGGGATGTTGCTGAGCACCAGTAGCCACGGGATAGGTGTGGGTAAAAGCGTACCAGTTATGATAAGTATTGTTTGGCGAAGCTGAACGTCCACCAACTGGCTGTGAGAGCTATTAAGCCACACGCTGGAGCAGTATTCAGTCGTGGAGTAAACCAGGCAAAAGCTGTCATTCTTAATATATTCGCGTCAGCCCCCCTCCCCCATAAAGTTCCTGCCAGCCGTTGAAGTAGACTGTTCCGACTTTTAAGCTTTGCACCTATATTCTAAAGGTACCTTTTGTACGTTACACCCAGGTATTCTGGTATTTTTTTGTTCTGTTATACTTCAGCATGTGGTCTCTGAATACTATATTTGGCTGGTAGTTCATTTTTATTGCTATGGTGGAATGTAGCTATTTCCATTTTCTGCGGACTACGTTGAAGGCGCCACTTTCGAAAGTAGGCTTTTTTTCTTGAAAGTCGTGACTAGCATTTCTTCAGCCGCTGGGAAGTTAGTTCTTTGCACTGTAAAGTTGATATCATTTCGAGAGACTGTGTCTGGCAAGTCATGAGTTTACAAATTAAAGAGTTTAGGGAGAGAACCAGACTTATGGTGGACCATTATTTTGCTTGTGAAACCTGCTCGTGCTGAACTCAGCGTGCACATGGAACAGGTCGTTCCTTAACATGTTTTTTTAGTAAAGAAATTATCTTTCATTGAGGAATCATATAGCTTTTCCATTTCGAAGAAATAGAAGAACGAAATGTTAATAAAAAGTATGTTACATGTCAGAAACAGCAGAGACTACAGTTAAAATGCCGAAACAGTTGCAGGTTCCTTGATATTTTACTACAAGAAGTGTATGGCAGTGAGTATTTATCACTTGCGAGTTTTTGAGTTGTGTTTAGCATTTCCAAAATGGTCGAGAAGTTGAAGATGATTCACGCACCGGACACACTTTCACGTCGAAAACGAATGAAAATATTGAACATGTCGGTAATCTGATTCGATTTGGCAGTTACTTAATTAACCCCCGTGAAAAAAATAAGGAAAACAGTACCAAAACTGTGAAAGAACATCAAGACAACGCCCTAACTCATTCTGCATTTGCTGTGAAGTCGTTTCTGGTGAAGTACAACATCCAGTTGTTAGATCATCGAGCTTACTCGCCTGACCTTGCACCATGTGACTTTTATTTGTTTTCCAAGGTAAAATCTGCAATAAAAGGAACATGATTTCAGTCCATTGAAGTTGTGAAAGTGGCACACGTCATTAAGGAACTCACAAAGAAGACTTCCAGCACTGTTCCAAACAACGGAAAATTCGTATGGAACGTTGTAGGGATAGGGGGTGAGTGTATGTTGAAGGTGATAATAACTAGGTATGTAGAAATTCAAAACAAATTTTTTTACAGCGATAGTCTCGTTATTTTATAGCCACATCTCGTAATCGTAATCCTCAGTCATCATGCGTGATCTGGAGACTGCGCACGTCGTCTATAGCTACTGGTTAGAGAACAGTCACGTGCCAGACGTCACTCGCGAATCAACAGCCACCATAAAGTTACAATCATTCCTTCATGTTGCTTTTTGTTTATTTTCGACAACTGGATGCAGAAATTCATCTAAGGAGAAGGGTATTCAATGTTTACGCTATTTTATCTCTATCAGTTATAAGAACTATGTTAAACCATAGCCTAAGAATTTTTTTTTGGCAGACGATAAAAACAAAGAAGTTTATTAAAAACTCAGAGTAAAGTACGTAATCGCGAAATGTATCAGTCAAATAAATAACAGTTATCCGTTTTCGAAATTATAGTCTCCGTCAGGTAAAATGCATTTATTTAAATAAAATCCTAGACAAATACTCTGATAATCTAACCAGAGTAAGGAACTCATATCACTAAAGGTATAATTTAAAATTAATCTTATTCGATTTTCCCTACAAGCTTTTCCAGAATAAATTCCTACTACCATCATAGATGATACTCTTAGTTTTTCGTACATATGTTAGCTATTAAATGAGATTTAAGTTTTATGTAGATTTAAATCATCAAGGATAAGACTATGTATAAGCAATTCAACAACGATATTCTTGCAGAAAAATAATAGCCACCAGAGATATTAGAATTAGATATTATGTGCTCGGTTACACAACTGCTATGAAATTAATTACCATAATACATTCATAAATTTTGTTTTTAGTAGCATTTTATTTTTGAAATAAATGTGGAAAAATATTTCGACTGAGAAAACGTGGAACTGCGACTACTTTTCAGTAACAAGACGCGAAGGAAAATTAACATTTAAGAAACTTAAATTTCTCATGGTCTCTACTATTGGCAACCACAAAATCCAAATCTCATTCCGGCCTATGATAAATTTTAATTTAATTAAAAATTTCGATAATCTTGTTGCTTGATTAAAGTTTATTTATTATGGTTTATTTCCTTTTTACATATTTTACTGACCAAATTTCGTTAGTGGTCTTTATTCACGTTCGCTGTACGTGTGTTATTAGGTTATTTAAAGTGGATATCAGGCCAAAAATGTTACCGAATCGAGTATTCTGGCAATTGATTTCTTCGGAGTTTTTCACCTATTTAATAATCGGAAATCCGTATAATTTCTCTGGCAGTTACAGCAACTATGACCAAAGAGTACATTATGAATGTTTTCCCAGCCTCAATTAAAAAAAAAAACAACAAAAAAACAACAAAAAAACAACAAAAAACTAGTTGAAGCTTTCGAATCACACAGCAATTCTTCAAATTTTGTAGAATGAAATTTTGGGGACAAATACAAGTCAAGTTTCTCCGTGTTTAATACGTCTATTTATATTGATGAGTTCTTCAAACTTGGAAATTTCATTCACGCTAAGTTTTTTTTTTTTCCGTTTATTAAAAACTCAGAAATTTTATGTGAAAAGTATGTAATAGTAAAATGTATCAGTCAAATAAATAACAGTTATCCGTTTTTTAAATTATACTTTCCATTTAAAGGAAAATGTATTTTTTTAAAAAAAATCTTAGTCCATATTCCGACGATTTAGCCAGAGTAAGGTACTAATAAAAAATGATCCATATTCGTTTTTTTTTCCTTACTATCTTTTCCAGAATAAATTTCTACTACCACCAAATGTGATACCAGTCGTTTTTGACTGGCACTAAAACTAATTACTTCATAGTCATATGAATGTAAATTATTGACATTTTCTTCTTAATTACGAATAAGAATGCTCAATGATATAATCTAAAATGCATTAATATATTCGGTTACATTAATTATAAATTCCTGTTATATCATTCAAAATAAAAGCAGGTCCAGTTATGTCTTTTAAAATAAAAATTCTGAATCCATCACGAATATGAAAAACTCCAAAATCACTAAGTATAAATTACGAAAGATCAATAAAATGAGTCACGTTAAGTAGATTCTAAAAATAATTCTACAGTATATACTGAATAAACCCAAAAACTGGAGGTAGGTGATCAATAATTATCAAAATATCTTTACAAAAAATTACGAATATTCATATTACGAAATAATTATTAAACCAGAATATCCCTAGGTAGGAGGTACAAAAAATGAGAAGCTGGAAAATTAAAGGGAGAGAAAAATTTTTAGAAACATTTTTAGAAACATTTTTTTTTGGTTTAAAGAGAAAAGGAAATGAATGAATGAAAATAACAAAAAAAAAATAATTCTTATTCGAAACCAGAATACCTTTAGGTACTAGGTACAAAAAATGAAAAACTGGAAAACTAAAGGGAGAGACAAAAACGCTACGTATTAAAAACATTATATAAAATCGTAGGCTTACTTTTTGTTAATTATGGCTTTACGCCTCGTTGGCGTCTAGCTCATTAGAGGCGGGATGGGAACGGAAAGGAATTCGTCCAAGGCCTGGAGTGATTTGGGGAAACCATGGAAGACCAAAATCTGGATGCCCGGACGGCTATTCGAACGGACGTCCTCCCGAATGCGAGACCAGAGCGTTAACCATTCACCCATCACGCTCGATGTAGGTATACTGAAGCAGTAACAGACATAACAAAAATGGATCTTCATGAAAAACAAATCTTGAACAGGGTCACATGTCGGTTAAATATCAAGAAGTTCGTAGTTTTGAAACACGAAGGAAAGTAACGATGAAATGCTATTGAGACAGAAAAAAAAGTAAAAGGTTGCATAAATTTATTTCACCTGCACTAAAAATGGCTTAACTAAAAAAATAAGAGGTAATACATTAAGCAGTACGTACATAGAAAGCAGCACTGTAGAGCGTATAGAAGAAGGTTCAGTGAACTCAGTTGTGTGTGTCGCAGAGTATGCTTGTCGTTTGGATTATACGGTGTCATCTGTTTGTGTCGGCGAGAGAAACATTTGGCGGAAATGCGCCTGCGAAATGAGCTTGTGGATTGTGAACACGTGTTGGCGAGGCCGAGCAAACAAGGCAGTTAGGCGGCCGTAAGGGAGTGACGTAGTGAAGTGGGTTCCTCCATAAGCCTAACAAGACGAGGAGACGACAGCCTACTCACGTCCTTCTTCTTTTCCGTCACTCAGCATTTATCAAATCTCCGTTTATTAGGCCTCCACGCCACATTGTTTCTTCGCTTCGTTTCGCCCAGTGAGTCTAGCAAAAGTGTTCATGGTCAGATGGCTCAGTAGGCAGCGATATTCGGTGCAATTAACTCTTGTTTTATGAGTGAAATTAGTAAAACTCAACGGGGCTACATGGTGGCAGCATATACCGCCATATCGTAATAATATTTGTTGGTAAGGTTAAGTGGGCGTGAAAAATTGGGAAATGACTAAAAATTCACATTGAATGGCCGTTGACATTACCAAGATTGTATTACCTTCTGGTAGAGATTTAATGCGTTTGCCACGGCCGTGCCAGAATCCATTGCGATATTGCCGGTAATGGACTGTGTACTAATTTTTCGTTTCTAATGATCTCGCTGTCGACGCGCCCTAAAGCCACAAGCCACACTAATTTATCTTTTTAGGTCATTCGCTCTGCGTGTCTTAACCTTATAGTCAGTGTATGATACGACTAAGAAGAAAGAGATTAGTAAACAACCACAGAGTTATATTCGCAGTTGCGTAGTTGTGTCAAATGTAAAAAGCTGCTAGCTAATTAGCAACACAGATAGAAGAATAAATGTTGTTTTTGTGATTGGAAATTTATGGAGAAACTGATTTATGAATGGATAAATTGTAAATGTCTTGGCTGATAATTCACTCAATTTGGGAAGGGTTAAAATGTTCTGGATTTCTTGGACAAGGTGAGGGGGGTTGTAGCGTATTAAGAGAACCGGCGAACTAGGAATAAAAATCTCACTCAGACGCCAGTTGCAGTGGTGATATAGTAGGAGAAGAACATGATTGCTATCAAATTGAGATTTTAGAGTATTTGCAAAGGAGGACCGCTAGAATTCTTTGTGTAAGTTAATATAGAATGAAGTCACTAATTGACGATATAACGATTGAGAATCGATCGAAGAGAGAAGGCGAGTGCAGAGATTGGTGGGTGTGTAAAAAAAAAAAAAATAAAAAAAAATAGTAAAATATGACCTTGGGGCCTTAATGAATATTAGTAGAAAAATTAGGAATGTTATACGTAAGGGGTAGGTTGACAATGACCATAAACTCGCTCTGGATTTCAAGCACCAACAACAGAATTTTGCAATCAGTGCATTAATTTCACTACAGTTGATTAATCTTCAGGTTTTTTTTAAGTCACTTCTATGAAGAAAAGTATTAAAATTTGGATGTAGACTAGGTGGGGACATGCATCAATTTCGTCCAGTGATAGCCAATAGCTAGGCTAGTCATAGTTTTGATTCATAAACTCCATAATTAAGAATACAGTACTTTCAGCAGAGAGTGGCAGTGAAATAGGAAAGTCCACGGGGCTGTAATATGACGAGAAGCAGCGATGGCGGTGACATAGAGATGTCAGGGATGTTTGTCGCAATCACAGCACGCTGTGTGTGTGGTATGGAATATGCAGAAAGTGACCAGCGGGCAGCTTTGATGCGGCTGTTTTAACACGGCACGCCGCGTATCGAGCGAACTGCGCGAGGCCGCAGCAGAGTGGAACACGGCGGCGACATCAAAGGCGCGGCCTCGCGCTTCATTGTGCGCCGCGGTACTGCACGAGTAAGCCCCGTGCCACACAACAGATTTGTTGCTTGTCAAACCCAGCTGCAGGCCAAGGCCACATCTGACTGGATAAAGTTATCACGCTTCCTGAGTTCTCAGTCTAGACTCCATCAGGATATACCATCATTGTCTAGTGACTATTGAGAAATTATGTAGGGTCAAAAGTAAAGAAAATCCAACCAATTTCTGGATACATTCGTCAAAAATCCAAAGTGAAAATCAAAAATAGTTACGCGTCTCAAAAAACCAAGCCGAAATACAGAAAAAAACCGTGTTTCTAAAGCAGTCCCACGATCTCTTGGACCACCACGTCAGAAGCGCAAGAAAATCGCCACTGCTAAGATATGCCCATTGCCCTCAGTGAGCCATTGTGTTATTCGATAGTCGCGAATCAATGTTGTTCCACAGTCCACTCACTATATCTTCAATCTGCTCTGGAAACGAAAGAAACAATACATACTTCTTAGCTTACGACTTGTAACGCAAGAAATTATTTCGTTTTTTATGACGTAGCGTCATATATAAAGAATTAAAAAAGATTGGTGATTTGCTTTGGGGCGGGTTTACTTTGCAGCTGAATACCGTTGTTGTGTAGCATACATACACATAAGATCGCTACTGAACGGAACAAAACAATGGTGATGGTAGTTAAATAATATGTACAACCCCTCTCCTGTAATTGCCAATCCTCAGCCACGTTCCTCCTCTGCAATTGCGCAGACAACATGCGCTGATTGTAGAATATCGGAAAATTGAAAAGAACCAGCAACTCCAAATACATTCATTCTGGGGGTATCTGAATAAAAATAGATTTGCTTCAGAACGACTCTCATTGTGACAGCCGAAAACCTGATTCAAAATCAGCTTGTCATCTCTCAGTAATCAATATTGGAGCAAGGAATGGGAGAACACGTCATCAGAACACTCAAGAGTATCTCTGAAGGCTACCTGGTTTTGACCTACATATTAGAAGAACGTGGATTGGTCTAAACAGAACTAGGACCAATCATGGAAGTTGCACGCGCTCGTTTTGCAATGAAATGTGACTTAATACTCGAAATGTGTTTGTAGAGCAAAACATAAGACGATCTACCACATAGTTCACGAGCGTCGTTTAAGGGTATAATCCAGGCAATTAAGTGATTTACTGAATTTAAATGACAATGGAATTAATTATGTTTATGGTCTTGATTTAAACATGTAATATTCACCATTGTTTGTAGTTTTTTTTTCTGTTATCTTTTTTGCTGAATCGTGATTTGTATTGATGCCATTCGCATGGTAATAACCAGAAAGACCAAATGATTCAGAATCAGAAAATACCGCACACATGACACCAGAAGGAATATATGTCATCTAGATGCGTCGTTAGAGGGAGCGGAGCAAGAAAGACATCGTCAGGGACAACATTACGATCTTGTCTACAAACATTGCGTCATATCTTTCGATTAACGAAACCAAATGCTGAGACGTTTGACTTCGGAAAGACAGTGAGAAAGGTAGCTCATTACCTGTCCCTCATTATTTGTCATTCATTAAGTTCGTGTAATCTGTTACCAACCCCTGAATTTTTTATCTCCAGGGCCGAAATCAGGGTTTGCCACACGTCCTCTCAGTCAGGACGACGTCGCCCACCCACCACGCTCGGTGGACAGCCCTCTTGTATAAACTTCTTATCCTGGCAATCACGAGGAATCCATTCCTCTTTTCAGTTCCCTAACAATTCCTCCACTCTGCTGAAAATTTCTTGATGATATCTTTCTGCTCCAGAGATTATAGCTTCTTTACCGACCATCCTATCCAACTAATCCTGACCACACAGTGTTACCATACCCTTTAAGTAATAATCTCTACTACTATTCGCGGTTGGAAGTCGGAGGTTGCGTAGTATATACGCTTAAGCATCGGAGGCGCCCATGGGCTGTCCC
The DNA here is from genome assembly GCA_031002005.1 of Vandiemenella viatica. Classification (NCBI taxonomy): domain Eukaryota; kingdom Metazoa; phylum Arthropoda; class Insecta; order Orthoptera; family Morabidae; genus Vandiemenella; species Vandiemenella viatica. The sequence goes on from CM061919.1 coordinate 13,676,467, forward strand.
GGCATTCTCCTGAGGCGATCTAGGAAAACCCTCATTTGATTGTCGCTCGTAAGATTGGACATTGAGGCGTAGATGACATGGAGAAAGGTATCCTGTCTTAGTGACCAGGCGTTGCTATATGACCCGTAATCTTCGGTCGTTGAACTGTACTTGCGAGGCCAATGTTGAGTCGGGGAGTACTGGTACGATTTTCTGAGCCGACCACACTTGTAGCTAATTTGACGACAACCTCTTTACAAATAAGAATGTTGCCAATCTTCACTAATGGAAAGAAGGAGAGTGGACTTGGTGATAAGTTCCCCAGAGCAGAGGCAACTGAGCATCGCGCTCAATGTCACGAAGCCGTATCACTGTCTTGTATTGTGGGATATGCCAAGATTGACGTAGCTATGCTTCACTTGTAGAAACTAACACTCCTTTTTCTCCATTCAGACGAATTTTGATTTGAGGTTTGAGTGAGTTTAGACACAGAACGATGAATTCATAGTTTTCCATTACAAATGTATTATGCATCTCGTGATGTTAACAAACTCAACGTATTGTCACGTTTGTTGTCTGGCCACACGGTCGCTCTGCACTCGCTGAATTCGTGTTATACCTGGATTCAGTTCATCCCAATATACGTTTCACTATGGAGGTTGAGAAAAATGCACTTTACAGTTCCTAGACATACTAATAAGACGCCAGCCAAATAGTACTCTGATGCATAGCGTTTGCAGAAAACCGACGCACACAGATCGGTATCTAGGGGCCTCCAACTTTCATCAACCGGGCCAGCGGTAAACTGTATTAGCAGCACTGGTCCATCGGGTGCGAGCCATCTCGGATGAGCTAAGACACTTCAGGCAGAATGGATATTCACGAGACCAAATCGAACAGGCTTTCGTTCCCCGCGTCCTGAGATCTACAAATGAACAAGAAGAACCGCCAGGATCTCTTGCAGTGCTTCCTCATGCTGGGAATATTTCTGGAAAAAATTGGAAGAATTCTGGCACGATATGCCACAAGGAGGATCTTTCGACCACCGGTAAAGAAGCAAAATATGAAGCGCATTGTAAAGGACAAACTTGACCTTCGAGTTTCAGGAGTTTATTCGATCCCATGAGAATGTGGCAAAGTATACATCGCGCAAACAATCAGAACCATCGAGCACCAAAGACATCTGCCATTGCTATAGCTCGACAAGCCCGCATTGGCTGAAAATGCTGTGGAAAATTTCCACAGAATAAACTTCAACAAAACTGAAGTTCTAGTCCGGATCGTGTATGTCTGAGATCCTATAATTAGAGAGTCGAGATTAGATTGAGCACCAACAACATCAACAGAGATCAACAGAGATGGTGGTCTTTTATTGAGTTAAGCATGGAAGCCCGTCATCAAAGATTTGCGACAGCAGCGCGATAGACAGTATTGTGTTTGTGTATCTCGGCCACAAAGGCCCTGCTTGCGTAGTCCCGCATTGGTGGCTTTGCTACTACGTGTAATAACCTACAATGTTGGTGTACATTGTAGGTTATTTTGGGAACGCTTTTTATTACTCGTTACGGGGGAAAAGGTCTGTGGGTGCCTATGACGCCCTTGTGTTGAAACCCCATTAGGGTTCGTATTTCAGCTGGGGAGTTATCACATGGACGACTATCCGCAGCCGATTTTCTGTTGCTCCAGCGTGGTCGCAGCGCCTGTGCTGCGGGATGCTCACTGCTTCCGCTGGAGGCTGCGATGTGAACCAACAGGTCGTCGTTCGTTGTCGATGCCTTGGTTGTCTGTGGGTGGTACTGCTGGATTTCTTCAAAATCGAAATAGAAACTGTAGCTTTGAATAAAGGAAAGTAACCAAAATTAAGTGGGATGGAAAGAGGGAGATGGGTTGGATTTCTGAAAACCAAATGCAAACAGTATTTTTCTGTTTATTTTAAGATATAGGCCCTACGTATGCAGAGTTTTATCGATATGTGATAAAAACTGTGGATATGTATAAAGAATGTTAAGAAAAAATTAGGGGCTGGAAAGGGGGAGAGGGGTTGAGTTTTGGCTATATGTTGACAGTATTTCTTTGTTTGTTTCAAAGTACGTTTGTGGAAATTTCTTTCGAAATTGGATAAAATATGTGTGTTCGTATAAAAATTAAGGATGTAAAGGGAAGAGGGATGGTTTTTTTATTTTTTATTTTTAAAAACTATCTTCGTACCACCCACCACATTTTTCATTAATTTCAAGTCAATCGACATAGTACTTTTCAAATTTTGCGAGCACAAACAAACGCAGGCTGAATTTTTATATATAAAGATTACACATTTTACCACCCTCACCCACCAACACCACCTTGAGAGAAGGTCTGAGACGTCATGCATGTCAGGCATAAGCTCCCTTCAGACGCGATAGACGAGTGCGAGGAAAATAGAAGGTAAATCAAGAAGGACTTTACAACTCTGGTACGATATAGAAATTTGTTGAGATAACTTACAGAATCGGTAGATGTGTCATTTTGTAGCAAACAACCTCAAGTTTGATGCACGTAGTGCATCAGTACACCATTCCACCACCAGGAGCGCCAGCGTAGTGCACAGTTACAATGGCTACTCTCACTGGTGCGGAGCGTGCTCGCTGTGTGTCTCGGTTTCATGAATCGAACTCTGCAGCAACTGTAAATTTCGCACCGAATACGCCAAAGAACCTCCAAGCAGGCTTACAATTTACTCTTGGCACAAGAACATTGTTGAAACGGGTTGTTCGCTGCGACATGATACAAAATTGATTATTGATTATTATGTCTAACAGGTTAGGGAGAGCTTTCCCCGTAGTCCACAAAAATCAACGCGACGTGCGTCTCGCGAGACTTGCATTACAGAAAAGACTGTTTGGCGAGTACTGCGTAGATGCTTACACTTGAAACCATACAGATTCACAATGGCACAGTGCAAAAGGTTGCTAGTGAGGATTTCTGTGCGGAAATATTGCATCTGATAGAGAACGACGAGACATTCCTGAACACAATAATCTTGAGCGATGTGTCAGCATTTCATATCAGTGGCATGGTGAACACCCACAACCGCAGAATATGGGACAGCGAAAATCCACATACAACCTTGGATCACGTTCGTGACAGCCCCAAAGTTAACATGAGTTAATATGTTTTGTGCCCTTAGCAAATTGAAAGTGTAAGGCCCAAGAAAGACCAAGAAGAAACTTCATAGAGATAACTGTCACTGGTATTTTGTACTTTTGATATGCTCAAAAAGTTTTTAATTTCATATACCGATGAAGATGACCGAGATGGGATGGTTTACTATCAACAAGACGGTTCACCATCTCATTTCCTCATAGAACTTCGAGGTTTCGCATGGCCACCTCGATTCTCAGACTTTACACCACTGATTTCTTTCTCTGGGATTTCATTCAAGGTCGTGTGTATGTTCCTGCACTACCAAACTGAAAAATTGAATTTATGCTTCCGTTGCATAAGCTACGCCCGATTCATCGCAACGAGTGTGGGAAGAAATTGATTACCAGAGGGATGTTTGCCGCATGACAAATGGTAGTCACATCGACACACTTCTATGTGAAACTTGAGATTATCTGCTACCAAAGCACACACGAACCCATTCTGTAAGTTATCTCTATATCTTACCAAAGTTGTAAAGGTCTTTGTCTCACCCTGTATTACAGTAATTGTTTTTCCGCTGTGCCACACAGACTTTTTGGCTTTTTACCTCAAAATGTCCTGGGTTGGCACTATTTCACATTTTTCTAAATAGAAGCAAAAGTTTTTGGAAAATATCATTAACTTCGGATAAACTTTGCAATGTTTCAACGTTATATTCAGTTCATCAGAAATTAAATTATTCAACAGTTAACAGTTATAATAGCATAATAAATGACTGTTTTACTATTTCCGATAAAGACAATTTCAGGGATATATATTTTCTATTAGAAAAAATTTATCGTGAGTTTGGTTTCCGCTTTCACATGCTGTCGAAAAATCAACGTCTTGCTTTTTCATCAACCTACACTTTAATAGGCATATAGATTAAACCTCAGTAGCCTTAGAGATGATATCTGTTTAATTTGAGGAGGGGACAAATATTTTATCAAATACAATAGCTAACATCGGTTTTTAAATTAATAGTAATATTTAAAAAGTGGAATTATTCATCTGTGGGTAGCAAAATTTTATACATGCCCCCACACAATAGGAGTAAACAAATGATTCTGGCTTAATCTTTTTAGAAGTGCGGCATTGATTTTAGAATTAATCACAAATGCATTACATCACACAAGCACAATTCAAAAACTGATAAATAGCAAATCCATTTTAGTCACTGAAATAAAAAGGAATTAAGATGAATCATATTCATCTTTTAGAAGATTGGGTTACTGAGTTTTTCACAGACTGAATTTTTCTTATGTCACTTAAGAATAACTATAATACTTTATTACAGCCATTGAACAGAGTACTTCTACTGAACTAAAGAGTCTCAGAACATCGTCCTTTGAATAGCCTCTTTCAGATCCAGAACCACTGAGAGAAATACCAGTCCTCTTGATCTTATGAGTTACCCAGGATGTTGTCACCTCTCTAAACTATATATTTTAAAAATATCTATCATAGTGATGGATAATGGGCTGTTACTGCGCAATGACAGAAATGGTTCTTGTGTATCAAGAGCACTTACTTAATATTGGAACAGTCAACATGAACCTCAACGCCTCACGAGTAACTACAAAAGCAAACTATTAATAGTTCTTTAGCAAAGATAAGACGTTTCCGGGGATATACTATACGAAAATATTAGTGTTCTAACAATCACAATCATAACATTTAATTGCCCTTCTGCTAAACTGTGAATTGTGATAATTATGCTTTTATTTCTCTTACATAATTTACTGCATGACAAAAGTTGAAATGAATGTAAATTAGTTAGCCTATTTTCAATAAGCCTGCGTTCAGGTACCAACAAATATTCGCAAGTTATAACTGAATAATTTCTTATAGAAGTGTGCTGCTGCAAATATTAGGATCAAGTTTACATCGCTGTACATTGAATGTGTTACTGCGCTTGCTTCAGTCATATTGCATTTCACATTGAAGGTGTATGATGAAATTGTGATAATTTATTCTATGCAAACGAGGAATCCTGATGCAGAAAATATTGCTACTATTTGAAATGTAATTTCAATGCATTTAATATTTTAAGGTGTATAAGTATTGTTTGATTTTGTAGTATCAATTTTAGCGGAGATGGTGGTTAGGTTGAAATGTAGCCTCGACTAGAATGTCCTTCTTACAGCATAAGGTACGAGGAATTTTTTACTATTAGTAATCAAGTTGCTACTGGCGACGTTTATCGCGATGTAAATTACTTTCGAATATTTTATATATAAACGAACTATTAAGACAACTTCTAAAATTTAACACAAACTGACAACGCTATAGAAATTTATTAATGTTTTTAGAACTCACGGACCACTAATATTACAGTTAATCAACAATAAAAATACAAGACGGAAAAACATGTAATATTTTAAAGCAGAAAGATATTTACTTTGGCATAAACTGTTGGTAAAATTTCTGTGTAGTGCTGATATCCATCTCCGAAGTAATTCATTATCGTTAGGAAAGGAAAATAACCGAAATTTCGATCCCTCTGGATAATTTCCTTTGTATCCAAGAACACAACAAGTGTACACCATTTCTGTAGCAGAACAATTGACTAATAACTATCGTAAAACACAGTAAACTTAGCACGGGTAACAGCTCAGTAATGGTCAAAAACATGACTGCTGCTAAACGGTCTTCCCTGATTCGTCAAAACGGTTTTATGACGCAGGTACCGGGCTCTATTATAGGTGGTGTTCCACCCACATACTTCCACCCTCTGTGGCTACTTACTAAAAGTAGGAGACCAAGGGATATCTACAATCACAACCCTGAGTGGGTGGCAGTGAGCAATCATGGAGAAAAGAATCCTTTCATGTATACTTACTTGTCGCCTCATTAATCGATTTCAGGTAGTTCCGTTGCCACGGAAATTAGTTCTCATCAAAGTATAACTTGATTATTTAATATACTGTTGAAATTTTCATAACTTCGTATACGATTATTCAATGTTTGTAACAATATCACTGCTATTACTGTAAATCGATGGTAATCGATGATTTCGATGACACCTCACTTAACGTTCTGTCACACCAGAGTCGAAAGATACAGTAATTTTAGAGCATGGAACAAACCACTCATTTTTCATCCTCAAGTCAACCCGCTCTAATGACAATAATCTACTCATGTTTGCTTTTATTTTATAATCTTTGTTCCTTCGCACGTGGTATGGTAATTCATAACAGCGCGCATGTTTTGTTGTTTAAAAGATATAGCAACGTTACATGAAAAGGATACGCTCGATTTTTCGGTCGTGGGGGGGGGGGTGAGGGGGGGGGAATGGTGGGGGAGAGTGATTTCTGCTGCTCTTATAGGTGAGACGTATTGTTCATCTGAATGGGCCAAAACTGGTCACTGATATGGCCGCTCACTTCCGTGTTTCCAATGAAATAGTATTCGAAACAATATGCTATTTTTCTATTTGATGAGATTTAAACAGCGATCCTACATTAGCTGGGGTAGAATTTTTTTCCACACTTTTATATGTATCAGACATATTTTACAGCATAATTTTACAAAAGTTTCAATAAAATATTTGGTCCTGAATAAACGTAACACCTAACGTCTGCAGATTACAATTCAATACGTTTTCATGGAGTTTATGGCGGGCAGGCAAAACAGGGCCCAGTGAAATATTTTGACTATTTTGGGGAAGTACAACCTGGGCCCCATTTCCTTTCGGAACGGTGGAGCAGGTGCCTTTTTATGGCAACCAGAGAAAAACTATCTCCCTGGACTTTAGGAAGGAGCTGACACAGCGATAGTCTAGATTCATTTCTAGAAATGGTGTATTACAAATCAGGATGCTGTGTTACCAAACGGCAGACTCGAACAGGCGGAATCAGCGGCACGTTGCGTTAAGCAGGAGAAGACGAGGAATCTACTGCAACATCTAGAAAACAATACAGTCACTTTGTATTTCATAAAATTGACTGTCAATTCGATTGTTCTGTAGCTCACAGAACTGGATCAGATATTGGCTTCGCTAGAAAACGGCAGGTAACAAACCTCCCGATTTAAGACACGTTCGGTACGAAGGTCGCACTTACGACGGAATGTCGGGGCTTGCTGGCACTTAGGAAGCGAATGGCTGTTTGCATGCATAATGCATTAGACTGGCTATGGATTTTCCTTCTGTAATAGCGTACTTAGGGCACGCAAGGCGGCCTCTAAAGGAGACTCGGTAATGGGGCGAGAAGAGGCCTCATAATCACACAGCACGCGCTTAAACAGCGCACAGCCTGATAAGCCTTTTTAAATCGGAATGACTGAGATTCAAAAAACAATTCAGTCTCGAGTATGTAATGTCGCCAACTAATATCTGCAGAAACGATAAGGAAGAATTGTCTTTTCTTGCCTTTAGAGGTGTATACGACACAGTGCTTCGTTGAAACACTGCAAAATACGACGTTACAACACAGGAACAATAATTTCTTTTGGAATATGGGATTTCAAGTTTTTTTCCATCCCAGTTAGTAACTATACCACCTGTTGAATTAAAGGTATTAACGATTCTAGCGACTATCGTACAAGGACAGCAAAGCATAATGCGTTTGTGGGCTATTCCTTGGTCTCGTTAATTCCTTTCATTCCACAGGCGGTATAGTCACTAACTAGCCTGAAAAAAAACTTTAAATCCCATATTCTAAAATATATATATATTGTTTGCGGTATATTTAAATGGCCGTCATAGTTTTCTGTGTCCTCGCGCGGCGAAATACGGGTTCGTCGCGCTCGTATATGGCTGGCGCATAATCGGTACCCAGCTTTAAGTATGAGTTCGTGAAATCATTAATGTGAGTAATATATATACTCAATTTCTAGAGTCGATTTCAGAATATAAATATAAGAATTCCAGCGACTGGAGACCCTTATAATAACATGAATTACGCCTTTCGACTATAAAAGCAATCAATTTTAACAATAACTACAGATTTTGGCTTCGCTTTAATCGAAGCTCTGTAAAATTGTATAAAGGAAAATAAGTAATACACAATTTATATTAGAATCTTTGGCAGCGTACGACTACATTAACCGGACACAGTGTTGCGTTGAGGCGCCTTTCCCCCGCAGACCGGAACTGGCTCGCAGCGCGACAGTGTCCCAGTCGCCTCGCGCCAGCAACGTATGCTATATGCGCAGCAGCGCGACTCATATTCAGCTGTCCGCCGCGCGTAGTGTATATCGACACCAATGAGGTTTACAATTTTAGAAAATATAAATTATTTTCGGTTTTCAAAAGGCGTTAGAACGTCACATTCCTCCCGAGATTCGAGGATATACATCTCGTCCGTCATTTTCAATCAGCTGTGGTGAAACAGCGGACAAGTAGGTAGGCCTACCAGTTCACAAATTAAGTTCATTTAAAATAATTGATACAAATACGTTGTTCTGTTCCACAATTTCAACTACCAACTCCATTTGTTGCAGTCAGCGAGGTAAGGAAAACAGGAAAACTAATGGAGTCTTGTACTATGCACGTATTCGCCAGCAGAGTGCTTATCTGACCAAATCTATGAAAGCAGCAATTTCGAAAGTCTAAGAGGAATTAGATTTTTCAGTCGACGTTCGGTGGTACGTAAACAGAAGAAACCGGAATATCGTTGTGATTTTAAACCACGCGGCAACAGGTCACCGAATGCTAATACATCCCGACGTGAGGCAGTTCGCTGTTCTGCCTGCTCCTGAGCTTGTGCTGGTTGCCCTGTGACACGTTGCTCCCAGTCAATCACTATTGACGGGAAAAAACGTGACGACCATGATTGTGTCCCAGCGTTCCTGTTCACTTCACGAACAAGATTTGGCAAATTTCCATTGGATTTCCAATCGTAAATGAATCCTAATGTTTTTAATTCAATGACACTATTAGGAACAGTTACTAAGGTAGAAGCAGATCATGTGAAAGCATGCTTTGCCAGAAATGTTTCAGGATTCTGGAGGGGCTGCCTTGTTGAGCTAATATTTTCAGTATCAATGGAAAAACATCTGTTTCATTGTTCCGTGCAGACCCGAGGCGCAGTAGAAAGAGGTACATTTAAGCGTCAGCCTAAACTCTCAAAGAGCTCAGAGTATTATAACGTTTTAGCCCCAGACATTGATATTCATATCTCCAATACAACGTTCCAAAGAGGCATTTTTTTATTCTTTTTTCTTTGCCAATTCACGACCTTCTTAAGAAGTTCAATGTAGCTGAATAAACGCCAGTGTTGCCGCTTACCTGCTCGCTTATTTCTTACCACTACTTGGCTCTTAACAAGTCTTGCTTCTTTCTTTTGCCAGCAACGATTTATCTCTTTTCCCCAGCGTCGTTTGTCTTTTGCTTGTTTGACGAGGAACAACAAGGCCGCGTTTAAGAATGAAGTCGTACCTAAGAGCAGCAATCGCGGTCCCATAGCTTGTAGCACCGTTCCTAGACGATATCTTCCATGTAATGCTTGATCATCGCAACTCGTCTTTGTAGGTATTGATTTTCGACTAACGTAAGGCGTACGGGAGTGCAGAGCGTTTTAGAGCTTTGTGGTTAAGAGCACTGGACTCAACGTCGCTGCTTCGGACTCCGGAATTACACATCCTCGAAGCTTTTCCACCTGAAGTATCTCAGGACGCCACGAGGTTGATACTTCGCTTTAAGCTGAAGGTTTAGCCACGATAGAGGTGGAACGCACGGAAACTTCAAACTCTGCCAGCAGATGTTAAAGGATCACAAATTTTTATAATTTTTTTTATTTTTATTTTTACCAGATGTAAAACAACCAGTTTGTTATCAGATAATTTTTAATAACAGTAAAAATGCGAGGGTGTTTGAATAATTTCATACAGCTATCGGCGATGCTGAGTGATTGGGAAACGGTGTCCTGTCCACTCTGTTGTAGAGTATCGATGAAACCACATTGTGGTGTATTAGTGATGGCCACGCGTCCCATACTAAGGTGTCACGCGACAAGAGACATGTATCCACACCAATGTCCCACAGCCGATGCCCATACAGCGAGGTAAGTTATGAGCTGTATGCCTCTCTGCACCGTTTCTATTTTCCTGTGTTGTTCATTACGACGGGAAGGGAACGAACAGACGATATCAGTTCTGTATATTTGACATTACAAGTTTCTAGTAATCTAGACTTCGATGGTAACTTGTTCTATGTTTTTACGTAATTTCCAAGCAGCATTTTGTACAGCATTACCAATAAACTAGTAATTTATTCCTCTATGATTCCTGTACACAATTTCTGTTGGCATGATCCAGTTATCCAGTATCAGTGGGTAGGACTACCTGACGCTGTATACTCACTTTCCGTTGTTTAAGCAGTGTATACGGGCGGCTTGCATGAACAAGACGCAACCAGTCGCGCGTATGAGTTGCACTTGTAGCCGCAACTTCAGGCGTTTCGGCTGAAAGTTGCCTCTGCAACTACCATCATCCATAAATCTCAGAGACAATCGCTATAAAAAGTTGTATTATGCTTGCTAATGCTGAATTTACTTATGTATAACCCTGCATTGCCTCTTGACGCCATAGTTTTGTCTATGTTACCTAAAATGACAGACAAAAAATTCATGATTGCATTCCGGTATAAAATATTCAATTTTAAATATGTTCACATTAATAAATTTTTATCATTTTTATTTCATTATTTATTTTATGAGGAATAAAGAGGAAATTTTAATATGCGAAAGTTTGGCATAGGTTTACTGCTTCTATTGAAACACAACTATTCTCAATTGTTTTATAACAATAAGTAAATAGTTAGGAACTATTCTACTCGTCGCTGTTTTGCACACCAAAGCTAAGATTCTGGGATAGTGCTGAGATGATCTCCACAGATAGCCAATGTCTGTGCCACTACAGATACTACTTGATTACAAAGATGAATTTCCTTTATTGTTGGTTACTGTGTTCTTCACTCTGTCACGGCAGATACTTGACTGGTTAGCGGACCGATTTTCCATTGAAGCACAAGTTTCTCGAGCAGTCGTAAAGTTTACGGCCTACCAAAACCAAAAGAAACTAAACCTCAAAACTTTGATTAGAACAAACCGTTATTCAACCTCTGTCTCCTCCTGTATTGACCTAACCTCTACTTATCAACACATCTAATATAGTCCTCATTATCAATTGTATCAATTCTATCAATTGTATCAACAGATGCTGGGAAGCTGGTATCCCTTCGGAATTTGACATGTTCGCGAGCATATGGGTGGATACGGTATGTTAGTGACAATGTTGTCCATCATAGCAAAAAGACTTGGGACGGTAGCGTACTGAAAGCAGTTTAGTAATATATCAATAATTTTCCCCCCAAATCAACGAATTTATTGTGGTTTTTTAACACTTGGTTTTTTAAAATTTCCGGGATGTTTTACGATGACTTGCGTTTTAACAATTTAAATAAATCTGACATAGATACATTAATTTCACAATCAATTTGAAAATTTTCATCATAATCCAATAAGATGGAGTAAAAAGAGTGTTATTTATAAATTATTATCAATTAATCGAGTTTTATTATTGAATACTGGTTTAAGTTATTACTTATTGCCGTCCAGAAATACACAGGAGGAAAGCAAGTCTGATTTAATCTGTAACCATAACAGCACAAGTAGACTTGATGTGTACATTTAACAGATATGATTACAACGTTTGATGGAGATATTACTTAACATAATTTTCCGGCAAACGTTAGACTGACTGTAAAATTGTAAGATCTAAAAAATTAAACCGTGGAATGGCACAGGTAACATGAAAACGTAAATTTTACTTGAACTCAAATATTTCACATTACATCCATTACACGGATTAATTCAACTTGGAAATCCTATAAGTAAATTTTACTACACATCAACGTACTGTACATATGGATAGATACATTTTTGTATAATTGTGGTTCACAAACCAGTGTTACTCAGAGGAGAAGGAATACTCTCCGAAGAAATTTTAACCCTATGATAGGTCCTTACATTGTAGCTTTCTATACCGGTAGTCGCTGGTTTGTGCCTAGCGTCGAACATGGATAGTTTTAGTGAGGTTTTCTGTTTGTGATGTGTTCATTTCGAGTGTGGGTGCTTAGAAAACAGTTGTAAATAATATTCACTGCATTGTTTGCAACGTTACAAGAATCGAGTTCAAAATGTGTGACTCAGAATGGTTGAAAGCTATTTTGTTATCTTTTTCTTTATTTTTACTTTAAAGCTTAAATTCTCTACAAAAATCTTAACATGTATAAAATTATATTTTCGCCTAGGCATCTTTAATAGATGTAAGTTCTTGAAAAACAACGGAGCGAATACAAGACTGACATCAGCCTAATAGCGGATGATTTTGAATTCCTTAATTTAGATAGAAATTTTTTAGTTTCCGAAAAATTTAACTTGGATCATTTTCTACTTTTTGGTTATAACTAATTACGTTGTAATTTTTACACTATACTGACAGCAGTACCATGTATTATTTTTCGTAGTGTAATTTCATCCTCTGCTTTCCACTCAAAGTATTTTATTAATGTAAAGTCAGACTAATATATAATTTAGTCACAAACCACGTTCCTCTCAAATACTAGATGTTGGTTGTAGGGCACGGAACTGTTATCACAGCGCAGTTGACCATACTTGGCTATAATACGTTTATCCAACTTTTATGTTGCTAAAGGATTTGCTGAAAAATGCTAATGATAACCCGTCAGTTCGTAGATTTGCCTTGTTTCTTTCTTTGCCCTATCTGATTACTATAAACAGGTTTTTAATAACAATTATAATATATAAATATTGCATTTTATTCAAGGTTACATTTTCGGTGACCTAAAAAAGTAACAAGGTAGACATCTATGATCTAGTGAGGTTGGCAGGAGGAAAAAAAATCAAAATAATATGAGCAAACATATTAGTTGCGAGAGAAAATATATCAACAATACTAGTAGATCAACCCAGAACGTTTTGTTATTTAAGAGAACTGTGAACATTTGTATAAAAAACAGATCCATAAATTATGTAAGAATGAAACGTATTAATATCGCTGGATGTATAGCTCAGATTTGGCTTCTTCAGTTTTGGTTTTGTCTCGAATAGGAAAATAAAGGTAATGACGAGTTCCTGCTTTGTAACGAGTTTTCAATGCATATATTAAAGGAGTTGGTTTATTCAGTTAACGTTTATAGACGTGGTAAACATCACCCAGGACGTTACAGTGGGTTTACGTACAACAATAGCAGTCAAGTTTCTGGCGAACCCTTTCACGCCAATAATTGATAGCTGAGACACCTTTCTTAAACTGACGTGTATTATATAAATCTCTGTACTATTTCTGTAATTATTTACAAACACAATTTGTGTAAAATTAGATTAGTGCCCCTGTTTGCACTCGGTTACCCTTCAAGAGTCTGATGGTTGCTCATGTCCGGACTGTAGTCGTTGATTATCTTCCCTTGTCGATCTTTCCAAGGAAATATCTTCAGGTACTAAAAGAGTCGAAAGGCGTATCATTCTTGTGTGATCACTTGCAGACAAGCAAAATAAAAAAGTCACAGCATTTTATATTTTTTCAGTGTCTGGAATTTTTGTAAAAGTTCGCTTTTATGTTAGGTCTCACTACTGATCTAATAGCTGCTAGGGATTTTGCTAGTTATTTATGGTCAATCTCTATGAAAAGAGGTCAAGTGGATTTCGAGGCTTACGAGACATTTCATTGACATCATTAGAGCTACCATGTGAAAAGACTCGCTTTACAAGAGGCGAAGAGGCTTTTAAAAGCAGCTCTCGCTCGGATGGTCCAATGTGCTTGATGGTAGGCGAGCACAGTTCATTAACTGGCATAAATACAGACCCCTCTAATAGCACGCGTGTGGATACTCTGAAGTTCGCGATTGACTGTCAGGAGCCTCCAATTAAAAGAGGAGCGTTTGGATGACGAGTCTCTGTTGAGGCCTTGATCAATTGGATTTTTTTTTTTTACGAGTCTATCTCTGGAATAGACCAGTGAAAATATGGAACAGTTAAGTCAAACAATGGAGAGAGTAATGATATCGGATTGATGTAAGGACTAACTGCTATGATTGCAGGAAAGAAACCATAACACATACTTTGCTATAAGAGATAAAATCAGGTCTAAATTGCTGACGAATATACCATTCTCACTCATTACGGAACTGAAGAACCATGAATGGCATCTGAAACTTTGTCTTTTTACAAGAGCCAATCAGATATAAACCAGAATTCTGAAATTACGTCCGTTAATGCGGCAACATCGTGTAGTGGGTACAGGAGAAGCACGTTGGCAGGCTGGGTTATGCACTTGCTCGTACAGTTGCTTCTTTACACAAAATGTTGATATGTATACTTTGAAGCTCATAATTCTTGAGTTTCTAGAACATGAAGAGGTTACAGCAGTGGAACTTGTGCCTATGAGATACTTCTGTAACCTCTAGTATACAAGCATCAAAACGCAGGAAAAAAATCTGTATTTAAGAATTTATTCGCAAAGACACACCACTGCTTGTAAAAATTGAACAATAAGTGGTGTGTGTTACGAAAGTTCTCAGGCAACCGTGAAAGAGGGATTACATTTAAGCAGATTAACTTCAAGCTGGCAGCTAAAAAGACTGAATAGAAATGAGAGAGCTCTAATGGCTGAAATTTCTCAGAGATTTCTGGAGTGCTCTGTAATAACCGGGAAATAACAGATCTAATACAAAACTCACCATCAATGAATAACAGGTGATTTTAAACACTTAAATTTCGATAACAATGACATAGTTTGAACAAAATTTAATATTCCGTCGTCAGGTTTTAAACCCCCACCCATCTGTTGGATGAACGGTGTCGTCACCCTTCTCCACAAATAAAGCACATTAAGTGTAAGATTTAATTCAGGCTTCTTGTATACGATCTAGAATTAGTATACTTACTGGTCAAGTCCCGTATGGTGAAAATTCTTTCCCTCACTAGGACTGGCTCGCTAATCACGACGGCAACTGTTAATTTTTTTACAACACGCCTTATGGTTTCCTGAATGAATATGACAAACATATGATGCAAATGAATCTAAGCTACCCATGTCTAGTCAAATTACCAAGCGTATTGAGTGAGAGGTAACACTCTGGCCTCGCACTGGCGACGACGCGGGTTCGAATCCCCTTCCAGCAATCCAGATTTGGAATTTCCATGGTTCTCCCAAGTCACCCCAGGCGAATACCAGGATGTTTCCTTGAAATTGTCATGGCCGAATTCCTCCCAGTTCCTTGTCACACATCCTCTCCCACCTCTACTCACCTCGACGTCTATGAGGCGTAGAGCAATAAGCAAAAAAGGAGAAGCTAATAAATTTGATCCACTGATAAATAGTAAACGTATTTTAGATTCATTAGATTTATGGTGTTCGCGGGAAGTTTTTCACAGAAAGCTCAAATAACTTCTATTAAGAGAGAAACAAGAAAGTTCCATGGCACCTGTGGCTCACAGAACGCAACATCTTTTTCCATCGAATGCCTGCACGAAAAAAAATCCATTCCTCGGAATAATATGTTGCCTGTTGAAATCAGGTAAACCGTTCGACTGCAAAAAGTGACTTTAATTCGTTAGCTTCTCGAAGTCACATGAAATAAAAACACCACTCTTTACACATGGGACCACGGTCTGTACGGAAACCCCATCAAAATCTGACCAATAATTATTTCGTGACTCACGTTCAACGAATTCTCTGCAGCTTTTCGGCGTCACAGTTTCGGAGCTGGTTGATATATAATCAGCATCTTACTTTTTGCGTAGAAATGACTCTTTTTTTAAATTAAATTTAAAAAAAGATTTATATATCTAATTTCGAATATCAATACAGCATATGCATGCATTATATTCATATTTTAAATCAATTATTTACACTGTCATATAATCTCAAAAAATATAATATTGATGAAAATTTAATATTAAATAAATATTTTATAACTGCAATCCAGTTCAGATGATTTAAACGCCGCTAGTTTGACGTGATGCACCGTTACATCATTATACACGACTACATTGACGTATTGTATATTGCGGAGTGTTATATCTCAAAAGTTTCATGTATTATATCTAATTTCGATATAGAAGGATGTCGAAAACCATTTTATAAATACTGTATTACACTTATTTTGAAAAATACGACAATAAATGCACCAGATTAAGTGTATTTTCAAGTCTCGTGAGATTCGAATGTAAGAAAAAAGTGCTGTATTGCTATTAGAAGACGTAAAGAATCTTCAACCTGTTGTTTATTTTGTCATTAACATGATTTTAATGTAAGTTCATAATGTTTAGTGTTTTCATGTTAGGTCTGTCATAATACATAAAAATTTGTTTCCTACTCAAACTGTAATCATAACTTACTTTTCAATTGTTTAATAGGTTTATTTTTAAAATCATTTCTTATAAAAACCTTAATCCAAAGCAAATACCAACATTTTAAATCTCAGAAAGGAGACCATCAGACATTTTAAAAACGGATTTCAATCTCCTGGATATAAGTTGCAGGGTGTATGTCTACCTGAATTCCTGACTTTAAGAGGCCACAGTATTTAATGATTGAACGGAATAATAATGATGATAATGATATGTCAGTGGTTCCGTTGTTTCTTCAAATGCACCTACCAAAGAAAAGCCAAATGTATTTTCATTACAAATTACCTAGATTTAGCGTGGTATAGCCTGTAATGTGTCCGCTCGCATATTTTCTAATCAGGGCTTAAATCCCCGCAGTATCAGATTTTTTTATCTATTTTTATCTGCAGAACTTGTTGAGAATTAATTTTTTAATTTTATTTCAACTTTAAAACAAATATCATTACTAACAAATATAACAAATGCAATTTCGGCCAGTAGCCAATAGCCAATAGCCATTGAAATTTGGTTAGGAGGTGAATCTGTTTTCGTCACGTATATTGTTTTATTTTCTACTATTTAGACCACATCACAGAATTAAACATATCGACCGTAGAAAAAGAAAAACCGATCTTCTCGATGTTATCGTTTAAATTCTACTGTAATAAAGCTTCCAAATAAAAACACTTGAAGTCTATTTGAATTTCATGCATATACCTTAATTATTAATTTAATTTATTTTCGCTCTTTGAACTATAAGCGTCATTGGATATGTTATAACGTTGTTGCTTTGATCGATAGTGTAATCTATATCTGTGAAAAGTAATGAGTAAAGGTGACGGTACCGGCTATGAAGTATGAGGTTCTTTGGTGTTGGAAAAATGCGACTTGATAATGAGAATTCCAAAACGAACTGTTTAAGACTGTTATTACGTTTGAATCTTGTATTCTGTTTATTTTAGTGTACAAAGCTGAAGAAGTAAATAATTTAAATAAAAAAATTAAACAGAATCCTTGCACAATCATAGTGTACTCTTTTGTCATTGTTTCTTGAAATGAATGCTGATCTGAAATACAGAGTGATCTCTGCGTGTATTTGTGCTATGTCCGTGCTTTGGTACACATAAGTAATAAGCTCTAAAAATTTGAAACCACCATCCAAGTTGCTGCTGTAGTTTTGCGTGATACTATTTGAAACCATCAGAAACACGCAGTTTCCTTATAGATTTATGATTGTACTAGACGACCCGTGCGAAAATTTCGCGAATAAAATGCGATGAATAGTGAGGTTGAATGCTTGTAATATAATGAAAAGTAGAACCGTACTTTTGTAGCAATTTTTGTTTTGTGAGTGTGTGTGTTTGTGTGTGTAATAGGTACACATCAAAATACTCGCAACATATTACGAAACAGTTAGGAAAATTTAAAACACTCTGTATTTATGACAAACTGTCACTGACCTTAGCAGAATAAATTAAACCTGAACAAAATGCACACAACGTATCAATATCTCTGAAATATTTGTTGCTGTGCGAGGAAAATAAATACCTGGTGACAGAAAAATGCGTTGTAAAAATACTAATACTTTTGCCCTCTAAGGTCAGAATTTTGAAAAATTTCTTTCTTAAAATGTGGTAACGGAACCGAAGACATTACGAAAACCTCAATCTTTAAAATGATACCTCGTTTATCAATTTTGTTTAATTGTTAAGGGAGATAAATGGCTCCAGATACAAAAAACGCATTTTAGAAAAATTGACATTTTTACCCTTTAAGGTTCAAATTACAAAAAATTCCTTTCTTAAAATATAATGTTACCACGGCGGTGACCTTATTCTTTTATATGATACCTCATTTATCTATATCTGTTAGATATTAAGGGAGATAAATCGCTCGTGACACAAAAATGCGTTATAGAAAAATTTATACTTTTTCCCTTTATGGGATGAATTCAAAAAACATTCTTTCTTAAAATATGATGTCACCAAAGCTGAGACAATATTCCTCATAATCCTACTGTCATTTATCGATTTTGGTTAGATATCCAGGGAGAAAAATGGCTCGAGATACAAAAAACGCATTTTAGAAAAATT
The DNA here is from genome assembly GCA_031002005.1 of Vandiemenella viatica. Classification (NCBI taxonomy): domain Eukaryota; kingdom Metazoa; phylum Arthropoda; class Insecta; order Orthoptera; family Morabidae; genus Vandiemenella; species Vandiemenella viatica. Next base: position 13,695,059 of record CM061919.1, read on the forward strand.
GACATTTTTGCCCTTTAAGGGTCGAATTACGAAAAATTCCTTTCTTGAAATATAATGTTACCACGGCGGAGACTTCAGTCTTTAATATGATACCTAATTTATCTATATCTGTTAGATGTTAAGGGAGATAAATCGCTCGTGACACAAAAACGCATTTAAAAAATATTGATACTTTTGCCCTTTAAGGGTCGAATTCCGAAAAATTTCCGTCTTAGTATATGACTTCACTAAAGCGGAGATCTTAATCTTTAAAATGATACTTCATTAAACGATTTCAGATAGGTATCAAGGGAGATAAATGATTCATAACACAGAAAACAGCATTTTAGAAATATTGACATTTTTGCCCTTAAAGGGTCTAATTCCGAAAACTTTATTTCTTAAAATATGATGTAACCAAAGTGGAGACCATATGCTTTAAAATGACACCTCATTCATTGATTTCGGTTAAGTATGAAGGAAGATACAGGCTTGTGACAAAAAAATACCTTATAGAAATAATAAGATATGATACTGCAAAACCGTATATTTTGGTATCTTAATTTTATTGATAGTGTAGTACAGAGTAAATTAAAGATCAAGCAAAATCTTTTTTATAATTCTCAAAGGGTTTCTCTGTGCGGACAAATCGCGCCAAGATTCCGCATGACGTCAGTTGTTCTGGTACGCATGTTTTCCTAAACAATTTGCATTTTATTATAATCTCATGAATACTTTGCGGTTCGAAGCAATCCATATTTCTGTCAACTTCTTGAGAAAATCAGTGTCCCAGCCGACGGCTCTTATGCAAAGGGAGTTAACTTGCCGTGTAGAACAATGGCAGCTTAATGCCGCCCTCGGTTCAAGTTACCCAGGATCTGCCTGAATCGAGACGGGAGAATCAGGAGGTAATGTCTGAGAGGTACTGCAGTGAGGGTGAGCTAATACGGTCAAAACAGTTAATTTCTTGCATTACACGAGGCCAATAGTGTTGAAAATGTTGTGTGTTTTATGTACGTGAATCGTAACTGAATCGTTATGAATCTGACTTGTTATGTGTGGCAACTGTTCTTAATTATCAGTGCCAAACCCGCCCGTATAAGACCAACAATAGTCAGGTCACGAAGAATTCATTCCAGCCCACATTTCACGGACAAAACACATTCAAAAGATATTTAAGTACCAAGCACTTTCGTAATTCTGCTTCATCTAAAGATTATCTGGTGTCAGAGTCGTCCTGAAGCAAGAAGAAACATCAAGAAAAATGAAGAAGTTGATATTGGTGGTATTAGTTGGCAATAGGCCCGATAGAAAATCAATCAATGACCACCGGCCAGCCAAAGTGCTCTGATGTCATCTGCGGGTCTCAAACCCCGCACCATACACACGGAGTACTCCTACCAAAGTGCTTTAGTTGCTTGTTCGTTACTTTAGACATGCTTCAGGTATGTAAAAGCTAGTAATTCAACAAACGTTCATATTAATACACTCATTATTAATGTAACGCTGACTGACAATAGAATTGTTATGGGGTCAGCACTGAAATAATGAAACGTGACACGCCATTATGCAGTGAGTATCGAACAGGAACGGAGAGGTCTATTGTAGAGGTCCCAAACTGGGGGAGGAGGGAGGGAGGGAGGGAGGCAGCGAAGACATGTCAGGGGAGGGGTGGTGCGAGATAGCTTCTCCACACATGTAGATAATACCCTAACCGTACCATGTCTCCTTCACTATATTGTAACTTCACACATTTAGTGAGTTTCCTCTTAACCTATTTTTTTAGTACTGTGAAGTAGACACTTACCTTTTTAAAAATAATAAGCATCATAACTGGCAAGTTTCTGCATACACCTCATATCGAAAGGCAAAAGGTCCTATTACATCTATGGCCGAGAATCCTGAACAACGACGAGCTCCCCAACAACGGAACTACGAGTACTAGGCAATGCAGAACACGGCTGAAGTCACGTCGCCATGCCTGGAAAACTGCTGTGAGTCTAACATCCAACTCCTAGCTGGAAAGTGGAATGTGCAGATTAGCAATCTCTGCTCAAACTGCACTTGACCTGTCGCGGTCTGTTTGGTGAACATTAAATCGTATTAGTTGTGGCACGGGAAGAACTGCTGCCACTTTCCACACCTGGGCATGGGCGGATACACCGTACTGCAGCTCTGATGTAAGTTGCGTAGGATTGACCACTCCACGCTTTCCATGTAAGTCTCCAAAATTTAAATTTGACTACGTCGGAGGCGGTTGCCTGGATGGAGCATCTCGTTATAGAGGTCATGGCTGACAACGCTGACATAGTTGTCTTATCACCTGCCAGCTGAGGACATTATCCGATCAAACATGTATATATTTTAAAATAGTTCAATAATTATAGTATATTTGTTGCTGAGTTTCATTTTATAAGTGTCTTGTATTATCAAACGGCAAATAAATTATAAAAAAAATTGGTGGGGGAACTATTTTTTTTACAGAAAAAAGGGCGTGGTAATTAATGTTCTGGGAACACCTAGTTTATTGTGATATTATTTCTGCACCTTGTTTTTATCAAATAGTCGCGTAGGACGTATAAAAACGCGACCCGTTAACAAAAATTAGTAACTATGCAATAATCCGCATGAAGATGATAAATCAGAATGTATTATTAATAGTGATTTTACTGTGACAGACTGGTAACTCGAAATGTGTTGACACGTCCTGCAACGTACTATAATATGCGCAATGTTCGTTTCATAGTACGCGCCACATAGCCAAACGATATGCCGAGACACGTTATAAGTTAGGAAGCACAAGCAAGCAGGGAGCGGAATCGGTCAGACTGTTTTTGTAGTATAAAAATTGTAGGCTGTTAGTACGGTGTTACTGTTAGCTGCTGTCTAGTCAGATCTCTTTCCATCTCAACCAAACTCTTTGTTCTTCAACTATCCTGTCCTGTATTTCCGTCTCAATGCCGTCTGCTGATATGCGGATATTGCACATCCTTAATCACCTTCGATCCTCTAGATTCGAACCCGTGTCCTCAATGTCCTGTACAGCTTCACTCTCTGAACTGGAACTACGTGGTATAGGATGTTATTAAGGTTTACTGTAGATGGTGTTGTGGAACATGTATCCCACGGTGGAAAGCACGTACCTTAAATTTTTAGACACGAGCGTGTAACTCCCAGTTAGGCCCGATAGAATCGCTATCTGCAGTCCCGCGTCGCCGCTCTATTGCAATGCGGCGGGCTGATAAGCTAATCGCGAGACAGCTGTCGATAGTCGACGGAGCGTTCCGTCAACACGTAAGATAAGAACGGGGGGCATTACCACGAGAACATAGCACGAGGATCTAGTGTAAGAAGCGCTAGTAGGGACTGGAATGTAATATTGTGACACTGTATTGACGAACAGACTGTTACCAAGTAGTTATAAAGCACGTGCCGTACTATCATATGTGTATTAAAGTGAAAGTGTAGAAATATGTTTAAGAATATAGCATTGCATAGTATAACATGAAAGCAGATAAAACCATTTTTCTTTAATTCATCAGTTAATCTTAAACAGTTCAGTCTCAACCTCAAACCAAAAAAGTTCATAGTTTATTTTTTCTATGTAATGTGTTTATGTTTGAGCTTATTGAACGTAAGTAGGATAGAAAAAGCGTTTTATATTTGATGTTAAATAAGGAAAAGGTAATAATAATAATAACCTCTAATATTTGACATTATCTACTTCTAGATTTTGAGGGAATTGTAAACAAGAATATTAGCCAACACTAGGTAGATAAAGATGAACAGAATTGGGAACAGAACAAAAAAGAAATAGTTTTCTAAGAAAGTTGGTGGAGGTAATGCCGAATTATTAGAATTATGAAGGAAGGAACATCTTCCAAATATTAACAATATATACGTTGCGGAAATTTATGTTGTACATGACACAGAAGTTTTTCATGACGCCATATAAAAGGTCGCACGTATTGTTTTCAACATTTTAATGTATCCGATGGAGGAACCAGTAAAACATACTTTCCGAATTTTAAGCAACACCAAATTGAAGTTCCATTACTCCTACGACCACTTTCAGTACATCGAGAAATACGAACGTTATGTTGCTGATTCCTTATTTTTTGTCAATATTCCCCTTCTGATCACAAGTGCCTTCAAGTTCAGCGATAATACAAATAGGTAATTGCAAACGTTAATTAAAAGCAGAAATATGAGCAACGATGGATTACCATTTTTATTCAGCTATCATCATTTCTTTGTCAATACTAGTTCTCTGATGAGCGGGGTAAGACAGCTATTTCGCCACCGTCATCTAAATTGTATATATTTCGGTGAACAGCAACAATCAAGAACAGTTTGCGGACGTTAGCTATCACCTTTAATCAACAAGCATAAAACAGTCCAAATCCATTGGTCAATGGGAGGTATGTCATTGACATCGACCGGTACTAGTATCATAGTCAGGCCACGACGAATACAAGATGAATTAAACTATCAAATAAGGTTAGAATTAATTTATAGAAACAAAAACTCCGCAATTCACTGCCGATGAACAAAAGGCAGAGATTTGTGATGAGTTGCAAGATAAGTTCTTTAATTTATCAATCGACATTTTCAAACGTCTTCTAGGCTGTATATTTGAATTAACCTTGCATTTGTCTATCCATTTTCTGAAATTGGTGCGAAGTACCTCGTGAAATACGTAATTCTGGCTGGAAATATTTTTCTTGGATTGTGGAGGCGTTAGATACTGCCTCTATCTATCCTCCTCCGCAAACCCTACCATCCGGAAGCATTTGTAAGCGCACTGTTCATGAAATTTACTAACCAAATGATTTGACAACTAAACAATACTATAGAATCCAGAAGTCACAGTTAGAAAAAACACTATCAAATTCCATGTTAACAGTGTCAGAGATAACTCAGCAACAAGTATTAACCTCATCAAGAAGCTTACCTATATTAAAATAGAAGCGCAACTAAATACCCTTAGAACATTGATTCTTCTCTGTCCTACTCATGTGCTGTGCTCTGAACCCCAGTGTCGGAGGGATCAGCTGAAGCGAAAGATGTAGACACGCTATTAACTGAAACGTAGCGTAGCGTAGGCGCTAGAGTGCTAGCTCCGCGTGCCGAAGGTGTCCATACTTACAGGATACAATATATAAACACTGGATGACGACAGATTCATTGGTAGCTTTAGTAATAATCATTTAAAAAAAAAGAAACCTATCAGAAAATGCAGGTTGTTTGAAACCTACTCCAGCTAACAAACTGTACGCGCTCAGCACTGTTTCGACACTCCTAGTTGAAGGCTGGCGGGGGACAGTATGGTAGAGTGCTCGGAACGGCTACTTGACCAGTACTGTCTAGAGCACATTCAAGAGCCTGAAATCAACAAGTAGGTTCCTCAACAACAAGCTCCCTTTGGTAGGCACTCTGGCTCAGAACGTGGGCGGCGGTGCTACTGCCAGCAGAAATGGTAACTGACCTGATTCCTCGAGAGTCCTAACCACACCAGCACCCGCTCAGAAGCTAGAACGTGCAAACACCACATGCACAGATGGAGTAAGAAGCTGACAAATATCGTGTTGGTGGCTAGGAACACACAGTCAACCACTTGCTCAATTGTACTAACATGAAGAAGGAATCAACAACAATAAGATTTGCTTTTCTCTTGTATATCTTCCACGCGCAGCCACTTTTCCTGAGTTTGTCTTTGCTTTCAAATTTCTTTTAAGTATATTGTGGATATTTTATGTATTTAAATTTCTACAGTTCTGACAGAAATAAATAATTTATTACACAAGCAATTATAACAGGATAGCTTACTGCAGGTGGAATAATTACCATCTTTCGAACATACGGTGTTGAGAGAGTCTGAGCGACTGGACAGCAATAAGCGACCGATTACTTGGAGAATGGGATACATTGAACTGTGAGTTACCATATCACTGGTGGGATCATATTACACTACTCGCCGTGTCATCCAGAATGTCCTATTACAGTTAGCCAATGTTAAACTATGCTACCAGTCTCTCTTCGGTCTGAATAATTTAATTACCTCTTCATATTCATTTCATGATAGCTTTATTTGTTTATTTGTTGCAAAGGTACTATGAAGAAAACAGTTCAGGTTATTTCGGATTAAGTTAATAATTTGCCATACAGCTCTTAAATTACACAGTTCAAGTTCACCCATAGAGTGACGAAAATGGTGTGTCAGTATCGTGAACATACGCAGGGTCTTATTTTACTGCATGCATCGGGTAGCCCTCTGTACGAGGACGAACAAACAAAAGCAATGCATCCACTCTGATTGGCGGCATCTTTACGATCTGCCACTGAGCCGACGCTTGACTGAATGTCAGCCGACTGCCTCTCCTAGCGCCCGCGGCCTGTTCTCCAAGCTACCTCAAGAAACACCCAGCAAAGCAAGTGAATAGTAGCTGCAGAGAAACGTGTGAACAGATAAAGATCTGCTGCCGACGGATATGCGTGATCAGGTTACGCAATACAAGCTGTTACGGTATTCGTCCCTATCAATGTTCAGAGAAGTGAAATGGGATCGCAGGAAATGGAAAACCCATTTCGACTCACACAACAGCCGAAGCGTACTATTGTCATCAACGGCTGCCTGCACTAGGTGGACTCCGACAGCTGATATCCGACCACTCTGTCATTTTCCTAAACATAGCTAGCATACCACTGGCAACATTGTCCGAAAAATTAATGTCGTAATGGCCCTGAGGTGATTCGGTTTTTTTATTATAAAAGCTACGTAATGCATTGTTCATTCCCTTTTTTATTTTCTAAAGAATAAAAAAAATTAAAAACTTTGAGTCTGAAGTAAAAAACTGTCTTGTTAACAAGATTTAATTAATACAATATCAATTCAAATTTTATGGCACAATTAATGTAATTTTTTATTCAAGACCTTTCCATTTCTAATGCCAATTTTTACAAGGTTTTAATTTTATTAAATAACAAATAATTACAGCAAGAATAATTATGCTCAGTTGAATTTATGAGACAGCTTGTTATGTAGGTCTTTCCATGAAACTAAAAAGATAATTACAATTCACTGTTCAGATTTAATTCACAATTCTTTCAATGAATTTCTCCACTTACCACCACATAATGTTTTGACCTTTTAAATGTTTCATTCAGACTTCATCATGAAAAGAGATAAGGCTCTGGTGTATCTAAGTATTTAATCCAAGTAGAGTGCGTGAAGACCAATCTTGTAAAATTTAAGAAAACCGGCAATTTCCAAACTCATATCGCTTTGACGATACTGCTTAAACCCAACAAAATTCATGATATATTTTCCCTAACATGATGAAATAAATTTGAACTCCCTAACCGTTTAACCTACTTCCGTGGACTTATATCAAACAAAACTCTACGCAGACAGCCGATGCTTTGCTCAGGGGTCTCTTTATAGCTATCCTCAACTGCGCCTGAGTTTGGTGTCGTCTGCATAAGGTTTTGTCAGCAGCTCTCAATCCCAGATTTACTAATTTAGTTTTTTAGAACCTTAGACATTTTCAGAACTATCATGGAATTAACTCAATTAATCCTCGGGACTTTATGATTTCTTCTACGACGTTACCTACCTTATCTCTCCTTTATTTTACTTTGTCACGCCGCTGAACTCGCATTCAAATCTTCCACTCAAACCAGCAAGAAAGACTCAAAATCACCATCTCCGCTATTCTTTTAAATCCTTAGAGACATCCCCCAGACTCCCTGAAATCATCGTAAATTTTTAATGGACATTGAAGCTGGTAAATTAAATCCCGCAAAATTTTGTATAATATTTATATGACACAACTCAGGTAAAAAGGTGAAAATTTACTCTTAACAAATCTACCTGAGGGGATTAAAATGATAAAAATTACCAATATTAAATTATTTGTATGAGAAATAGTCTCTTTTTATAGACTTTATATTTTAAATAATCTCAATTCAACTGATATTGGTAAGGTTTTCATCCTCTGAAAAGTTTCGCTTGTTGTCCGATATGATGAGCGAGCAAACTGTACCATGTATGCAAAAATGTACTAACAGCTAAAGAAAATTTTGGAACAATTTGCGATCGCTAATGGTGTATTGAACAGTAATTTCTTCTATGAATAATTGTAGTACCGATAACAATTTACCAATATTATTTCCTTGCTTACAGTTTCGAGAAGCAGCCTGTTATTAGCTATGTGTCACCTGCATTAACACTTCATGCGGCGTGGCGGATATGCGGGTACCACCCGTGTATAATCAAGTGACAGATGGTTAAAATCTTTAATATATTCAGCATAAATCACTCTGTTTAAAACAAATTTCCACCAATACATACTCACGAAGTTCTCTGCACGATCACTATCCAGGTTAAAATACGCTTTCAGGATGCTACAACTACTCTCAACCTCCCGTACACGTGATCGCTAAGACACTTTAGACCATGTATCGCGCTAAACACGGGAGTAATTGGTTACGACTCCGTGCTGGATGAATTACTTATCTAGTGAGGACATACTGCAGTTTCTATTATAAAAGTTCCACCGGATGCGGACGTTAGTATTGGCTGCTCGCTTAGTGTACGGGTTGGAAGGCTGTCCGTATTCCATCCCTGATCCACAGCAGAAACAAGACAGTACGTTGAGCACATACGTCAACCGCATTCGCACACGCTTACGGTAAAACGAACACTACTCATACTCAGGAAGACAAGAAAAATATACACTAATCGAAACTGCAGAGTAGGAGCCAGGGAGACTTAATCTGATATTTCAAAAATTACAAGAAAATTGTTTACTGAGTCCTTAAGTACTAAAACGAAGACTCTCTCAGGGTTGGAAGTTGGTGACTCATCAGGTGACACGCTAAACAATGCCTCAGATATTACTCGTCACAAAATCCTTATTTACATTTATTCGGACTTGAAATCTGACTGGCCATCTTCAAAGTGATCATTTACCCTCCAGTTTTACCTCTATAATATTTTTCTTGATACTGTTTCCGTTCTAAAAAAATCGGTATTCGTCGATGGTGTATTCTTTTACTTTTACAAGTGGTATTCTTCTCCGCATGCTCCTATATCTATGGCAACACTCGATGGCAACTCTATACTTGTGTGTCTGGAAGACTGACTTCTCAACGCCACCACCAGATGGGGCCGTGACTCAGCAGCTACTGGTAGGGGCAGAATAAATATTATTAAGATAAAGGTTATTATTTTATTACAGCACGTAGCAGAAATGACAGTACAAACTGGCTTAGAGGTACTAAGGCATATTACGCACAGCTTCTTATAACAACGGTGAAGGCATTGAATACCATTGATTTGGCACCACCTGTCTGCTGTAATTTCCTCTTTGTGTACAATGGCAACTTCGCTGGTAGTTCAGTTGGTGAAGGAATGCGGATAGGAAGGTCCCCGGTCTCGGACGGAAATTGTAATGGTTCTTAACTCTGACGAAGTACGTTAATATGGTCCATGATTCGGATACCGCCTAAAACCTTAGGTCCCCTTTAACCGCTATATTTCCGGGTTAGGTTAGAGTAGCCGCGACAGTAAGTCAAATCGAAAATCACTCAGCGGCCGAAACTTCGAAGATATCCCGGCCAATATTGCTGTATGCATTTCAGATCTCTGTTACTTGGACCATGGTTGGATGAATACATCGGATGTTTTAACACTTGCAATCCCGAGCGACGAAACAGATATGTGGGTTGTGTCGTTTTGCAGCAGTGATCGATGTTCTCACCGAGTGTAAATCGGAAAGACGCAGATGGTACTGTAAAACTGTTTGATAATGCTGCAGTGTAACACTCACTATAGCCTGCTTATTGAAAATAGTCCGCTGCAGGTCACGCAATCTTGGCTCTATCTTTTCCGCACACCAAGTCGTCCATAGGTTAAGCCGGCAAGACTACAACATGACGGCATGACAAATCACAGCACTTGAAGTGTCATTTTGTCCGACAGAATCTACGGAACTGTCTTCAACACGACTGATAAGCCCACTAACTCGTTCACGCCCCGTACCAAGCAACCTATATACAGTACACTGCCAACGGTATTTCTCAGAGGAAAATCTGTGATTTACTATATTGCCATTTAAAAAAAAACAACAACAATATTTACACGTCTGTGATTATTCGTAAACAACCTGTATATTTCAACTGAATAATCTATAAGAGGAACCAGTTAATAGTTCAATTTTGTAGATTGTGACCGAGTGAGTGGTTAAAAATAGAGTCGTTATTAGCTATATGATATTAACAATTAACTAAATATATTCCTTGATCATCAGATAAAGGATCTAATCGGGACATGGAAACTAGGGAAAGAAACCAAAATTTTGCTCTATCAAATATCGTACCGGCCAATACTGACTTAAGGCTCCCAAACCTTGCACAAAGAGAGATATTAGCAGATTACAAGCGGAAGAAAATGGTAGAAGTCATCAAGAAGAAAGATAAGATCAGAAATGAAAACATCAGAGAGAGACCACAAGTTGAAGCATTGGACGATATGTTAATAAGCATAAGACTGCAGTGACTGGGCATGTTATGAGGATGAGGTGGAGAGTGTTGAATTTGGAGTACATGAACAGTGGGAAGGAAAAGAGACCAATTGGAAGACCACGGACAAGTTGGGTGGACCAAGTGACGAAAGACGCAAATGCTAAGGGAGTTGTCTGAAGACAAGTGATGGAGGAAAAATCATGGTGTGACCGCCAGACATGGAAGAGGGCGTGCTGAGCCACAAGCGAAAACGGAAACGTCTACAACAAAGATGATCTAGAAATTGGAAACACTGTGTTTTGGAAGTAGTGGTCGATTTGGAGTTGCATTTCCAAATGCCGGTTAGTTCCTTTTGCATCCTGAGGCTTGAAATATCGATTAGTTCCCCACCTTCGACCATAGAGATATTGGAGGAGGCTTGAAGACTCAATAGTAAACGTTATCGGTTGCGGACTTTCGCGACGCTGGGTCACCATTATTGTTAGCCAGGTTGTACGCTATGGATTTTCTGTCAGGGCTCTTATGCAAGCTGTCCGACCAGATGTGCACAATCGATAGCGGCAGATAACCTCGCATTTCGTGTCTCTCGTCATTCTTTACATTACGTGCTCGATGGGATGCGTTGACAGAGCATCCAGACTGGAACCTGGAGCGGAAACGTCAAAAATACCGTGAGGTGTGTCAGCGAACTTAGACCGGAACAAATAAACCAAGAAATTATTGTTAAAAATCGGGTTTTAAAATGCTACAGTGATATCTACCACTGAGACTTGAAAGGGAGTGTAACTACTAAATGTGATTCAGAATGACACGGGTTTAGACAATAGAGCCCATGGCTGATTGATTCCATATCTGGAGAGTTTCTAGGTATGGTGCATCGGATATTTAAGAGCGACTGCGCGTGTTGTAAAATTGCCCCAATTTAAGTTTCTGAAAATGCAGTGCGTAAATAAACTTCAGCTTTGTTGCTAAAACTATTCATTTTTAAATCAAAATAAATCATTCAATAGTTTAACAAACTGCTTACCCCATAACTTGTGAAATTGTGTATATTACAGTGTTTTTCTCCTTCATGTGTCACTAACTGGTGCCAATCGTAAGTTGCGTCACTGAATTTTCATGTTTTTTACCCCTTTCTCTTTGTCACCCCTCCTGTCATGAAATTACACATTTTTCGATTTTAAATGCAGAACTTAATTAAAAGAGCGCTTTAAATGTGATGTCACGAAGCTTATGCCCCCACTCACTCCATGTGACACGATCTTGAAGCCTCCATCCGCTCCCCCCGGATAAGTTTGATTTAATTCATGGGTCACCGCTTTACCCAATTTAAACTTTTTTCTTTTGGTGACGAATAAGTAAAATAAATTTTCAACTTATCAAAGTACTTCCAATATTGTAAGCAATTATGTTCACATACGATTATTTCACTTAATACGAATACAAATGAAAATATATATAGATCTCGAGTGTTACAAATACTCTTTATTAACTGTAGTAGTGTTTGTAACAAGCGTTATTACTAGCACAGAAGCAGATATTGTATTAGAAACTGAAAGCTGGTTAAAACTGGATATAGGTTCAGCAGAAATTTTTAACACTAGCATAAAACGTTTTCCGTTAGGATAGGTTGCATTCTAATGGAGGCGGTGTATTTATAGCTGTTAGTAAACACCTGTCATGTAACGAAATAGATATCGATACGGTCTGTGAAATCCCATGGATTAGACTAAACGTAGCTAGGACAAAACGTGTAATAGAATCTTTCTATCGTCCACCAAATGCAGATGTAACTATTTCTGAGGCCTTAAGGAGTAATGTATGTAATATAGCTCGTCAATGTTCGGATCATGCAAAAAATTAGAAGGTGTTTTCAACATTCCGTATATCGACTGGACTAATTACATCCACGTTACTGGTGGTTGGGATCAAACATCCTGTGAAATTATTCTTGACATTTTCTCAGATCTTCATCTTGAACAGCTCGTTACTGAACCAACGTGGTGCCACAACGATAACGAAATCATTTTAGATATTCTCGTTACAAATAGGCCTGAATTATTCACGGACATTTATACCACTACGAGAATAAGTGATCATAAAGTTGTAATAACTACAGTAAAATTAACAGCCGCGCGCAAAAAGGAAGGATTGTTTACAGGTACGAAAATGCCCCGATGGAGTGTTTAAGAACGTTTTTGAGGGATAATCACCTTACCTTCATAGAAGCAAGAGGTTTGGTTGAAGATGTGGCTTCGATTCATGCGTCAGGGAAGGTGTGGACTTACCTATACAGAAAAGGACAATCAGGAATGCGAACGGTCCGCCGTGGTATACACGTGAAGTTAAAAGGATACTTAAAAAGCAAAGGAAGATACATGCACGATCAAGAAGGACAATGTATAGGACTGATTTAGAAAAGTTAGATGAGACAACAGGACATGTCAAGAATGAGATGCGCGAGGCCTTTAATGAGTTTCGTTGCAGTTCACTTTCCAAGAGCCTCAACGAAAACCCAAAGAAATGTTGATCGTATGTAAGAAAATTTAGTGGTAGTGACAAGAATATGTCAGTTCTACTACAAGACGGTCGGGAAGTTGACGACAGCTACGACAAATCTATCGTATTTAACACCGAATTTAAAAATCTTTCACTAACGAAAACGTGGAAAACATTCCCGCTTTTCCACAGCGTCTAGAATTTGTGATGGATCCAGTACAGATTGAAAGTGTAGGTATTATAAAGGATTTAAAACTCCTGAAGTGGGGGAAGGCATCGGGTCCTGATGGTATACCAGTAAGAGTATTTTCGGAATACGCGGAAGAAATAGAACCATTTCTGTCAGATATATTTCGTGAATCATTATAAGAAAGAAAAGTACCTCCTGACGGGAAAATAGTGCAGGTGATTTCTGTTTTCAAAAAAGGAGATCGGAGAGATCCTAAGAATTATCGACCCATATCTCTAACATCTGTTTGCAGTAGAATTCTTGAGCATGTCATGTGCTCTAAAGTTATGAAGTTTCTAGATGAAAACGAGTTACTTACAGCAAACACCCACGGATTTCATAAGAACAGATCATGTGAAACGCAACTGGTCGTATTTTCGCATGACGTAATGAAAGTTATCGATGCAGGTTCACAAATTGATGCTATTTTCTTGGATTTTCAGAAAGCTTTTGACTCTGTACCACACAACCGATGTTTAGCGAAGATTCGAGAATACGGTATATCAGATCAGATTTGCAAATGGATACGAAATTTTCTAACTGATGGGGAAGCCTCTTCTAAGCTAGTTGTTACTTCAGACGTTCCTCAAAGAAGTGTAGTAGGACCACTTCTTTTCCTAAATTTTATAAACTATCTGGGTGATAACGTTAATGCAAGATGTGATTGTTTACTGATGGTGCACTTATCAATAAGGCAGTAAGGTGCTCTAATGATTGCTTAGAAATACAGAGCGATCTGGATGTTATTTCGGAATGGTGCCATAAATATCAGCTTACACTTAAATGCAAGAAGTGCAAGGCCACGCAAATATGTAATAAAAAGACCCCGTTTTCTCACAAGTACAAAGTTAACAATTCAGTTGTTGACACGGTGGAATCCCTGAAGTATCTAGTCGTAACAGTATAATACTACATGAAACTGGACTTGCACATAACCTCAGTCGTAGGTAAAGATAATTCTAAACTACGATTCGAAGGACGTATTTTGAGAAGTTGTAATGCCCATACAAAGTAAATAGCGTACAAAACACTACTGCGTCCGCATTTTTATTACTTTTGTGGAGTTTGGGATCCGTATCGTAAGGTATTGATTGATACATTAGAGACAGTACACAAGAGAGCCGCTCGATTCGGGGCTGCTAGTTACAATCCTTACGAAAATATCACAGAGTTGATACGTGAGTTGGGCTGGGATTGTTTGACGGACAGATGACGTCGTTTTCGTTTGAATTTGTTGGAGAATATGCGAAAATCTTTATTTTACGTGTGCAGTGAAATACTTCTTGCTCCAACCTATTTAGGTCGCAATGACAGGAGGGATAAGATTAGAGAAATAAGATTCCATACTGATACTTTTATGTATTAATTCTTTCCTTGTTCTGTTCGGGATTGGGATGCACAGAATTAGGGTTGGTGTTTAGCACCCTCTGTCACCAACATTATTTGTGAATTGCAGAGTATAGATGTAGTTGTAGATATCGATAAGTTATCCATACCCGCTTATTCCCTTTTACGGAATTCAAGTTTCAAGAAATATTATTACATATAACTTCAGATCTCAGATTTATCAGTGCAGAAGCTCAGGAACACACACATTATTGTAATTTTTAGAGTGTTTGCTATAAAGCCCTTTGGCAGAAAATCATCCTCGTCAGTATGATAATTATTTACAGTTTGAGCGGTTAAGCATCACTGTTAATTGGGGGAAAAGAAGATACGCATTTTTATTGCATGAGCGTGCTCTGTCACCCACAGGGCTCTTTTGTGTTTATTTCGGTTAATTTTGGCATATTTTGGCACGGTACTCCTTAAAATCAACGCATTTCTCACAAAGAAAATAAACATACATCGCGGAGAACAGTGTTCCCACGATTCACGTAGAGGAGACAACATTTTACGTTCGCCTAGTGGGTTACGTAAGCAGGGCTGAGGCTGAATGTGCTGCCGTAAGACAAAACCATGACAATCACCAAGGCTAGCTCTTGATTTCAGGTACAACGGAGAGGGGAAAAGTTTGTGTGTGTGGGGACTGGATATCAAGAAATGTGACGAACAGTTTTCTGCAAACATTGAACGAATTTTAAACGAATTGCACAGTGAAAAGTAATGCTCAGGGAAATTTATGCAGAAGATAGGTTCGATAGCAGTTAACAATTTTAATTTTTACAGTTTCGCATGTTAGTACAACATATTCTTCGTTATTCCAACAGCGGCCTCCATTCCTTCCAACTAAAGGCTAGGTATACTTCCTAAGCGCGTAATTGAGTTCCTTGTTTACTGACTGCGTCATCATCACTTTCGACAGATTATAGCCACTTGGTGGGGTGATATGTAGCGTCTTCTGTTCATATAACGTTGTTCCTCCCTCATTAGTGTCTAGTCCAGTTCTCTAGTTTGTATATTTCATCGCTGTTCTTGATCCTTCCTGGAATCCTCTTTTCGTCAGATGCACAGTTTCTTCAACAATCTTTCTTCTTTCGTGCTCTTCACGTTTCCATACCAACAATATCTCTATTTATCTATTACATCCTGCCCTAACTGCTTAACTCACAATCTCTTTTTGTCCCTCGTCTAGTTTCACCAATTTTAATCTTCTCAAACTTCACCCCTGGATTCTATTAAAATCCGTTTTCTTATCATCTTTCAGTAGTAATCATACGTCAATATTGGTACAACGAAGCCAATACTAAGTTAATTTTTTCCAAGTTATAAATTTTATGGGTTTCTGCAGTCATGTGAAAAAGTCAGCCTTCGCTGTAACAATGCTGCAGTAGAAAAGAATATTATAAAACACATCGCCATAACCCACGCCTACCACCCACCATTTTATCACGAGAGAGCTTAAAGCGCTGACGAAGAGGATTTTTAATTTTGATATAGAGAGCTAAATAATCTTGTCCACTAGCTCATTTAGGAATGAAAATAGCGTGGTTTGTGGAAAACACGTCTATATATATTGCAGGTTACCATTTGTATGTGTTGTATGTGAGACAGTCGACTCTGTAGTTCGTATATCGCGTGTTTTGTTTTTACACCGCATTACACCACAGACATATTCACAGCACAAAAAAATAATTACAAACAGTTTATATTCTGCTATGAATATTGTTTGTACGTTTCTGCTTATCTCATGTATTCACTATATTATAGCCTCTGTTGCATCAAATGACTGGCCTGTCTTCTTTTGTTTACGACTTTACGCCTTATCGAAGTAGAGGTCACTAGAGGCGGGAAAGGAGTGGGAGCAAGTACTGGTAGGAATTTGGCCTTGGCATTTTGAAAGAACTAGCCCGGAATTTGCCTGCAGTGATTTCGGAAAATCATACTAAACCGAGGTCTAGATGTCTGGACGAGGGTTTCAACCTGCGACCTCCCTTCATACAGACCGCCGTTCCCTTTCAGTTCCAAGCTAACACTATTTTCGCGTTTTCAATGACATCAACGTAAACTATCCATAATGCAGGAATTATTTTTAAGAAAGAACGGACGCAAATATCGATTATAAATTTGTGTCTCATGACTTAACAATATCAAACTTAATTTATGATATAACTACTCAATATTTCTTCCAAATTATTTAATATTAGTAATTGATAACTATGTAATGATCGAATCATTTTTATAGATAAAATAATTATTTAAAAAAACATAAAAAACGCCTTAAAAAATTCACTAAAATTTTAAAATAACTTTATACCTTGCTTAGGAGAAAGTAAATCTAAATGGACAATATTTTACATTACTGGCATTGAAATTTTTACATTAATTAGTTATTTTTGGAGTCGGTGCCAGCTGTCACATCGCGAAGATCGAATTACTGAGCTTCTTTTGGTGTTAGAGGCGAAACGGGGAGTACGAACAAAAATTCCCAATATTTTACAGCATATCGTGAGGTAGATAGTGTTATTGCGGGAGACAGCTTAGGGAAACAAATTAATAGTATTTTAATCTGCGGCTCAGCCTTATTGATCATCCAGGCATATCTCTGAGCTATAGCGATTTACAGATAGCATAATCATCTGTATGTTTCAGTTTTGTTGAAACATGTTTCTAGCATTAATTGTAGGTAAGCAGTAACATGATTTTTTATGTATTATTGTAATTCATTATTGTTTTTATCTTTTGGTTTTCTTGATTTCGCTGGCACCGACTCCAAAAATAACTAATTAATGTAGCTTTTGAAAAAGAAAATTAAAAAAATCAGAAGGTTGGAAACGGGAAGAGGGGTTGGCATTATTTTTCCCTTTGTTTTATAGTAAAAATTTGCTATGTTCTGTCTAAACCGGATAAAAACTGTTGTTGTGTATAAAAATTAAGTGGTTTAATGGGGAGAGGGGGTGGTTTTTAGATCTTTTGGTCAGATATCTTCTTCGTGAAAAATTACATATAAGCACCAACTTTCATGGTAATCGGTCAAACGATCGCGACTGTGGTTTTTTATGACGAACATTGACAAAAGTTAATGGGATTGAAGGAGGGAAAGGGGTTGAGCTTTGGCAAACCAAATGTTGACAGGATTTTTCTCTTTGTTTTAAAGTATACATGGGCAAAGTTAAAAAAAATCAGATAAGAAATATAGATTTCTATAAAATTAAGGGGTGTAAAGGGAGTCATGGGTGTTTTTTTAATTTATTTATTTAATTTTTGTCAGAAAACTTCTCCATGAAAAACTGCATGTATATGCCAACTTTAATGGAGACCAGTTAATTGGTGTCGTCTGTAGCTTTGTATAAAGAACATTGGTAAAAATTTAGGAAGTGGATAGGGGGAGAGGGCTTCAGTTTATTCAGTTCAAAAGTTGACAGTATTTTTATCTTTATTTTTGACTATACATGTCCAAAGTTTCATCGAAATCAGATACAAAATGTGAATTTGTATAAAAATTAAGGGGTGTAAAGGGGAGAGGGGACTTTTTTATTTATTTATTTTTTTGTTCAGATTCTCCATGAAAAATTGCATGTATATGCCAACTTTGATGATAATCGGCCAAACGGTGTCGAGTGTAGCTTTTTATGAAGAACATTGACAATAATTAAAGGGGTGGAAGGAGGGCGGGGATTTAGCTTTGACAGACCAAATGTTTACAGGATTTTTCTATTTGCTTTAAAGTACAAATGTGCAAAGTTCAATAAAAATCAGATAAGAAATGTAGGTTTCTATAAAATTAAGGGGTGTAAAGGGGAGAGGGGTAGTTTTTTTATTTTTATATGAAAAACTATATGTAATTGCCAACTTTAATGGAGATCAGTTAAATGGTGTCGACTGTAGTTTTGAATAAAGAAAATTGGCAAAAATTAAGGGAGTGGATAGGGGGAGAGGGGTTTAGTTTTTTTTAAACCAAAAGTTGACAGTATTTTTCTCTTTATTTTTGGGTATGTCCGAAGTTTCATCGACATCGAATAAAAACTGTGGATTTGTATAATAATTAAGGGGTGGAAGGTGGTAGAATGGGTGGTTTCTCAATGAAATTCATATGGGACCACTTTGGAGGTATACACTATCAACAAAACAAAAAAAAATCAAAAAAAAATCATTTAAATCGGTTCAAAAAAGGCAAAGATATCGCTGAACATACATACCAAAAAAATACAGACGAATTGAGAACCTCCTCCTTTTTCTGAAGTCGGTTAAAAAGATGTTCAATCGCATGAGGGAAAAGACCTCATCGATTTAATAACATTTCTCAAGAAAGGATTTATTCCAAGTTTTTTTCATGGTTACTAGCCTTTTCGTTTTGTTGACGACGAGGCAATCAGGGATGGGAAGTACATTTGGCTACGAAGTCATTTAGAAAGGATCTAACCGGGCACTATCCTGGAGCTAATCAATGAAATCGGAATCTGTATACCCTGACCTATCATCGAACGCGCGACGTCCATTTTGACAGGCTCACCAATTTGCCCCTCACGAACTACGTTCTGTATATTTTAATTTACGTTATTAGGGGCAGAATAAAGGTATTTAAACAGGTTTGATTCCTTCTCGTATAACCCTGTCTAAATTTCAAGAAAATGAGATCGTTGCTTGTAATTTTATGCGAAAAAATCTAGTTAGTACCATTCCAGTTGGTATGCCACAGGACGGTGTTCTATAGATTAAAGATAGGTAACTTTAATTAAGCAGCTGATCTTAGCGTTTCCAGTAAAATGATAGGAAACTTTCTTCTTTTGTAGTCAATACCTCAATGTGCCGTGACAGCTTGCAGCAGAATGCCTTGCACTCTATCAAACATGACAGCGTGGTCGTAGTCGTGCCACGCCCACTTCGGTCAGGGGCACGCTTAAATTTTTTCCTTCGCTGACACCCAACTTGCCATTCTGGTTTCAATTAAAATGTCTGTGTGACTGCGCAAATGCTCCTTCGTCATACGTAATATAAGATGAACCTTGCCTAACGATATATTTTATTTTATTTTTACGCTTCTTGTATTTAGATTTTAGCTAGCAGTCTCGAAAACATTTGAAACAATTGTTACACCAGTTCAGAATTAACGAGAATCGCTCGAGCTCCTGATGAATTTTTCCCTGGACAATAGACGTAACATGTAGCAAATCTAGAACCGCTTACATATTTTTCTGAAATATCTAACGCGTTTAATGTCGCAAACATACAGTTTCATGACACTGTATCCATCGTTTTGAGTACAGTATACTAAACTTCAACAACTTCTGACTCTGTATTAGTCAGTAAACCGACCCACTGACTTAGGCACCATCATGATGTTTGGCGCCTTGCACGCGGTTAGCTGGTTCGATTACCAGTGGTTGAAGAACTTATTTTAATTTTAGAATTGGCCAACACTGTTGGAGAGATTGTGGTGTGCGATTCGTGACCATGAGCTAAATCTCAAACCTATCCGCAGTTGGTACGGAATAAAGGCGTAGACACTGTCGATGGTGAATTGTCAGTCGGGTGGAAACATCGAACCTGGAAGACCTATGGTGTCTTTCGACAAAGTAGACTTGATTAAGCCGTCATGGCATTTCACCCTATCCTCTTTTTTTTTTTTTTGTTCATACATTAAACACAAACAACATACTAAACAACAATCGTCACAGGCGTCTTCTTACGTACCACAAGAGGACAACTTTAACTGGGCGTACTATCTCCGTAACTGCCGTAGTACGTCAACTAAAGGCCTCTCACACCTCTCCCAAGATCAGAACACTACTCTGCCAAGGCTCAAAATATTGGGTAACTGTAGAGGTAATTTTTCCTGTTTTTAAGGCGAAAAGATTTGATAAAAGCTGTTACTTTATACACACGATTTACCTTCTTGAAAATGGTGTAATCAGGAAACTGTTTCCATTCGCAATTGACTTGTTCTGACTAAATGGAAGTGGTTTCACGACGAGTGGAGTGATTAGCATTAATAGTATTCAACTGATTTTTATTAAGTAATTTTTTTCTTTCCATTTGGAAATATTTCAGAGAAGCACCAATATCAACTGAAAACATTTGTAGTGCGTTTAAGCATAAGTTTATAACGATAATCTAATAACCTTGGTATATGAATTCACTGTCACCACTACCGGACAGAATAGATTTCAGCAAGCGTTATTAATGAAGCTCCAAACCGCTTTGACAAATGTCACACGTAGCGTGAATTTCAGTGGAAGTATGTAAGTTTGAATTTATTTCTTTTTCTGAGATTCTATAACTTCCTTGAATACAATTCTACCATAAATTTGGAAAAAATTTTAATTCCTCCTTTAAACACAATAACACAAAAAATGAAATTTTCGTCTTATTACATCCATCCCTGTGCTGAGTACATTCAAAATAATGATCTTAAAATAGTTGTAAGCGCTTAAAGATCTAAGCTATGAACAGCTGTTGAAAAAAGTAATGGATGAGGCTTTCACAAATTTTCCTGAAGTGACGCTCTCAATTTTCTGCAACTAATGCGTCGAAAGCCTCAGTTAATCCTTAAAAGTAGAAAGGCAAATGACTCTGAATATCAGCACGAGAGATAATCACATACGCCTTGCTCATTTTGCATGCAAAAGTTGAAAAGACAAGAACAGTGGCGACATGACACGTAAAAGAGTTCAACTCTTTCAAGCCAATTAGATGTACCAGAAATTCTAAGAAATTAGTGTCAAACTTGCTAAAAATAGAAAGTTGAAAGTAAAACCGATGAGTTCTAATGCTCAGAATTTTGGAAAATTTCTTTCAATACCAAGAAGGAAAAGACATTAAGAAAGAAGTTGTTTTATCGTAATTTAAGAAAGCAGTTAGATTTTGTGAATCAGTCGGCTATGAAAGGCGATACCGGCAATGTGTGTTGTTTATATTTTAATATATGGCTTTGTACAAAAACTAAGTTCTGCAAATTGTTAATTAAGTATAATAAGCACGAAAGCTAACATGCAAAGTATAAAGTTTGTTCATTTTGAATATTTTCACTCTTTATATGCTTGCGGCTTTTTATTCTTGGGAAATTGTTCCAAAGTTCTTCATAACAACGTTTTCATAGAATTATTTGCGAAATAACTCCATCTTTCAGAAATCTGTTAAAAAAATGAATGAGTACTTAGAATTGAAGTACACCATATATACACTTGGTTCCGTCTTGCAGCAGAAAACCTTGCCCACTTCATTGCCGATGCTACCAATGAAAGAAATGAATATCAAATACAGAAAAGTTAAGGATCATTCTCATTTAATCAAAGAAGAACTAAATTGTTGCACAACCAGTTAACTTAAAGTCTTACAAAAATAAAATAAATTAATTGGTATCTTATATTTCCTGTTGGGCTGAAATATAAACCAGAAGATTTTTTTCCCCAGAGAACCAGTTTTATTGCCTGAAAGATTTTAATTGTTTTAGTATGGTAAATGAAGAAAGTTGAGAGATGTTTTGGGGTAACGAAAGGAAAACAAGTTATTCTCAGTCACTCAAGAGCTATACACAAATTTTTGGGAACTAAGAAATTCATTCCGAATAGCACTCAAACATATTGACGAATATGGCATGTGACTTGTTGTTTACAACTATCTGATTGTTCGGTAAGAAAGTAACGTGTAAGCATATTTGGTGGTATTACTGGGTTATGAGCCGTTGCTGACTGCATTCGCATGGGATCACAGTGAGCGGGTGCAGTGCGGGCGCCCTGCGCCGTACTCACCTGCGGGTCTGCGGCGCCGTCTGCCGACACACTGCCGCTGCACGTCGCGACGCCACCGGCAGACGCCGACGCCGCCGCCCCGCCCACCGGCGCATGCGCAGACGGAGCCGCAGGCACACAGGTGTCTCCACGACTACGCGCCGCCCTAGGGTTTACCCAAGTCCCCATTAGCTAGGCATACACACGCACATTTGTGCGCCAGCAAGTCCGTGGCGATCCATATAGACGATAAAATGTGCGTGTTAATTGTCTAACTACGAGCCACATCACGAGCCAATAACAATCGTCAAAGATTTGAACCTGGCAAGAATGCGTGACAGTAACAATAACTAGTCTAAAAATTTACTCGCAGCGGGGAAGAAGTTCTTAGTACGTGACAAGTTAAGTAACATAAATAGAGAATTCGTAACTGATTTCATTGTAACATTTCAGCAGCATGGTGGAAGAATACGTGAACAGAAATTTAAAAAAACTCAGGATTCATTGCACTGATAGATGTTTGTGGGAAATACCATATAAAAGCTGATAGAGCATTAATAAAAAAGAAAATTCAATCTTTGCGTAGTGTATTTCGCAAGAAGTATAAAAAAATTGAAAATTCAACAAAAAGTGCAGTATGTGAAGACGAAATCAACAAAACTAATCTGTGGTAGTCTGTATATTTACGAACGATCAACACTAACCAATGGACAGTGTTAGCAATATAGGAAGGCCAAATTATAAAGGTGAAGATGAAGGGAATGCAGAGAAATATGTTTCTGTGCGTTTATGTGACAGCAAAGAAATCTAAGAAAATACTCCTTAAGTAAGTGATATTTTTATCTATATTGATATCATTAACTACAAAATTTGTTTCTCTGAATGCAAAATAATTTTTATCGTTCAATATTGTATTAAATATTTGTTATGTAAACAAAAAAATTGCAGATGCCCTTTGTCAACATTTCTTCTTGCCATGGTATTTTACCACTGCCATTGAAATAACCTTTTCGCTTTTGTTTTACCTCAAATAAAGCATTCAGGCCTTTAGAATTTCCTAACGGAGTTGGAACTTTCATAGTTTCCTGTCTCTGATTGCCATTTTCTGCTTGCATCTAGCACTATCCGCACTACACTTGGCTTGCGATGTTTTGGAATTACTAGTGAGTCACGAGTCGGGAAATCCTGATGCATAAGTATGTAGATCACCACCATAAACATACCAATCTGAGCGCGTCGAGCCAGCTGAACGACAAATGTATAAAACTGATGTTCCTACGTATGGGCTCCGATAAGTACAGGCTCGTCACGAGAATATCCACGTGTAAATGTTTGATGAGCTTACTCGCGCACAAATGTGTGTGTGTATGGGCAGCTTAAGTGACAGATGAAAGGAGTTCCGTACAATGAAATTCCACGGGAAACCGTTAACATCACAAAAAATGTTTAGACATGAACTGGATGTGAGAAGTTTTTCACAAGTCGTTCGATATTTACTCACGAGATGCCAGATAGAATCCAGATGGTCAGAATACTCCCTCCCTTACTGAATACAGAAAGAAATTGGAAGCCTCTACTTTAAGAGGCAGATGGTATCCCGACGCCATTTAAATCTCTAAAATAACATAAACGATTATTACTTCTTCCTAAGTAAAATAAAGCGGGGGTGAAATCCACGGACTGGGATTACTCAGGAACCGGTTATCTAAATTGAAAGAAATATTCTAAAATTCGGAGCCTGTAACGTTAGAAACCTGAATAGGCAGATAGATTTGTACCACTTCAGTTTAGATATTCTTACAAGCGAGGTTAAATGGGTAGGCACGCCGTATTTCTGGTATGGAGTATACACATTTATTATAGTGGCAGTCACGAAATTAGTCCTGTGAAGGTCACGGAGTATCCGAACAGTGTTGCAAATCAGCAAAAAAATCAATTTTCAGTAACGAGTGCGAAAAAATTTCTAAAACATAATACTTAACATGCGGGACAAGGTGATGTGCTTTATAATTCCAAATATTTGTGTGACTGTTTTAAAAAAAATAGTAATGTGTTTCCATGAAAATTAGAAATCAAAATACTTTTTCACTTCAACCGACAGAAAAAGCAATAAAAATAATAAGTAATAACTCAAAAAAAATTATGCGCCTTCCTGAACGTTAACAGACTCATACCGAATACATTCTATTCATTAAATAGGGAAGCATGTGAATAAAAAAAATAAAATGTTACACGAAGCGTTTAGTTGTTTCGGCTGTGTAATGTAAAATGTTGTCGCTGACTAACTTACGTTTTATTTGTTTACATAAAAACTTCCAGCGAGAAAGTTTCTAAGAAAATACTGAAATTAATTCTGGTAGCAGGCAAAGCCTCTTCAGACAACCTCTTTTGGATTGTTTCACAGTTTATATCTGCGCGAATGATTGCGCGCAGCGCATGCCGCAGTGCCGGCTTGTCGGTCGGTTTATTTACGACTGAGAAACATATTTCCTTTCCTCCACAGAAAAGATATTTTCAGCTTCTGTAAGAATTATTATTGTCATTGTACACAATGGCCCATACATGACAAATTTCGCGAGAAATCTTCAAAAGCAAAGACAAAACGAAAATTAATTTATAAAATGTAAGGGATCGATTATACATAGAAATGACTGCCACAAATACCTCCATGTTAGTGTTTGTAATTTAGCGAAGTATTTTTTATTTTTGCGTATTAGTTATTGGTAATATTCCTTAAAAATACTTTAAAATATCTGGTACAATTATTTTAATTAGGTTTTCAATGCCCAGGCGGCCTGCAGGTTCGCGAATATTACTTCTGTCTGTTAATACAATAAATGCATGATTATGTTCTTGAACATCACCACCATTAAAATTACTCGAATAGGCCTTAAACTAAGGAAATAAAGCGACCGCGTGTAAAGATACGCATGGACGACCGGCAAAAGCTAATGTGGCAATGTCGCCGGCCCAACCAAGGGACAGAGGGTTGGTGCGGGCAGGGGAGGCAGTGGAGACTACGTGACCTTGGCAGGCCTAATTTCATGACGCCGACTATAGTATACAGGCTATCAACGAAGCTGATGGAGCAAGACTTGTATAGATAAAACAAAGTAGGAGACCAAATTAGTTAGCTTGAACAGTTCACTGACAGAAATATTTAGATCAGAGTTGCCCTCAATGACGAGATAAGCATAAGTATTTATGCAACCAGACTAAGAAAATGATGTTGAAATAAAATAAAATCATATGCTGAAATCGACGACTTCATGCAATATATGATGATGCAGGAAAATCTAATATTAATGGACAATTGAAGTGATATTTAAGGAGAAACAAATAAAGCAATATTATAGGGAATTTCGGAATAGCAACAAGAAATGCGCTTGGAACTAGACTGTTGGAATTTTTTTTAAAACGCAAACTAATCAAACAGACTTTCTACTTTATAGACATCCACCAGGAATATACACATAACAACCTCCAGGATCCAGATATCAGCGAGTCTATTTCTCGTCTAGATAAAGATTCGGAAACAAAGTAGTGTAGAGTAGACCTTACCTAGAAGCTGATATAGATTCTGACCACAGTGTGATTCTAATGGTGTGCAGATTGAAATTCTAGAGAATAAGAAAATAACTCAGTCAAAACAGAAATGGTATCAGACGAAAGAAATATCTTCTGATAATTTAAGCGAGGGTGTAAAAAATAAATGCGTATAGCTGTTTCCTGAAGAATGTGGAACACCCTGAAAACCCGTTTAAAATGCTCCCCAACAAACTACATCTACATGTAAGACTGACAGTGAGAAAAAAAAAAAAAAAAACCACCGAGAAATATCGTGTAGTTACTGGCTGACTGACTTCAAAGTCTATTTACATGGATATATTTCAAATTTCAGCAAATATCACTGTACTGTTTGTCCGTAGAATACATTGTTGGGTCAAGATCATTATACTATCCGATAGTGACCAACAACCTGTGGCTGCTAGCCATATTAAAGTATAATCTTCACGGGTGTTCAGGCGGTGCGTCGAGGAGCTAAGTCAGTCGACGCGGTGACAGCCAGCAGACACCGATACCTGATGAAGACAGCCGAGCTTGCTGTCGAAACGTCGTGTTACTTTGACACCATCCGGCTGAACACCCGTGAAGATTATATTTCATCACTACGCCGGGAAAGTCTCCACTCACACATCACATTAAAGTAGCTTCATAAAAGCTGGGCATATAAATTTTCACATCACGAGACTTACAATTCATATTAGACCCACAGAAGCGAGCACTGGATGAGGAACAGATGTGCGTGTTCCATTACTGGGAATGAAATTTAAGCAGAGCTCAAGCTACTAATTGTGAAATACAATAATCAAATGAACTACTTAAAAATTGATGTAAATTATTTTTCAGGAGGAACAGAAAACGTTCAGTGCCTTTGATATTTAAAGGTTTATCTGTCTCCTCAATATGGCTTGGAAGTAGACCAGACAGATTACTGTAACTGTCTTCAATTTGAAAGTTAAAGAGCGATGTTTCGCATTTTAAGCTCTCGAAATCGAGTGAAACTGTTGTAACTGGAAAGATAAGGAGTTATTTCGCTAAAATAAGGTGATGGAGGAAAAAATCAAAGACATACAGATACATAATTCAACAAATATACAGAATACGTACACTAACATTGCAATAAAAATAAGCCTAGAAATAAATAAAAACCACTCATTAAATGTTAGAACAGATTTTAAAGAAGAATCTCAAAAAACAAGATTTTAGAAAAGAAGGAAAAATCAAACAATCGAATAACTGGACACAGGAGTAGAAAAGAAGGCACTCGCAGAGGATGAAAGAATGAAAGAAGTATGGGCACAAAGAATATTGAAGAAAAATTAGGCAAAAACAGAGTTAATTAATCGAACCCTCTGAAAGGATGATTCGATAATGAAGTAATAAAAACATATCATGGACACGCATATTGATAAGGCCATTCATATACTTACACTCCTAATATCATTAAACAATTACCAATTTAACAACGACTACTATATAATAAATGATGGCTTACCAATGAGATATCCAATATTAGCTACAATTACACTTATATTCATGAACCATGTGCCAGCCTTAACAGCATAACTGGCTTGTAGGATGCAGTTACACGGATTTCAGTTAATGGCTGATGCGAAAAGCTATCCAGGACGTATTTTGACTTTCGTTTATTTTCAGCTTCAACCTTATTGTACCTCACGCTAACAACGTCGGGTTATTGTGGCGAGAAACTGCAAAGTGCGCCGTATTTTCATTGAGCCAGAAGTAACGCTGCTGCATATTTTTCGGATGTGGTAAGATGAGTCCTATATCAAAACTCGTACTGCTTTCATATGAGCGAAATGGTGTGGGCCACTAGACAACGAATTCGTTGATGTTTTACTTTCGAGTAGAATAATTTTTCTTTTTGAATGAAGGCTTCAGTTTTGAAAGACGATTCCAAACTTCCTCTCCTGACTTTTTACACACTCTGGTTTTATAGTTTTCTGTCCATAATTTAGAGAGGTATTTGCGCCAAAACTGAAGTTTCCAAGAGAAAATACTGTTATTCTGTGGCCTAGCATTCAGGATCCCAGGCTGACCATTTTGATTTCAATTTTCTATACTTTCCCGATATTACTCCAGGTGAATGCCGGGATGGTTCCTTCAAAAGGTTGGTCGAATTCCAACCTTTTCCTTGACCTCACCCATGCTCTCCCAAGGAAAAAAGATACAGACAAATAGGTTGTAAAGTGGTGTTTGTCTTTTACGCGATCTTTGCAATGGTTAAGATTGACGTCTTGCTCTATCACGATCCTCGCAATCCCTTCCCCAATCTTAATACTGAGTCGATAAGAGGATGAATGACCTGTGGATCGGAACATAGACAGACGTCAGGTTCGAGAAAATGTCCGTTCCTGTGTTGAGGAGTTACGCTTCCTAACAGACGAGGAAAGTAGAAAAGACAGTAAGAAACTGCTGGTAAAATTCCAGAACTGTTGTAGAGAAGCTAGTGGAGTATGTACAACAGGCGTATTGTACCATTATACATCAGTCTGTGAAGAGAATCATTTTAAATCCGCAGCGGGCAAAAAGAAACCGAACTTTCGTCTGGGTATTGTGACAGTTATGGTGGAAAGAGCACAAGAATATAAGGTTCTGTATTGTGTGCAATGAACCACCGAATAGCCGATGATTCGGACAAATTTAGTTTTAGCCATCTAGGGTATTAATGGATTTAAAACCGTCTTCTGCCTGTCTGGTACAATTATCGACCCCGTGTTGAAATGTCAGTATAAATGCATTTCAAATACTCTGAAATAAAAACGGCGTGACTTGAGCTGTTGACGTAGGTAACGCATTCAATCGTAAAGTATGACTGCTACTACTTACCACAGCACATCCCACGGCCGATGTATGTTGGCATCTGAGCATTAAGACGATATCTTGTTTTCAGTACTAGCTCGAACGCAGGAGGTGGTGATCAATTCGCAACAAACAGATGGTGTTGTGCCGTATCTAAAATCCCTGTCGAAATGTGCGTCGCAAGAGGACATCAATCTGTACTTCTCACTTCGTGACTTTTAGAACAGCTACCGATAGCGATGGGTGAGCGGTAACGGGCTGGCTTTACATTTGGGAGGACGCGGGTTCGAATCCCCCTAAGGGCATCTAGATTTGGGTTTTCCATGATAATATCAAATCACTCTAGGCTAGTGACGGGATACTTCATTCAAGAGGCAAGACTAAATTTCTTCCCGTTCCTACTCTAATGACTTCGATGTAGAGAAAGCGTAAAGCCATAAGTAAGTAAAAAAAGTGTGAAATAGTAGGACCTATTAGGTGTTAATCGATTTTCAACATCTCATTTCTTACAGTTCTTATCAAAAACTAACTATGGTGAATTCACACACCACTGTGGTAATAAAATAGAAATTTCAGGATCTGTATTTTGAATCTTTAGTATTAGCAGATATTTTAAACTTTCACATGAGATATCCCAGGACACTGTGTGATTCGAATTCGACACTGAACTGTAAGTGGAAAATATAAAAAAATTACTCTCTAAATTGGTGGCGAACTCTTCGAGCACGTCTCAGTGAACAGCGCATACCCGCTGACGTTTTACCACAGTAACCCACATTGGCGGCAACGCTTTTTACGGTGGGGAAGAGAAGAACAACCAGCTTAGTTAAATTTCTCGAGGCGTTGTAATCGAAGAGAGGGGGGTGTAACTGAATACATGTATCAGATGGAATGCAGATTAATAAGTGACATAGAGGTCAAGGATTATTTCAAGTGTAAAATAAGTTGCTAATCTTCCATTTGCGTACTGAAACAATGGTAAACAACGTGTGTTACATCGAAATTTAGAGATCGTAGGTAGAGGAGTGAGGTATTTTTGTCTACTCTTTGTTTTAGGAATTAAATAGGTTATTGTTTGCAAATCATTTTTGTTTCTAGGTCTACCTCAAAAATATTATTACGTAACAACTTTAAATTTAATATGAAAGATAAGTATGTATAATATGTATCAACTTTAAATTTGTCTCTAATATTGATATCTCACACTTGAATACTAAACATTCCCACATGTAGCATATATTGCAGGTTGTGAGTGGAACATGGAAAGATTTTTTGTTTTGCAATAATTTTACCTGAATTGTAGAAAGTACTCGGAAATAATGGATTGGGCAGCAGTTATCTAAAACAGGAACAGCAGTTGGAGTTGCACATCGTTGCAAGGGCTTGGAGTCCACTACATAACCTGAAATTATCTCAAGCACTGATTTTTGCTTCAAGTGATTATCGTCAGGGCTACCACAACCACACCTGTGAAAGTCATTATAGAGTACGGAACCCAAACTCACTCTCACTTTTGATGTTATTTAACTTTTATAGAATATGATTTGAGGGAAGAAGTAGAAAGTGTAAGAAGGAAGCCGTATGAACGAAACGTGTAACATACTGCTGTGCTAGACGGCAACAGTAGCAGTGAGATACTGAGTTCTGGACATGGGGACCAATCCTCTATAACAATATACAGATAATCCCATTTGGGCGGTTTCGCGTTGTTAACTAGTCCATTTTTGCAAGGATCCCAATTATCCACTAAAACTCACACTTAGTATAAAATATAACTGTCCCAATAACCCGATAAGGTATCAAGCCATCTTTTTAAGGCACAATCAATGACCACCTAACTATAGACACAGTAAACAGTAGGGTTTAGTTTCTTCGACGCGCTGTTTCCATTTATTGCGCTACATCCGTAAGAATACTCAGTTGATTATGACCCCAAATCCCTCATTATTTTTCACACTAAGTAGCTAATAATGAGTAATAATTTTTAATGATATATATATAGATTGGCAAGGAGCTGTAAGGAACTCGGCCATGACTATTTTAAAGGAAGTATCCTGGCATCCGCTTGTGGTGATTTCCATGAAAAACCGAAATCTGGATGTCCGGACTGGGGTCTAAACAGACAGGCCCAAGTGTATCCATCAGAATCAGTTAATTTTACTAGTAGCCTTACTGCTCCATGCAAGCAG
The DNA here is from genome assembly GCA_031002005.1 of Vandiemenella viatica. Classification (NCBI taxonomy): domain Eukaryota; kingdom Metazoa; phylum Arthropoda; class Insecta; order Orthoptera; family Morabidae; genus Vandiemenella; species Vandiemenella viatica. The sequence continues at coordinate 13,725,979 of CM061919.1, forward strand.
CTTGCTCCCTTTCGGATAGTACTGAGGTACAAAAGTTCATGGCAAAATCTGGTGACCAAATATTTAAACAGGAGAAATTACCCCATAACCACCCTTACGAGGGACGTCTTGTAAAAACAGGCAGTTTAAATGGCAAGGGTTAATAGCATGCTTTCCTGCACATCTTCAGGAGCCTCTGATTGGATGATACTGGTGTTCTGTTAGCTAAGGCAACGAAAGCGGTGTAAACATGATCTAGATAGCCCTTGCCTTTGTTTTTATATCATTGCGTTTCGTCACTGGCAGGTCGCCATTTTATCTCGAGATCGACTTGCTTGCGAACCCAGGTGACACATGAATATAATGCATCCTGGCCTAACCCAGATTGGCATTGGTAGAGAAAGACTTAGGAAGAACGAATACCATTAATTCAATTAAAAAAACTTTATCATTACAGTTTATTTGGGCAACATTGACATCTAAGGAAGCTATGCTATTACCATAATCTATTGATTCTTGGAGTAAAAAAAAATTTGCAATGGCCCTTGGAAATGGAATAAGCTCTCTTTGAAGCAACATGGTTGTTAATTTAGGTAACTTATTGGAAATTTGGCCATTTCTAATGACACTGTTGTGATTTCCATCCTGAAATTATTTCTTGTTTTGGAGCGGAACAATGTTTTCCACCTCTCATCCAACAACTGTCGGGAATACTTCTTTTGGTTTTTCCGAGTTCCATTTTTTATTGATATTTTGTTTAATGAAGCTACGTTTATTTTTTTGTTTTAAAACAAAAATAAATTAATAAAAAGTTTACGATCCTTTCACTTCAAGTACAACTATTGAAAGAAAAAAATTACAATTTATTACTCATAACACCTACAGACCTTGAGTAATAATACAGTTTTCATCATATATCCATACATATTTACTTTAACAGTTGTTTATTGTTTATTACGCCAGTGCACACGAAAAAACGTTTTAGATCTCATATTTGGATATGTAAAACGTATTATGGACGTATTATAGAAGAAAACATTTATGTTGGTTAGATAAAAACTACATTGAAATTTATGACTCGTCTGATTCATGCAACCAAGACATAAGGAGAAAAAGGAATAAGATATGTTCAAATCCTTCATTCCACTTCTGTCTAATTATTATTCAAGGAAATTTAGGTTTACAAGAGAAGTGCTGCAAGCAGTTAAATTCACGTGTGAATTACTGAATTTTTAATAAATAACCTCTAAGGTTCTATTCAGCATCGTCCAAATGTTTCTTCACAATCGAAGGTATGAATTACCAAAAGACTGAAGGCAGTTTCCTAGACATTACAAGCTACATTTTTTTTGGTTAGCGCTGGATTGGACTCAGTGAGTTTCTTCTCTTCAATGCTACCCGGGATCTAATGAACTCTATCTTCACAATCCGTAGAGTTAAAAAAAATGGAATATCTGGATAGAGCCTAATTGTATTATATCAGCCAGTCTTATGGGATTAGGCCTGCATTACATGACGTTTTATTTACTTTAAAGCAGCAATGTTTATAAGATCAAAGTTTCTCTCGGAGTTGAGACATAATATAGTCACCCGAGAATATATTAATAGCTATGTTTATGTTTAAGCCAAAGACACAGAACACGTACTTACTGTAACGAAAATTTGTAATATTTCGTTATCTTACCATGGGAACAATATTTATTACTACAAGCCCTCTCAAATGCTAGCTTATTGAATTTTATTCATTTAGTTCATTAAAGTTACCGCATTGGTTCAAAGGTTACGCGAATGTTTATTACAAACTGGAGGAATATGAATCTGTGAAAATTAAAACTGTTACATACGTATAACAGAAGAAAATCTCCCTTTGTGTAATTTATTAGTAACGTTTATATGCCTGTAGATTTTCAGGTGTGATGTAATGTGTAATAAATAATGGATTTATAAACGATTTAGCGGTTTTTGCTATCAGATGCTGCGCAAGATATACTCCGCGTCTATGTTACCGTCATTTCTATTCCGATACCATCTTCGATTTTCTGCACTGTTCCCACGCCTGTTGAGTATACTACATAGAAATTTTGTATCAGGCTATTCTGGCCTTTGTAGTGGAGATAGTATCCATATTTAACCAACCATCGTTTTAGTATAATGATCAGAAAAGGAATGCTTGCCGTCTATAACGCATCTTTGACCACACAGTTGTTAATATAATTACTGCACATTTACACACTTCACTTCTACGGTACCGGCCAGTTTTATCTGAATTATTTTTGCGGCTTGACTCAAAAAATAAATCCGACAAAGTCAACACATTAGTAGAGAACAGGATACCATGAAAACGCAAAAACATTTAATCAAAAACAACCAAATAAAAACACACAAATCGGACCCCATAAAAAATTAGAAAAAAATACTTCAAAAACGTCACGCATAACAGAATGGCCAAAACAATACTCCCCCAAGAAATTCAAAGTTTCCGAAACTCAGATGTTAATCTAAAATTCATAAAAATAACTGCAGTAGTAAACTTTTGGAGAGCACAAACGTACCAGCTAAGTAGATTACACATCAATTCATCAGCTACATTTTCAGATACCACAATGACTCTACATAAAGATGATACTGATACCACACACAGCAAACATTCTTATCTTTGCCATCCCTGTCAGTCAAAAAGGTTAATATGGCACAGCAAAATTCCTCCACACACAATACAAATACTATATCGCAAAAATGTTTCCATTTCTAACAACTACTACATCCAAAATGAAAGGTTACATATGTTTCAGACATCGTGGATCACACATAAGAACACATATTCACAAAAATAAATTACAGCATAATATACTGATATGGATATGCATATGACATTATCTTGCCTTATTAATGAACTACTACAAAAAACATCACAATTCAATAAAAAATAATAATACTCACAATAATGTAAAATGGAAAGAAATAACAATCTGGACTTCATTGACATAAAAGTAGCCAGAAAATATCCATTTTATTCATTCAGCGTGTACCGAAAACCCACACACAATAAAATCATAATACAAGTCACATCAAAGCCTCCTAACAATATAACAGGCAGTACTCAGACACAAGTCCAACACATAGTATACCATGCTGCTAGCCAATGATGACTGTAATAAAATAAATAAAAATAACAAACCACAACGGGTTTATTCAGAAACTGAGGAAATACCTTAAAAATTAACTAATAAACAAAACAAAGAATCAGTTACCACTAAACACAATTCAAATCCTGAACTAATTTTTAAAAAAATGGTATACCATGCCTTTCACTAATAAGCATACACATAGAATAAGCTATGTATTCAAGAATCAAGGAATATAAATCGCGTTTAAAACAATCAATATAATACAGAAATATCTTAACACTAACACTGAAAGCGCCTTTAGCAGCAGTCAGAATTATATCTACTGACATGCTAATAATGTAACAAAATATACATAGGTCAGACATCTAGGAATTTCAAACAAGATAAAGGAACCAATCATACCAATAACGTATAGAAACCACTCAACATTTCCTTAGCAAATCCTAGCACAACCATCATTTCACAAACATGATAATAAGCAGTCACGAAAAGTAGGTGCTAATAGTTTAAGAATGATATTACATGCACAAAGCTATGACAGTGATAAAACAGTACTCAACTAAATCACAAATTTAGCTAACAAAATAATATTAAAAACACGAAGAAAATATTGCGGCACAAGTCAGGTAATACAGAAAAGAACACAGAAATCATAAAAAAATAAGTAAATACAAACGTAGAGGTATTTCAACAGGCAGTTAACAAATACAATAACATATGTAATGCAATTAGATTGGCTTTACAGTTTAAACAAACAAAGCAAGATAGAAGACAAAATACCAGCTGAGTTCAACCACACAAGTTCCAGTTTGACGAATAAAAAATAAAAATATATAAGTGAAGTTAGAAATAAAGAACGTGGCAGAATTTGAACTTCAGATTGGTCCTTAGACGAGCGAACAGTGCTGTTCCAGACAAACATGTTGTTACTATGTCTGTAAGTCGAGTGTATCCATACGAAGATATAAGTCGCCGTACAATTGTCTAAAATACAACCACGCACATTTAAAGTCACCGATGATTCCCTTCGCCATAAGGGGGAAAGTATCAGTCAAAAAAGTTATAAAAATATTTGGTAACCAGTTATTGGTTTTATTCCAATGTTTCAAACTTACTCATCAATTAACGCTTTACTTAGAGACATCACAAATGAAGTATCTAGGAAAATTAGTAAGCAACAACTTCTATAATATAAATAATTATCTGTCTCCTATCTTGAAAGTAGGATCACTCGAGCTTTCCAATCTGAAGAAGGCTTGTTCGCTTCTCGCATCCAGAATTTTGTCTTAAGATTGTTCCATGAAATCTCGACAGCCGATTGCCGGAATGTTTCCATATATAGGCCAAGACTTTTTTTTATTCTTACCACCATATATATATATTCTCAGGGACCCCTTTGAGCCAACTTAACCTGGTCATTTAAAGGAACCCAGTGACTTACCTCCGTTCTCCCGAATGCCAGGCTGAAGAGTGATACCCTTACTACTGGTCACGGTGTCTCTGATGATAACGACCTCGATAACTCTTAAAGCCCTAATAACAAAAATCGAATCAAAGAAAAGTGAATCTCCCGTCGTCTTAACAGCTGTTTATATATTTTGTTGAATCATTCATAATGAAAATCTGTTATGAGTACCAATGTACTGCCAAATAAGAGACAGAATGTACAGTAGAACGTAAAACAGACATATAATAATATAGTGAACGAGGAACAGAAGCCATGAATTTGTCAGTAACATAGAAACGATATAAAAACCGGATATTTTTATCTTCTTAAAACGTTTGTAAACTGGAGTTTAAAAATTTACTATTTTCTTGCACGTTGTGCTGAATCCAAATAATTTTTACTGTCACACAGCTCATGCTTGGCTCAGTTACGCATTAATTAAGTTCATCGTGTACGACAGATGTTTTGTCACTTTGTACTGATTCGGTGTTCAAAGCTCTGATGATGCGTCACTTCTCTATGAATTTTATATCAACGGTTTACGTCTGATGTGGCTTGTTTCAATAGATGCAATATAATGCGTTGGATTTGCTTTTCTGAAACCAAAGACTGTGCACCATGTATTAATGGAAAAGAACTTGTTCAACTTGTTTTGTAATGTATACCTTTATAATTTAGCTGTGTTCAACACGTCATTCACATCATGCAATAGTAACTGTACTATTGTATGAAACATTTGCTTTTTAAATCCAAGCTGAGAGACTGGTTTTCAGGAGAACGCGGGTTCAAATTCCGTCCGAGCATCCAGAAACCGATTTTCCATATTTTCCCTAAATCGCTCCAGATGATTACCGGGATAGTTGCTTCAGAATAACATGGTCTAATTCCTTGCCGTTCCTTATCTACAATCCTCTACCGCCTCTAATGACCTCCATGTTGGCGTAAATCCTGAAAAAAAACAACGTTTTAATGTTAAATTCAGCATCCGGAATAAAGGTAGAAGTGCGATGTGACAAAGTTACCCGAATCGTAAAACTGACACAGCAGTAATTTTTTTTTAATTGCTGCCCATTCAGCCGCCAGGCTTAACATGTCCATTCATCGGGCGAATAACCGTCACTCCATACGCACTGTGGAGAGGTTTCCTCATGATTAGGAACTATGCACCTTTTCTACCCTGCCGACCAAGTCCTGATGGCGAAAATATCTTCCACCTGCAGGACTCGATCCATTTAACTCCGTATCACCACCGGAAACCATCACTGTGCCGCAATCTACTGAACCAACGGGCGGGTACTTCGTGTACACGAAGTAACAACCAAACTCACCTCTGCCCCAAATAATTTGATCAATTAGGGTTATATAAAATCTGCTATAATAACAAATGTTTCAAGTGTAATACACATCAGCAGAAATAACTGTATCGAATTAAAGACAGCGAATTATATTCATGTCTCCCTCTCAGTTGCCAAATAATAGCATCAACGAGAGAGAAAAGTAAATTATTTCCATGCTCTCCTGATTGGACTATAGCAGGATGATGGAATGATACCGGAAAAATGAAAAATGTTACCAAATCAGAGAAAAGAAAAAATCTCACAGTAAATTTAAAATTAAAATAAAGCTATCGCTTATCTATTTTTAAGAATATATTTGAAAGTAGTTGGAGGGAACGTGGTGAGCGAACGGTAAACCTTTGGTATCGCTTTTGGGAGGATGCAGGTTTGAATTCCCGTCCGGTTTTTCATGGTTTACTGAAATCACTCAAGGAGAATAACGGGATTGGACATTCTTTTTCCTTGCCCCCTGACCTTTCCTACCTATAATGACCTCGACGTCGACTAATCGTAAAGCCGTAAGCAAAGAAAGGTGGAGTATGTTAAACCTTTCTTTTTCCTTCTCACTACAGCCACTGTGAACTATGTAGACTCTATCTACTTGCGCAGGTTGCTTGTGTCAATCAATGGAGTTGGAGTTGGTGGTCTCTCCAACATAGAACAGATTTGTTTGATCTGCAGCGTTTATGCGAAAAGTGGAATGTTTGTCTTATCAATTGTCTGCGAAATGTATTCCTGTGTTGTGTACAAGTGTATTTTTGTTTAGGAAATGTGTAGTTTACCACGCGGAAATTAGGGACCGTCACATCGATCACTTAGGTGATTGCGGAAAACGGCCTATGAATCACGATGGCCAGTACGCTGTGTCCGTGGAGCGAACCCGCTCCTGATGTATTTTACCTCCCAGTCCCGTGTGGTGAAGCCTTAACGCGCGCACCCACACTGATAGGTAGCGTTGAACGCTTACGTAAACAGGTATCTCTAATATGAATGCGAGTAAGTAGGGAGCAGTTTAAAATTCAGAATCTGCCGTCTCCACTAAGCAACGTAACTACGACATTTGAAACCAAGTAAAAAGCTGAAAAAAAAGGTGACCAAGTTCATGCAAATAACTACCGGTGATACTAATGTGGAGCACTTTTCCCGTTTTCTTCTGGCTATAGGATGGCGAGAATGAAAGTGGAATTAATAAAAATAAGGACCGTCAAAATTTCAGTTAACCCACACAACGGCCAGCGACATCAGCAGCGAACGAAACCGTCTCCAGTGTCTGCGCTACTCTGGCGCGCCTCGTCTGTGCCTCGCCACAGCGTCAAAAAGCGAACGAAACCGTCTCCAGTGTCTGCGCTACTCTGGCGCGTCTCGTCTGAGCCTCGCCACAGCGTCAAAAAGCGAACGAAACCGTCTCCAGTGTCTGCGCTACTCTGGCGCGCCTCGTCTGTGCCTCGCCACAGCGTCAAAAAGCGAACGAAACCGTCTCCAGTGTCTGCGCTACTCTGGCGCGTCTCGTCTGAGCCTCGCCACAGCGTCAAAAAGCGAACGAAACCGTCTCCAGTGTCTGCGCTACTCTGGCGCGCCTCGTCTGTGCCTCGCCACAGCGTCAAAAAGCGAACGAAACCGTCTCCAGTGTCTGCGCTACTCTGGCGCGTCTCGTCTGAGCCTCGCCACAGCGTCAAAAAGCGAACGAAACCGTCTCCAGTGTCTGCGCTACTCTGGCGCGCCTCGTCTGTGCCTCGCCACAGCGTCAAAAAGCGAACGAAACCGTCTCCAGTGTCTGCGCTACTCTGGCGCGTCTCGTCTGAGCCTCGCCACAGCGTCAAAAAGCGAACGAAACCGTCTCCAGTGTCTGCGCTACTCTGGCGCGCCTCGTCTGTGCCTCGCCACAGCGTCAAAAAGCGAACGAAACCGTCTCCAGTGTCTGCGCTACTCTGGCGCGCCTCGTCTGTGCCTCGCCACAGCGTCAAAAAGCGAACGAAACCGTCTCCAGTGTCTGCGCTACTCTGGCGCGCCTCGTCTGTGCCTCGCCACAGCGTCAAAAAGCGAACGAAACCGTCTCCAGTGTCTGCGCTACTCTGGCGCGCCTCGTCTGTGCCTCGCCACAGCGTCAAAAAGCGAACGAAACCGTCTCCAGTGTCTGCGCTACTCTGGCGCGTCTCGTCTGAGCCTCGCCACAGCGTCAAAAAGCGAACGAAACCGTCTCCAGTGTCTGCGCTACTCTGGCGCGCCTCGTCTGTGCCTCGCCACAGCGTCAAAAAGCGAACGAAACCGTCTCCAGTGTCTGCGCTACTCTGGCGCGCCTCGTCTGTGCCTCGCCACAGCGTCAAAAAGCGAACGAAACCGTCTCCAGTGTCTGCGCTACTCTGGCGCGCCTCGTCTGTGCCTCGCCACAGCGTCAAAAAGCGAACGAAACCGTCTCCAGTGTCTGCGCTACTCTGGCGCGCCTCGTCTGTGCCTCGCCACAGCGTCAAAAAGCGAACGAAACCGTCTCCAGTGTCTGCGCTACTCTGGCGCGCCTCGTCTGTGCCTCGCCACAGCGTCAAAAAGCGAACGAAACCGTCTCCAGTGTCTGCGCTACTCTGGCGCGCCTCGTCTGTGCCTCGCCACAGCGTCAAAAAGCGAACGAAACCGTCTCCAGTGTCTGCGCTACTCTGGCGCGCCTCGTCTGTGCCTCGCCACAGCGTCAAAAAGCGAACGAAACCGTCTCCAGTGTCTGCGCTACTCTGGCGCGCCTCGTCTGTGCCTCGCCACAGCGTCAAAAAGCGAACGAAACCGTCTCCAGTGTCTGCGCTACTCTGGCGCGCCTCGTCTGTGCCTCGCCACAGCGTCAAAAAGCGAACGAAACCGTCTCCAGTGTCTGCGCTAACTCTGGCGCGCCTCGTCTGTGCCTCGCCACAGCGTCAAAAAGCGAACGAAACCGTCTCCAGTGTCTGCGCTACTCTGGCGCGCCTCGTCTGTGCCTCGCCACAGCGTCAAAAAAGCGAACGAAACCGTCTCCAGTGTCTGCGCTACTCTGGCGCGCCTCGTCTGTGCCTCGCCACAGCGTCAAAAAGCGAACGAAACCGTCTCCAGTGTCTGCGCTACTCTGGCGCGCCTCGTCTGTGCCTCGCCACAGCTGTCAAAAAGCGAACGAAACCGTCTCCAGTGTCTGCGCTACTCTGGCGCGCCTCGTCTGTGCCTCGCCACAGCGTCAAAAAGCGAACGAAACCGTCTCCAGTGTCTGCGCTACTCTGGCGCGTCCTCGTCTGAGCCTCGCCACAGCGTCAAAAAGCGAACGAAACCGTCTCCAGTGTCTGCGCTACTCTGGCGCGCCTCGTCTGTGCCTCGCCACAGCGTCAAAAAGCGAACGAAACCGTCTCCAGTGTCTGCGCTACTCTGGCGCGCCTCGTCTGTGCCTCGCCACAGCGTCAAAAAGCGAACGAAACCGTCTCCAGTGTCTGCGCTACTCTGGCGCGCCTCGTCTGTGCCTCGCCACAGCGTCAAAAGCGAACGAAACCGTCTCCAGTGTCTGCGCTACTCTGGCGCGCCTCGTCTGTGCCTCGCCACAGCGTCAAAAAGCGAACGAAACCGTCTCCAGTGTCTGCGCTACTCTGGCGCGCCTCGTCTGTGCCTCGCCACAGCGTCAAAAAGCGAACGAAACCGTCTCCAGTGTCTGCGCTACTCTGGCGCGCCTCGTCTGTGCCTCGCCACAGCGTCAAAAAGCGAACGAAACCGTCTCCAGTGTCTGCGCTACTCTGGCGCGCCTCGTCTGTGCCTCGCCACAGCGTCAAAAAGCGAACGAAACCGTCTCCAGTGTCTGCGCTACTCTGGCGCGCCTCGTCTGTGCCTCGCCACAGCGTCAAAAAGCGAACGAAACCGTCTCCAGTGTCTGCGCTACTCTGGCGCGCCTCGTCTGATGCCTCGCCACAGCGTCAAAAAGCGAACGAAACCGTCTCCAGTGTCTGCGCTACTCTGGCGCGCCTCGTCTGTGCCTCGCCACAGCGTCAAAAAGCGAACGAAACCGTCTCCAGTGTCTGCGCTACTCTGGCGCGCCTCGTCTGTGCCTCGCCACAGCGTCAAAAAGCGAACGAAACCGTCTCCAGTGTCTGCGCTACTCTGGCGCGCCTCGTCTGTGCCTCGCCACAGCGTCAAAAAGCGAACGAAACCGTCTCCAGTGTCTGCGCTACTCTGGCGCGCCTCGTCTGTGCCTCGCCACAGCGTCAAAAAGCGAACGAAACCGTCTCCAGTGTCTGCGCTACTCTGGCGCGCCTCGTCTGTGCCTCGCCACAGCGTCAAAAAGCGAACGAAACCGTCTCCAGTGTCTGCGCTACTCTGGCGCGCCTCGTCTGTGCCTCGCCACAGCGTCAAAAAGCGAACGAAACCGTCTCCAGTGTCTGCGCTACTCTGGCGCGCCTCGTCTGTGCCTCGCCACAGCGTCAAAAAGCGAACGAAAACCGTCTCCAGTGTCTGCGCTACTCTGGCGCGCCTCGTCTGTGCCTCGCCACAGCGTCAAAAAGCGAACGAAACCGTCTCCAGTGTCTGCGCTACTCTGGCGCGCCTCGTCTGTGCCTCGCCACAGCGTCAAAAAGCGAACGAAACCGTCTCCAGTGTCTGCGCTACTCTGGCGCGCCTCGTCTGTGCCTCGCCACAGCGTCAAAAAGCGAACGAAACCGTCTCCAGTGTCTGCGCTACTCTGGCGCGCCTCGTCTGTGCCTCGCCACAGCGTCAAAAAGCGAACGAAACCGTCCTCCAGTGTCTGCGCTACTCTGGCGCGCCTCGTCTGAGCCTCGCCACAGCGTCAAAAAGCGAACGAAACCGTCTCCAGTGTCTGCGCTACTCTGGCGCGCCTCGTCTGTGCCTCGCCACAGCGTCAAAAAGCGAACGAAACCGTCTCCAGTGTCTGCGCTACTCTGGCGCGCCTCGTCTGTGCCTCGCCACAGCGTCAAAAAGCGAACGAAACCGTCTCCAGTGTCTGCGCTACTCTGGCGCGCCTCGTCTGTGCCTCGCCACAGCGTCAAAAAGCGAACGAAACCGTCTCCAGTGTCTGCGCTACTCTGGCGCGCCTCGTCTGTGCCTCGCCACAGCGTCAAAAAGCGAACGAAACCGTCTCCAGTGTCTGCGCTACTCTGGCGCGCCTCGTCTGTGCCTCGCCACAGCGTCAAAAAGCGAACGAAACCGTCTCCAGTGTCTGCGCTACTCTGGCGCGCCTCGTCTGTGCCTCGCCACAGCGTCAAAAAGCGAACGAAACCGTCTCCAGTGTCTGCGCTACTCTGGCGCGCCACGTCTGTGCCTCGCCACAGCGTCAAAAAGCGAACGAAACCGTCTCCAGTGTCTGCGCTACTCTGGCGCGCCTCGTCTGTGCCTCGCCACAGCGTGCTGTGGCGACTTGCCGAACCCACCGTTACTTTCATTAAAACTCCAGAAAAAAAAAATCACGGTTATGCATCCTTAGGGTATTTTGTATTTTTTTTATTGACTAAATATATTATAATTTTAGAATCATACACTTTTCTTGCATGTGTTACATTCTAGCTGGTATTAAATTTCTTGCAGAAAGCTCATTTTGTTTGCCGCAACTTTCCCGTTCGCCGGACCACTTATTTTGTAAATTTTTGGTGCCATTTTTTGTTTCAATCCACAGAGAAGACAACGTCTGCATTTGAAATGGATTTCGTTTCATCTTTATGAGTTTCTCCTCCACTCCGCATTCCCGTTTGGTTTTGTTCACAATGTTTTTTTAATTAAACGCTAGTCACTTACAACGTCATTTTCACCTTTATTTTTTCAAATATATTATATTATAAACCAGTTTTGTATTATTTGATAGCTACGATGTCAATCTTCCAATTTCAGTTATTAGAACTCACCAGAACACTGTTCTAGAGTCAAAACATCTCTCGTGGGACGTTCGGCACGCACTGAAGAATTCAATCACCATGATGTGTATGACGTAGTACGCAGAATTTCGCAAGTTACGTTTGACGCGGGTATCCTTTAGAATCTTACTTCTAAATCATTGGATTTGGTCTGTTGGTTTACGAGATACAGCAATTTTAAAGTGCACTGGTTTCGTTTTTGCTAGAATGCATCCGCATCATACATTCATCGTTCACTTTGTTTTTCTCTCAACATACTATGCATTACTTTGCTCCCTGGCAAATAACCTGCTGCTTCTCTATTTAGCAAGTCTGTTTTTACTAAAAAAAATTTATTCGATTCCTATTGCTTTGATCCCATGTTTCGTGATGTAAAATCTTCTAGTATCAGTCTATATGTGACCAAACGTTGAATGTCTGACTTAACACGCTCAGAGCAACATTTAGAGGTGTGAATGTTTCGCAGTCCCTAGTAGGATATGTGTCTACCGAGTGTGAGAACAGTCCAGCGAAAATGTGTGAATTCACGGGTTGTTGGAAAAGAGGAGTATTTATGAGAAAGTCGCAGGTATGAGATCTGCGAACTTGATCTTTGGTTAATCTAACATTTCCACTTTAAATTTGCAATAACGTTGACGCAATTTTGATCTTGAAACAATTAGGCTTTCCGAGGAGCTGTGATAGGAGAAAACGGGGACGCCAGGGACTTGCAGGGCGGATCGGAGGTGAACTGGCATGGAGGCTGGGAGAAGGACTGAGGGCGGACTGGGCGCCCCTGCCAAGGTGAAGCGAGGCTACCCGCCCGGCTTCGCAGCTATAACCCACCGCCTGCAACGGAGAGATCTGAATTAATTACAGTCACAACAATAACTCCGTGTATAGACAGATATCGCTCGCTCCAATTCTCAATAAATTGTCTGTGATTTTTCAAGTTTTATCTTTGTTTTAGTTGAATAAACCTATCGTTTTTCGGAAAGTGATTTCTGTTATGCTATCATTCTTTCTGTTTTAATATTCTCTTTAACTCCCAGTCACTTAGCACAATGATCCAAATTTGTAAAATGGGTCGTACTAAAAAAAAAAATTAAATAAATCAACTATCCCACAAACGGAAAACTGCAATCTCATTTCTCACAAACCGTTCGAAGATGCGCCTAATTACTTTCTGATTGAAACGTGTAACTCTATCACTCATCAGTCTGTCTGTCAGAGCTTAATAATTTCCGAACCAAACGGCTCAGAAATTGATTCACTTTTCACTGCCACGAAGGCCATTATATCGTCGAATTTTGGAAAGATCATAGGGATATAAGTGCGTGGGTAGATAGAAGGGTCTTTTTTTTTCAGGTAATCTTCGATATAAAATGAATGGTAGCAGCCCGCAGACTCTGAATGTGTCTTCACCTTTTTTCCATGGTTCATGACAGCTTCTGGCGAAAATTCATCAAACCATTTATTTAAGAAATTACTGATCTCAAAATTGTTTTCACAATTTACAGTGTAATACACAATATTTTTCTCAGAGTACTTAATTTCGCTAAAAGAATACTGAACTCAAAAATTACTTATTACTGATTTTTTTTAAATAAAAACCTATCCCTCCAGGTTGGGGGTTGTGCGACGTGCTGTAATCCTTCCAAGCAAAAGACACAGTACTTATAAAGCTCAGAGGATGGAAAACCGAATAGATTGTACGATAACGGAAATGGAAAGAACAAACAAAATTAAAGGTGACTTGGAAATAGCAACGTGGAAAGTGAGATGTACAAAAAACAAAGAAAAAGATCTTGACAGAGGGTTATCTAAATAGGGAATTACGTTGCTCTAATTTCGCAGACAAAAAAGAAATAGCAAACAACAAAAGAAATCAATAATTATACAATGATTTACAATCGAGTCGCACGAGAAGAAAGAGATGCTGCAGGAGTGACAATATTAGTAGATGAAAAATGGAAAAAAAAAACAAACATGAAGGGTCTGAACAAAACCTTCATGAGGTGATTGATGAAATTAATAAAAGCTATTTTATAATAGGGGTGACGATTTTAATACTTGAGCGGAAGCAACCCAGTTTCAAATGTAATGGTAAATAAAAGTTAATATTTTGCTGTCGTCAGTCTTTTGACTGGTTTGATGCAATCCTCCAGCCTTTCCTATCCTGTGCTAACCTCTTCATTTCTACATACCCCTTACAACCCACGTCCTCAATTATCTGCTTCATATATTCTAATCTCTGTGTTCCTCTACAGTTCTTACCTTCGACTGTTCCCTCCACTAACAAATTAACCAACCCATCATGTCTCAAAATATGACCTACCAGCCTGTCTCTTCTTTCTGTAAGCTTCTTCCACAAACTCGTTCATTTCTTACTTTATCTGTCCACTTAATTTTCAGCATTCTTCTGTAGCACCACATTTAAAATGCTTCAATTTTCTTTCTTTCCGGTATTCCTAAAGTCCATGTTTCGCTACCGTAAAGTGCTGTGCTCCACACAAAGAGTTTTAAGAAATTATTTCTAATTCCTAGATCAATGTTTGAAACTAAAAGATTTCTCTTTATCATGAAGGCTCTTTTTGCTAGAGCTATTCTGCTTTTAACATCATTCCTGCTTCGGCCATCGGTTGTAATTTTGCTTCCCAAGTAGCAGAACTCACTTACTTCTCCTATTGCATCCGATTCTATTTTTATATTTTATCTACTAGTATTGGTATCAATTCTGTTACATTTCTTCACTTTTGCTTTGCATTGATTTAAATTCAGTCCAAAATCTTCCTTCAGTATTTTGTTCATGCCATTCAGTAACTTCTAAATATCCTCAGCCCTCTCTGCTAACTAGACAATGTCATCAGCAAATCGTAGCATACTGATTTTTTCTCCCTGAACACTTATGCCACATGGAAATTTTTCTTTGACTTTCTTCATTGCTTCTTCTACTTACAAGTTGAATATTAACATGGATAGACTACAACCTTGTCTTAACACCCTTTTTAACTGATACATGTCTCTTATGATTCACTACTTTTATTATAGTCACTTGGTTCTTATATAGTTTATAAAGTATTCTTCTATCTCGATACTTTAGACCTGACTTCTTTAAAAGTTTGAACATCTTGTCCCACCTATCGTAAGCTTTTTCTAAATCAACAAGTGCCATAAAAGTATCTTTGTTTTTCTTTATCCGCCCTTCAAGTATTAATCTTAAAGACGGAATTGCTTCCCTTGTACCGCGATTTTTCTTAAACCCAAACTGATCTTCACCTACTATCTCTTCTACTACCCTTTCCATCCTTCTGTATATTATTCTGGTCAGTAACTTTGAAGCATATGATATTAGACTAATGGTGCGATAATTCTCACATTTGTCGGCTTGTGCTTTCTTTGGAAGTGTGAAGATGATATTTTTATTAAAATCGGTTGGAATTTCTCCTGTTTCATAACTTTTTGATATCAGTTAGAATAATATTTCGATTCCTTCCTCTCCTAAGGATTTAATAAGTTCTGCAGGGATCTCATCAATTCCAACTGCCTTATTTGCTTTCAAGTCATTCGGAGCTTTATTAAATTCTGTCCTCAATACAGGATCTCTTAAGTCATCAATTTCGACATCGCCTTCCTTTTCCATTACACTATTGTTCAAGTCGTCGCCAACATACAGTTTCTCACTGTATTCCTTCCATCCGTTAGCTCTATCTTCTGAGCTTAAAAGAGGTTTCCCATCGGCAGCTTTAATGTTCATACCCCTTTTCTCCATTTCTCCAAAATTCTGTTTGATCTTTCTCTGTGTAACATCTACTTTTCTTACGACCATTTTCCTTTTCTTCACACTTTTCTTGTAGCCATTTTTATTTGCTATTTTGCATTTCCTATTTATTTATTTTCAATTTGCCTTTACTGCTCTCTTCCTGATTCATCCTGAGCATTTTTGTACCTTCTCCTCTGATCCATCAGCTGCAAAATTTCTCTGTGATCCAAGGTTTTCGGGCAGCTTGTTCCCTAAAGCCTAATGTTTCTTTAACCAGCTTTCAGTATTTCGGTCTTTAATGCAATCAATTCGTCCTCGGTTGAGCTCCTTTCAGAGTTACTTCTTAGACCTAATTCTACCATTTCTGCAAATTTTCTCTCGTGCTAAATTGTTTCAGTTTATTCACTTCCAGTCTGTTCTGCTTATACTGCTTCCTTATTCGCTTAAATTTCAGCTTGCTCTTCATTATTATTAAATTATGGTCAGAGTGCATGCCTGCTCCTGGGTACGCTTTACAGTCTAGAACTTGATTCCTGAATCTCTGTTTGACCATGATATAATCTAGCTGATATCTGCCTGTCTCCCCAGGACGTTTCCAGGTGTATATCTTCTTGCATGGTTCTTAAACAGTGTGTTTGAAAACTACAAGCTTATATCTTCCCAAAATTCTTAGTAACCTGCTTGCTCGTTCATTCTTTCTCCTAGACCAAAACTTCCTACCAGTATTTCTCTCTTTTCCTTCTCCCACTATTACATTCCAATCATCCATGATTATTAGATTTTCCTCCTCCTTCACATTTTGGATTAATAATTCAATTTCGACCGAGCGGGGCGGTGTAACGGTTAGCGTTCTAGCATCGCATTCGGGAGGACGGCGGTTTGAATCCCCGTCGGGCATCCAGATTTGGGTTTTCTATGGTTTCCCCCAAATCACTCCAGGCAAATGCCGCGATGCTTCCTTCAAAAGGCCATGGCCGAATTCCTTCCCATTCCTTGCCCCCCATCCTTGCCCCCCATCCTTTCCCGTCTCTAAAAGACCTCGATGTTAAAAAGAGACGTAAAGCAGTAAAAAAAAAAAAAAATCTTCAATTTAAGCGCATATTTTTTTTCTATTTCTTCGTTATATTCCTGTGACGCTGACATATACACTTGTACTAATGTGGTTGGGACGGCTTAGTTTCTAACCTCATCAAAATAATCCTGTCACTAAACTGTTCATAATAACTCACCCATTTCCCTACTTTCTTTTGCATTACAAATCCTACACCAGTGACTCCAGTGACAGCTTGTGAGCTAATTATCCTGTGTTCCCCAGACCAGAAATCATGTGCGTCCTTCCATTTAATTTCACTAATAAGGTTAATACACGTTAAATAAAAATGGTAAATTACTGGTAATGTTTCCGTCCTTGAAATCAATTAAAGGTTACTAGTATATTTTTGTAAAAAAATTACATACATCAGCTAGAGGGCAACAATCATTTATTGACTAAGGAATGGTAAATAAAGCATTAGGTCCGTATTTAGGGTAGTGACGTATATTCAGATCATTTATATATTCACATCTTTATCCCAAAAATAAGAATAGTAAATGGTGGAAAAGACTCAGTAAAATTATATAAAATTATCAAGAAGTTTGTAAGCTCTATCCCTTAAAAGATGAAAGAATAACAGGCGTATATCAAGACCGATTACAATAGTGATTATTCCAAAATCCAACAAGTAATAATGTCAACGAAAAAACAGAAATTAAAATTAATCAGTACTGGAAGCAACAGACGAAGTCATTTAGAAATGGACTTAAAATTTTAAATGATGAAGTTGCAGTAGTAGTTAAACAAAATTAAAAGTCTTATCTAAAATGATACGACATGAACCTCAGAAAATGAGAATGAGTTTTAAAGATGAAAACATATTGTAAAGACAATACAAAGAAAATAAAACAAGCATGATGGGACCGATTAATAAATTCAGTAGTAGATGATGTTGATGATATTCCAGAGATGGCATATAAGCTTATGAAATATCTTATAAAGATGAGAAGAGAACTGCTCACATAAATATAATTCAAGAAGAATCCCAGCTAAAGCACTAAAAAATTAACGGTAGGTTAATAGAAATCGTGAAGAGAAAGTAGAGTATGTTGGTGCAGAGCATTCTGATGTTACAGTCATTTCAGCATTAAGATAATTCAAAAACAGTAAAAACTCCTTTACTGGATAAAAGGAACTTGGAACTGATTAAATATGGGGGAATATTATAAAATTCAGGTACTTACAATTAATTTAAATGGATTGGAAGATGAAGATTATCCCGAAAGAATGATGGGAAGACCAAAGTTACTTCTCTATTTAAGAAAGGAGATAAAAGTTAATGCAATAACTATCGATGAATTAGTTTGATAAATAATGGTCATAGAAATTTATGTAAAAATAATAAACAATAAGCTCAAGGAAATAATACATGCTCTTCTATTAGAACCACAAAGTGAATTTATGAAAGAAAGATCATATATGGAAAACATATTCTGCCTAATACAGATACTGGAGAAGAGATGATAGTTTAACCTAAATACTTATATCACCTTAGTGGATTGTAAAAAGGCGTTCGATAAAGTAAATAACCAGCAAATATAAAAATAATGCAAAATAATGGATATCCAAAACATTTAATATACATTTTAAGAATATGTATATAAGGACACAATTTGTATTATTTGTAGAATATAAACTAACGGAAGAGATAATAATTAGTGACCAAGGTGTGCGATAAGGTTGTCGTATCTCTCCAGCATCTTTAATATATATACAACCTATTTAGGAAATGGAAAGAAACTTTCCACCAATGAATTAAAAAACAGCGCTTATATAAACACTATGCTATCTGCAGATGATCAATTTATTTTAGAAGATATGAAAATGGATTTTAAAATATTAATACAGATATTAAATATTATTGGTAAAGATTACAATTTGCAGCTTTCTCATACAAAAAAGGTAAAAAGTTATGGCATATGAAGGGAAATATTCTATCAGAATCAAAATAGTAACTGACAATCAAAAAATAGAACAAATACAAAGTTTTACCTACCTCGGTTTTGAACCATAACTTGAACATAACGAAGTGAAGAAGAAACTTCACAGACATCGATAAATGTTTGGAACAATTCGACAACGAAAAACAAATTTTATAAAACAATGGCAATGCTGACTCTGATGTATGACAGTGAAATGTGCGTAAATAAAATTCAGTCATCCTGAAATGAGCTTCCTAAGGTAAGTAAAAGGATATACCCCGAAAGATAGATGAAGGGATAAAAATATAAGACAACTACTAAATACTCCGTCTCTCAATAATAGAATTGCCCAAAAAAGGAAAAATTTTAAGGGCCATGTTCTAAGGATTTCAGAGGCTTGCCCTGCAGCATCATCCTAAGGGAAGAAGTGACATTCGTAGACCGAGGAAGAGATGTCAGAAAACGGGGTTTGGAAAGGTCATTTACCGTATCCTTTAAGAAGAAGTGAAACAAATAATAAAACATAATGTTTTAATTGTATTCAAGTACTACATACGTACGAAGGATGCAGCCGGACACTTTGATTACTATCTTTTTTATAATATATACACTGTATGATTTTCTCACAGTTGCTTGGTATCTTAACAGTTTTTTCTGTAAATAAATAAACTAGTTTGGGGTTCCAGCCGCGTATAGAGTCACCCTTATGGGACGTCTCCAAGACTTCTGTCTCAGTCCTCATTTTTTCAATTATTACTTTTTTGCGAAGCTGGAAGCCCGGGAATTTATTTATTTACAACGCCGTGAAAAAGTTCGCTGTTAAAATCATTTCTGTGTTATTAAATTGCTCATTTCAAAACTTTCTTTCATTTTCAATCTTTAAATAAACTTATTCATATCGTTCATGTTTTCAGAGTAACCATTCTCCTCAAGCATTAAAGTTTTGCTACTTTAGTTTATTCCACGGCGGTGTTCCACTAGCCTGCTTGATCACCTGCTTTATAAATCAGTTCTACGATGGCAGTTTGTGAGTTGGTGCTAGGTGCCATTCCAGTGCTGTTCGGAGCCATGTAGTGGACGGCGGAGCCACATCATACGTCGGCCTGCGGCGTGAGGTCGGAGATAAGTTTTTCTGGGTCTCCAGAGACACGTAGCGGGCGGCGAAACGAGGCTGTGCGCTTATTCTCCGTTTGTTGGTTGGACACTGAAGCAGATCGGTTGGAAGTACACACACGCTAAGGGTTCAAGGTTCGCATATGTTGTATAAAAAGTGAGTTATCCTAAGCATAAAGCAGAAAATACATTTCTTTTATTTGAGCTCTACTACAGCACAGTTTTGTATATATAAAAAATGGGAGGACGTGTGTAAGTATAGTTGATGGTCAAAATTGTTAGGATCATTTATTTGATCATGATCAGAGTAATATTAGAGATCTTACGTTGTTTGTCACTACGCCGGCCCGGTTATTACATTTATAGAAACACCTAAAGTATGTTCTGTGTAATGGCTGGTTAATCAGAGACGAAACACGCCAAAGCAACGGCTAAAATAGGCTACGATCAGTTTACACTTTTCCGTCAACGATATTGATGGCGCCATTTTCTGTAGGTTGTTTCTTAATTCGCATTTACTTTTGTCACCATTTCTCACACATATTTTCTCAAACATATTGTCCTTTCTTTAGTGCCATAACAACGGGCGATGACCTTTCTTATTTCATCTGTTATGTTCCTGTTCTAATGACATATATGAGTCTTAAAATTATATGACACGATAGTAAAAACAACTGATAAATGGTATTAGGATAGCTACAACCGTTCATGCAAAACAATAACTGCATTATGAGGGAAATTTTACTAGTTTGTACGTAATAGATTATAAATATATAATCTATAATAATTGCCATGGCAACTGATTATTTCATTAGTAAAAATGCAAACATTACATCGGAATGTAGAATATCAAGCAGTATAATACAGGGTAACTCAGGACTTGTGTAACATTAGCAGAGGTATTTATTTATTTATCGTATGGCAATTCAGACACTTTTAAGAACATTGATAAAATATATACATTGCAACATTATAAGATTAAATACTTATATCTAGTTTATTAATATAGTTTATTGATGCCTGAGTTGCCAGCAGGAAGTCCACTTGGATGTTGAACAGATCAAAACGTAAAGACGAGGCAAGTGTCTGAGGAAAAACTGTCTTTAAAGCCAATCGAATATATTTTGTTGAATGATCCGGTTGTAATTATGGATGAGACCCTCGTTGGCTCTAAGCAACAGTCAATGTTGTGAATACTGTTGTCCGTTTTCCAGGAATATTAATACAGCTTATATTCCGTTTTTCCTTTTTACACCTCGTTCACGTCGAGGTTATTAGAAGCGGGAAAGAAATGGTCCAAGCAATGGGAAGGAATTTAGAATGGCCTTTTGTAGGAACCATCCTGGCATTCGCCTCGGATGATTTCGAGAAACTATAGAAAACAGAAATCTTGCGTTTTTTACGAGATAGACGGTTACATGCACTGTCATCTGATTTTTTTACTTACTTGGTATTTCCTTTCATCCAGCGAATTGCTTTGGAATTTTGATGGAGGAAAATTTTGAGATGTTTATCATATAGAAGATATCTGCACTTATCAGGACTATGGTTAGGAACGTTTTTTTTAACTGCTTAACGTCTCTTAACAGCGAGGTCTTTAGAGACGGGAAAGGATGGGGGGGGGGAGGGGGGCAAGGAATGGGAAGGAATTTGGCCATGGCCTTTTTGAAGGAAGCATCCCGGCATTTGCCTGGAGTGATTTGGGGAAACCATGGAAAACCCAAATCTGGATGCCCGGACGGGCATTCGAACTGCCGTCCTCCCGAATGCGAGGCCAGAACGCTAACCGTTACAGCACCACGATCGATAGGTTAGGAACAAAATGTCGTAAATGGCACAACTGCTATCAGCATTCCGCTTTACACGTCAGCGCTCTCTATTTCAAATACGTTGATTTGATATCAGATGTCATCGATTGGTTGCAACTGGTGAACGAATAATAGTTTAACAGCCTCCTCATTTTTTCTATGTGGTGTTGGAGAGGATATCCGGCCTTTCGTCAACGGTGGAACGTGAGTGTCACCGTCTGTCTGAGAACAGTGTAAGTTTTCTCTGGTTTTTCTCTGGTTTTTATGCAATGTGTGATTTTTAGACATAAATTGGGAACAATCGCTACATTCACAATTACGGTTACGGAAAACGAACTAAAAACCGTAATCAGTGAGACATTGTAATCAACGTAAAGCTTTCACTCTCGGAAACGAACAAGCACAGTGCAGTGGTGCACGAATACTTCTGTCACCTCGGCGTTACGTTCAGGCTTTTTTTGCTGGGACTGAGGCCATCAATTGTGGAGAGTTGTTGGGACCGAGCCATAGGCGTTTACTCTTCTGTAGCCGCGTCTGATCAAATATTCAGTGTTCCTCGGCCGTGAAGGAAGGAAACACATATCGCGAAAAGACGCAGTCGGCGTGTTATCAAAGAGCAGAGTAGGCCTAATTGTTTACGCACAGTGGGAAGGCTCACGGCACAAATCTTGGATATACACGTGCCGACAACAGATGTGAAGCACCCAGATGACATGGTCGGATGTCAATATAGTATTGTCCACATACACATCATCGGCGGGTATGTAAATTATTACAGTTGCTATTCTCTGTGATAGGAAGGACGTCCACCAGAGTGCATTACTGTTGTTCGTGTTTAGTGTCGCTGACAGGGCTGGAGGGCAATATAGAGGCGGGTTTACACGGTATACTTTTCGTAATCACGCCGGACGAATCTCTTGTAGTGAAAGTGAAGATGAATTAACTTTTCCTTTAGACGTATGATCACAAATGAACCGTTCAGTTCAAGATGGTAATAAACGAACTTCTGCGTGTTGGAATGGATTGAATTTGCAGGAACCTTGCCCCACTAATTAAAAGGTACATTGTAGAGAACGTTAATAGAAAAAGAGACATTTTTGAACAAGAAATTAGATCATGCTAACAATGTGGGTATTAG
This sequence comes from Vandiemenella viatica, assembly GCA_031002005.1. Lineage (NCBI taxonomy): Eukaryota > Metazoa > Arthropoda > Insecta > Orthoptera > Morabidae > Vandiemenella > Vandiemenella viatica. The sequence continues at coordinate 13,748,538 of CM061919.1, forward strand.
ATGACAAAATGGCATTTACAAATCATCTTAGAATTTATGAATCACAATTCGAATATTTGTTATCAAAAATGTCACCATTAGTTACGAAACAGGATATCACGATGAGAAAATGTCTTCCAGCCAAACTGAAGCTAGAAATTACTCTCAGGTTTCTTGCAACTGGTAACTGCTTTGGATCACTGGTTGCTGCATTACGTGTTCCTATACACACAATTTTGGACCATTTTCCTGATTTTAAAATTAAGTTAATTAACTAGAATATCCAATTGGGATAATTTTAATTTTACACTTGAGGTCTTCTATTTTCAAAAGTAGGAGATTCAATTCTTTAATGATGTCCTCCATAGCTCGATATCTTGTGTTTTTATTATTATAACTTTCACATATTGCATTCCATAAACACTCGTTATTATGGAACGATATTAAAAACAAAGAAGTGTGGTGTTCTTACCATTTAAAAATCATTTTGTATTGAAAGCAACGACAGTCAGAAACAAACAAGTGTGACCGATCCAGGAGTAGGCTTCACTTCAATATTTTGATTTTTGTTTACACGTGTTACTCTTAGTTATTCGTCCCAGTGAAACACCGAAAGTGAACGAAAAGTTGGACCCGAGCTAACTTCTTTCGTCATTCATAAAGAGAGATTCGCTGTTTGCACAGTGTGAGTAATTCATCCGGAATGATTAAGAAAAGTGAACAGTGAAAATCCGCATTTAGGGGCGTGAGCAGCGTCAGATGTTGCGTGATCACTATGAAGGAAACGGAGATGCCACGTCCTCGCGCGAGACACCATCATAGCAACAGACAGAGTTTAGTCAACTGGTTGAATTGCCCAACATCCAAATTAGCGGGATATTTCAATATTACGAGAGCCCGATGTTGAACTGCATGGGGACTAGGGATTGCAATCCAGCAAAGCGGGATCCCGAAATCCCGAGGGATCCCGCATCATTAGACAGTCTGGCGGATCCCGCACAAAATTAAGCGGATCCGCAATCCGCAAAATCCGGCGGAAACGCGTGTCAGTCTGCGTGACTCGCTGCCCCACTCGGTCTCTGTCGGATATTTTGCACTGTTTGCCTGTACCCTTCCAGTTGGCATTTGACTCATGTGAACAAGCGTTTGTTTTTGTCAACCTTCGTCATTCGTAAGTAAATAAATACACTTTTACGTATTCAACAAAACTTACGTTTGTTTCGAGTACACATTTCTGTAATTTGAGTTATGGTGCGTATTTAGTACGATTTTCTAACTATATAATTATTTTTTAAGTGTCGCACACATTATCTGAACTACACTGTTACAGCTTTTTATTCACGGTTTCATTATTCCCATTTTCTGTATTTGCAGATAAAGTAATTGTGACAATTTCCTAATTTGCGGCTGAAAATTTGATTATTCGTTGATATGAAACTAATGTTATCGTAATTTTAACGATCGCGTACCTATTTATTTAACAGCTATTAAAAGGAAATTGACTTATTGTTGTTTTGGCCGCTGCCTGAATGCGTTTCTTTGACGAAAGCTACCTGCTTACATGCGCCGCTCAGGCTTTCGATTAATCCCTCTTCTCCTTGTTAATATTTCGACTATAGGTAAAAAAAGTTAAAATGAAATTTTCACGGGTGTATCGACGAATTGTGTTGTAGGAATACCATACTTCGATGGCTGCCTCCGCCGTCTTCCCCACGTGTGTAATTTCGTGTGTTTGCAATGAAATCAGTAGATACAACCTATGAGGACTTCACTGCAATCATTCGCCGAGAAAGTCTCCTTTCTTACTAAAAAGTAATATTTTCCACTCTTAAAAAGTCGTTACGCCACATATTATGTAAAATTTAAATACTTGACAGTTTAAGTGTTGATGAGTAGTTTCCTTTAATAACATTGAATCAACTGTAAGATCAATCAAAGAATCAGGAGATATAATAATGAATCCCACAAAAACAATAATAATAAAATAAAAAAAGGCTACGTCTCGTGCTTGTGCAGTGACAAAAAGTTATGAGATCTTGTGAAATGGAATGCTTTTCTCGGTGTTATGGAACGTTTATTTATAATTTAAAAAAAGAAAGTCTGGTAACTTTGCCATTAAGCCAACCATATTTTTAAACTTTTGTGGTGTATTGTAAAGCACATAATATGACCTAAGACTCAATATTTTCCATTTTTATTATTTATTTAAAAATTGGTTTAGATTAAAAAACAAAAATGTAAAATCTCGGAACACACTTAAGACACGCTAAAAGTTTTAATGTCATTTTGCCGCCAATCAAAATATTGTTAACTGTTAATTTTTATAATTTAACATCAAAAATAATTTATTGACGTTTTAAGTAACTATGTTTTAAATATATGCGTTAAGAAACTGTTTGTACCAATCCCGCGCGGATCCCGCGGGATTGAAAACACTGCGGGATTGAAAACACTGCGGGATTGCAATCCTTAAAGGGGACGTGAGGGCAGGCATACTCGTTGCGAAGGTTCCCGTCGACTATGTCTGACCACCACAAGGGGTCGACGTATTGAGCACCGCGCATATCGTAATCTCTTCACACCTGCATCTGCCATCCAGAACACGCAGCGGACTCCCTTCGACATTCCGTGTTATTCTGTATTATTGGCCAGAGAGTATGCGTAGCCGGACAAGGGAATTACCATCCTATGCGCAGGCTGCCGTCTACACCACAACACAAACAGCTTTGTTTGGAGTGTTCTGCAACCGGGAACCATAGACTGCTGATGACAGGCGTCGCATTGTGTTCAATGATGAATCAGGGAGAGGCATGACGGTGTTACTTCTAGCGTCATGGTGTGGGGAGCCGCTATGGGCGACTTCGCGGCAGTTAGTGAATGAGGAAACTCCGACGGCGCAACGGTATGTCACAGACATCATGTCTTACCTTTCATGAAACATTACCGTGGTGCAATTTTTCAACATGAAAATACTTGTCCACATAGGTCGCGTGTCTCTCAGAACTGTCTGCTCGATGTTGTAATCCCGTGTCCAGCAACAAACCCACATCTTTTCTCGATAGAACATGTGTGGGATCACCTTGAACGTCAACTCCATACCGGTGCCTGTATCCAATTTGTCAAGGACCAAGAACAAACAGCTGTAGCTCAAGAGAACATACAATGACTTCACGACACCACTTCGAACCAAATCAGTGTATGAATCAATCAAGGCTAAAAGTGGTGAAACATTATATTGATAAGTGGGCTCTTAGTGCCAAGTTTTTTGAAAATTTGACTTCATTTTGTAATGAGTAAAATAAAATCATATACCCTCACAAATAGAGAATTAGATACCGGCATTTTTTTTCTAATCCCGGGAGCTCGGTATTCTACATAGACAATCCCGGGATAATCCTGGAATTTGGGATGACAAATATAAACATGCAAAAAAATATTCATTGTAATTTTACTAACAAAGTAATTATTTGTCCATACGCAGTCGCAATTTATGTGTTATAAAACTTCAATTCACATATTCATAAGAATCAAATAAGAATTTCGTATAGTCAACAGCTCAATATTTTAAATCCAATTTTGTAGCGAATTACGGAAATACGATCGAAGAAATTACAAGTCTTCTAATGTTTGGTCACCCAGCCTGCTTCTTAATTAAATGCACGTATTTACGTGGCATCGCATTCGGGTTCGACTGAGGTTCGAGGGACTGTGAATAAATACTTATAAGTTTGTTCCAGATCATAGCCCCGAATAAAGCTTGTGCCTTCAAAAGATTTATTTCCTTGAAAAATTCCGTTTCTGTGTATGATATTTTCATGATTTTGTATATTTTGGTCTGAGGTTTTTATTTGAGATTTAAATGACTATTGCTTTCAATTGTGGGTTGCTTTGCATCATTTGCATGTCATGGTATGACAAGTTTTTCTTAATGTTCAGTCTCTCCATTAACGGAATTATCTGCTATTTTTATATAAGAATCTGCTGGTAACAGTAAACAAATTCCTTGTTTCATCGTCTGAATCACCATTATCACTGTGAGGTTTTGCAAATAGCATAAAATGCTAGTCAAATCATTTTGTTGGCGCTCTTCTGTGGACTCTTGTAGATGCTCCTTCCGGCGGCTGGCTCAAAGGGTGAGCTCTGTGGTTGATGACCGCAAGATTTCGGCTGAGTTAAATATCTGCAGCATTGTCGATAGAACCGACTGTGGACCTTTGGTTCAGAGCCAAGTCGAGGGTCTAAACCAGAGACTGTGGCGTTTCTGCGATAATCATGGATGCAGATTCCTAGATCTTCGCCATGGGGTCGAGTCGTGTAGGGTTCCCTTGGATAGATCAGGAGTGCACTACACACGTGAATCGGCTACACGGGTGGCAGGGGCCGTGTGGAGTGCATTGGGGGATTTTTTAGGCTGAGGCAGGAAGACCCGAAACTGGGATCACAGTTACGGGCAGCACAATCAAATTCGGCACCATATGTTAGGAAAAGCGTAAATCAGTCTCGACCATTAAAAGTACTCGTTATTAACTGTAGAAGTGTTTGTAATAAGCAGCCTGAGCTTGAAAGCGTTATTAGTAGCACAGATGCTGATACTGTATTAGGTACTGAAAGCTGGTTAAAACCGGATATAAGTTCAGCAGAAATTTTTAACCATAGCATGAATGTTTTCCGTAAGGGTAGGTTACATTCAAATGGAGGTGGTGTATTTATAGCTGTTAGTAAACACCTGTCGTGTAGCGAAATAAATATCGATACGGTCTGTGAAATCCTATGGATTAGACTAAAAGTAGCTAGGACAAAACTTGTATTAGGGTCTCTCTATCGTCCACCAGATGCAGATGTATCTATTGCTGAGGCCTTAAGAACTAATGTAAGTAATATAGCTTGTCAATTTCCAGATCATGCAATAATACTAGGAGGTGACTTCAACTTTCCGTATATCGATTGGAATAATTACGTCCACGATACTGGTGGCCGGGATAAAACATCATGTGAAACTATTCTTGACCTTTACTCAGATCTTAATCTTGAGCAGCTCGTCACTGAACCAACGCGGTGCCACAACGATAACGAAAACATTTTAGATATTCTAGTTACGAATAGGCCTGAGTTATTCACGGACATTTCTACCATCATGGGAATAAGTGATCATAAAGCTGTAATTGCTACAGTAAAATTAATAGCCGCGCGCAAAAAGAAAAAAGAAAGGGTCGTTTACAGGTTTGAAAAGACCCCAAAGGAGAGTTTAAGAACGTTTTTGAGGGATAACGACATTACCTTTATAGAAGGAAGAGGCTCGGTTGAAGAGATGTGGCTTCGATTCATGCATATAGTCAGGGAAGGTATGGACTTAAATATACCGAAAAGGAAAATCAGGGATGGGAACGATCCCCCGTGGTATACACGTGAACTTAAACGGTTACTTAAAAAACAAAGGAAGATACCTGCACGCTCAATGAGGACGATGTATAGGAGTGATTTAGAAAAGTTAGCTGAGACAAGAGAACATGTTAAAAATGCGATGCGCGAGGCTTTTAACGACTTTAGATTCAACTCACTTCTAAGAGTCTCAACGAAAACCCAAAGAAATTTTGGTCTTATGTAAAAAAAGTTAGTGGTAGTGACAACAATATGTCAGTTCTACTACAAGACGGTCGAGAAGTTGATGACAGCCGCGACAAGGCTACCGTATTTAACACCGAATTTAAAAATTCTTTCACTGACGAAAACATGGAAAACATTCCCGCTTTTGCAGTGCGTGTAGAATTTGAAATGGATCCATTTCAAATTGATAGTGTAGGTATCATAAAGCAATTAAAGCTCCTGAAGTGGGGGAAGGCGCCGGGTCCTGATGGTATTCCAGTAAGATTATTTTCGGAATACGCGGAAGAAATAGAACCATTTCTATCAGATATTTCTTGAATCTTTAGAAGAAAGAAAAGTACCTTCTGACAGGGTAATGTGATTCCCGTTTTCAAGAAAGGTGATCGGAGAAATCCTAGGAATTATAGACCACATTTCTCTAACATCTGTCTGCAGTAGAATTCTGGAGCATGTCATATGCTCTAACGTTATGAAGTTTATGGATGAAAACGAGTTACTTACAGCAAACCAACACGGATTTCGTAAGAACCGTTCGTGTGAAACGCAACTGGCTCTATTTTCGCATGACGTAATGAAGGTTATCGATGCAGGATCACAAGTTGATGCTATTTTCTTGGATTTTCAGAAGGCTTTTGACTATGTACCACATAACCGCCTTTTGGCGAAGATTCGAGCGTACGGTATATCTGATCAGATCTGCGAATGGATACGCGATTTTCTAACTGGTCGGGCGCAGTATGTCGTTGTTGACGGGGAAGCCTCTTCAAAGCTAGATGTTACTTCGGGCGTTTCTCAAGGAAGTGTAATAGGACCACTTCTTTTCTTAATTTTTATAAACGATCTCGGTGACAACGTTAATTGCAGGATGCGATTTTTTGATGATGCACTTATTTATAGGGAAGTGGGGTGCTCTGACGATTGCATAGAAATACAGCGCGATCTGGATGTTATTTCGGAATGGTGCCGTAAATGGCAGCTTACACGTAACTGTAAAAAGTGCAAGGCAATGCAAATAAGTAATAAAAAGACCCCATTTGCTCACGAGTACAAAGTTAACAATTCAGTTGTTGACACGGTCGATTCCCTGAAGTATCTAGGCGTAACAGTACAAAGCAACTTGAAATGGGACTTGCACATAACTTCCGTCGTAGGCAAAGCGAATTCTAAACTACGTTTTATAGGTCGTATTTTGAGAAGTTGCAATGCCGGCCTCGGTAGCGTGGGGGCTAGAGTGCTAGCTCCACGTGCCGAAGGCCACCGGTTCGAATCCGGCCGCGGGCATGGATGTTAAGTGTTGTGTGTCTGTGTGATTGTCTTGTCCGTCCTGTGGCGTCCATACATTGGAAAAAATACACATTGAGCTGGCTGTATGGCCTCCGTTGCCGAATGCCATTAAAAAAAAAAATGTTGCAATGCTCATACAAAGGAAATAGCGTACAAAACACTAGTGCGTCCGCATTTGGAATACTGTTGTGCAATTTGGGATCCGTATCGCAAGGGATTGATTGACACGTTAGAGAAAGTACAGAGGAGAGCCGCTCGATTCTTGACCGCTAGTTACAGTCCTTATGTAAGTGTCACAGAGCTGATACGTGGGTTAGGCTGGGATTGTTTGGCGGACAGACGATGTCGTTTTCGTTTAAATTTGTTGGAGAATATGCGAAAATCTCTAATTGACGAGTGTAACGAAATACTTCTTCCGCCAACCTATTTAGGTCGCAATGACAGGAGGTATAAGATTCGAGAGATAAGATGCCGTACTGATACATTTATGTGTTCTTTCTTTCCTCGTTCTGTTCGGGATTGGAATACTCTAAAATAGGATTGGTGCTTAGCACCCTCTGCCACCCACAGTAATTGTGAATTGCAGAGTGTAGATGTAGATGTAGATGCTCGTAGAAGCCAAAATCCAGTGTTTGAAATTCTCTTGTTTAAAAGGAAACTTTTGAGCAGCTCAGATGTACTGTGCATAAATTTGCGCCAGAACGGCAGAGTGGTTCCACAGTCAATTCGACTGGGACAAAGACTTTAATGATCTCACTGATAAGATAAAAATCTAATCCCTCCAATTGCATTGGATTATTCAAGTCCTTTTGAACGCTTAGTTCAAGTATTGTAAGTTCCTTCCCATGCTCTATTCGTACATATATTTGAAGTACTGTATTATTCTTCAATGATGCTCAATGGAAAATAAGAACCATTTCGCTAACTTTTTTGTACACCTTTAATGCTTTGGTCATACTCTAAATCCGTAACACAACCGTTTTTATCTCCATTATCATCTGAATCACCATTGATGATCCCATTTGCAGAAATATTTGACATAGTATTTTTATATAACAAATGATAAATGGCTAAATGAATGCCACAAACAAAACAAACTTGAAGTTCTGCATTGACAAGTTTCCTAACTTTGAACATGGTATTTGGACCATCAGTTACGATTGCCGCAATGTAGGTATCTAGTGAGATATCGAAAAGAAAAAAAATACGCTCTTTAAAGAAACGAACGCAAGTCTCAGCGTTCTATGATTCATCAATCGAATGCGGCCTAAGCTCCAAAACATTTAATAAGAATGAATATTTACATTCATGTATCTTTTGTTAGAGCTTGATGTCCATTCACCAAAACGCAGACAGAATCATTATCCTTCATTTTTAATGCAATTAAATCAGCTGTCATTTCATTTCTTATTTTGTTACTATAATTTACAACACGGGTACGTACCGTTGAGGCTTCTATTGACAAATCTGAATACCCTTTTGCTAACAACAATGCACTCAAATCTTTTACAGTTACGAATACACGATATGGTAAGCTGTTTATCGCTGTCATTCGGGGTAAAAGGTCGTCATGAGTATAGGTTTTCACAAAATAGTCATCACTGAGCTCATGTGGCTAGCAGATCAGGACGGCATTGACTTTCATGTCATGTTTTCATAATAGATAAGTGTGTAATCCTTTAGTGGATCCTCAAGGTTTTCTATGTAACTGGAAAATTTTTACATTGCGATGTTTTCAAATTTTTAACGTCCATGAAATTTCTCCACACTGATGATGTATCCCCGTCTTTTATGTTTTACAAAACAACTTTCTATATGTAATGCCGTGATAAGTTTTGATGTGAGGCAGTCTGTCATGAATACATTCAAAAAAAGAAATCCTTAACTGCCAGAAAATATTGTATGTTTACTATTCGTACTCGTAAACAATCATAAAACGACTTCCAAATTTATTATTAACCAGTATTATAGGTAATTAATGCTAATTAGCCAAAAATCATATAAATAATTCTACTTATGCGACACAAAGTGTAGCGTTTTAGACTCCTTTCCATTCACAAGTTACAACTTCAGCTGTTAAAACAAGATAGCGGGCAAGTAAGTCAAAGTGTCAGGGACAGATAAACTGAGTGCGTTTCTTTCGGAGTATTTTTTTGCGAAATATATTTCAAATCAATTTTTTATTTTTGTTATTCCCGAAAAATCTCCAGTTTAAAAAATTTAGCCCGAAAATTTCTGTACTGGAAATGGGCAGGGATTCCTGAATCGAATCCTCTACTCTCAACCAGTGAAGTTTCATTTCGTTTTCTGCTCCTCTTCTGGGTGGTTACCTTTTTTTTTGAGGTAGTGTAGAATGAATGCTCCGGTATAGACACCGTGAGATGCGGGGGTTAGCATTTGCGACTAATGTCCTCCATTGACTTAATTTAGGGATGGAGTGACATGGGCAATTTACTGATAAGCAGATTGAGAACTGCGGAGTCCTCGAGAAACACACAGCCTGTTAGAAGCCGTGCGGCAGGATGCCGCGTAAGCGCTGATGATATTACGGCAAAAGTTCGTAGTGAGGTACCTTACGCAGGACAAATTTACAGACTGTCAGTAATGTGCTACTCTGATAACTAGTGTCTTAAAGGAAAGTGATGGTTGCCAAAGAAAGTGGAAATGTATTCTCTTCTCCGTGGTTTAATTTAGATAAAAGTGGCTTAGATTTTATGAAATGAGAATTCCAAGGAATAAATACAAATAACCTCATTTTCTCAAACGTAGCTAACCGCGCGAGTTGTTGTATAACCCCAACTCGACAACTGTCGTCTGTCGGTCTGCTTGCCTTCTCGTCTCCGTAGTCCAGCTCACAGATCTTCATCACAACCAGTCCAATAGAGCAAGAACACACTGTCGGGTAATGTGGCGCTGAAACTCGCGGTAGACTCCCATCTGAAGAGGTTTCGAACTATTGATCTCGTGAGCCAAGCTTTCACTGTTGCCCTGATCTTCTTTGGCGATGCCTCGCGAGTCAGCAGTTCCGATTCCTAATAAGGCTATTCACAGTCGACTTGGCGGCTCTGATATCGATTTTCGTGTGCACTGCCATAGCTGCCAGCTGCCGTACGCGATGGAGACGTCTCCGAACGCTCTTCTTCTGTTGTAGTGAAAGTGGTTTCCCTCTTTCTATAACGTAATGCACAGAATTATTCACACTGGATTTATCAGCAGTATTAGCAACCTATGCCGTTCTATATCATTTTTCCGTATCTAAACAACATTTATATTATTATTTTCATTTTATACATTGGCAGTATTACCTGCAATAATCTCAGTATTAATTTACTAGTTACATATGTAAAATTAATAGGTAATATTAATTATGATAATTTTGAGAATAGCGTACTGCTGATAAAAGTTCTTCCCGGGTGTTCTGCCAGACAAGTTCTTCTCCATTAAACGACGTTTCGACAGCTCCCTCCGCTGTCTTCATCAGGTGGACTGAAAGTCGAAGTTACTACTGCGACGACACGTCACCAACAGTTGGTGACAGTTCGTCGCTCTTTCAGTTGTACTGTGTGTGCTTTAAGTGGGATTATGCAGTAAGGAATTTATTAGTAAAAGCAACACTTGTGGAAATACGTTGAAGCGATTTACAAAGAAAGTTTCCAATTTAAATCAGCAGGCCTGGCGCATTGTTGAATATATACTAATATCGTCATAAATAAAAAAGCAAGAAAATACAAATTTAAAAAAAAAAATAAGAATTCAGTAATTTTTTGAGGTAGCAGTTCTGTTTCACAGAAGGACTCAAAGTGGACTGATGGCCCATTACATGCAACAATGTCTTAATACATCGCGAACAAATTGCAGTCACGTGATATTTATTTATTGTATTAAAAATTTGAAATTTCTGCCTAATTTGTGTAGTGAAATATGTTGATAGACAGAGAATAGAATTGTTAGTAAATATCCGCCGACGCGACTGATTTTTTTTTCGTTTTATTGTCGTACGCATTTTTACTGTTATCGTGATATGCTCAGTGACGATTCTTTGTTTGAATGAACGTACATTTAGTTTAAAAGTTTTTGTTACATTATTTTAACATAATTCTAAGCTTTTACAATTATCTGACTGTATTTTTTACTTACAATTTACATTGTTGTTAGCAGATTTTGTAGCTGTACCTTTTTTCTTTTTTTCACAAAGCATGTTCCGTTTGAAGACTTCTGACAGACTTATGTCAGTTTCGCATGATACAGTGTTATTCTTATGTCTGCCATTGCAGTGTTTGTTTTTGCCAAGGCCGTTGTGGCGGCGTCAGCTTGGTAGATGTATCAGTGGATAATGTTTTCACAATCTGTTTTTAATTTATGTACACTTCTTGCGTTTGTTTGTGTGTAGGAGTTTAGTGAACTTTTGTTTAATTGTTTGTTTTCCCCTGGCCGTCTAGATTTCTGTGACCTTTTCAGCCACTCACAGCACCCTCTTCACCCTTTTATATCCTTTCAATAATTCCTAAAACAGCTTCTTTATGATATCAGTTACTGATTGTGTTTTCACAACTAAACCTTGCTGTTATCGCTTGCATCCCCTTAACTCCTGCATTTAATAGCTAAAATGTGGGCTTCACACTGCCTCGCTCATCATATTCAAGTAGTGGCCTGACCAAGCTGACTCATCCCATTTCCATCACTTCCCTGGTTCACCTCTCATTACTGTGTCCACTTAGACCTGCACAATTGAGTTTATTGTCAAATGTTATTCCAACATATTTACGCTTTAAATATTTACGTTTTAAATAGTCAATAAATAGTCAATTCTCTCTTTCTCTTTATAATTATATGATACCTTTATCTTTTGTATCAGTTTAACTGCTTTTGCTATTTCAATCAGTGTTGAGCTACCCAGCTGGTGTCACGTTTTCATCTATTCCAATAGTTTTCACCTTATTTACCGCCATACTAAGGAGCACTCTGGCAAGTGGCATGGAGTAATCCTTTAACTTGGCTCCTGATATCGCAGGATGAAGTGAAAATGACAATCTGGCACTATTAGTTTAGTAGCATTCAGTACATGTGTAGATGTTATCTGTTTCATTACAACGAAAAGGGATACGTATTTTTGTCAGAAATAAAATTGTTACTGTCGGCGTTGTTTCAAAAATGTCCATACGCTAACGTGGACTTTCGTTATGTTGCACACAAACGAATTCATAAGATGCTACAATTTAAAATAAAATAAGCAAGATTTACATATTTATATTGTTCTTCATATTCATTTTGTTAAAGTTCATCCCTGAGTTCATCATATTGTGTCTCTCCCAATACCGTAAGTCCTTACATCGCATTTATAGTAAATTCGAAATTAATTAAGAGGTTTCTTTTTTCCATTTTCATTCTCATCTATCAAGTATATTAGCGAGATGTTATTTTCTGGTAATCATAACATCGTTCTTAGAACCGGGCGAGTGTTGTGGACAAGTAAATGGAAATACGTTAAAAATGATCGTGGCTTCCTCATGGAGTCACTACGTAAACAAAATGGGATGTCGGACGTCACATCGCGTCCTTGTCCTTGGGAATACCACGCTCTGGTCGTTTTTTAATTTAACTGCTATGATTTATACACTCCGGTGGCAAATTCACTATCCCAACCATTAATAGCTTTAACTGTAAGTTTAATTATATTGTTGTCAGATTTAAAGATTTTTTTTATTTAGATTAATATGATTTAAGGTTTGCATTTATTTTTATGTGTAAATGCCTATTTTTCTAAAAGCATTTTTCATGATTTTGGAAAAAAATTGATACTGATATTTTTTATGTATAGTTCCTGAAACCCTAGTATTGTAAATTAGAAGTTTTTTGAGAAAATGTGACAAAAACAAATGTCGAATATTGACCAAATACTTAACACATGATTGAAAGATCAGCCCATTACAGACCCATGTCGTAGCAGTGCAGCACAGACTATTCCTTTTGCTTGCATTTCTGATATTTATTCATTGTGGAGTGCTCTCTAATTGTAAACTGAAAATTATTTATCCTTTCAGGGTTGAAGGAAATATACTGACAGTAGTTTAATAGCTTACATAACGTATCCGTTTAAGCTTGGCATGACGGAAGCGTTAGATCAAAAGTTTCTTGTTCTACAGGTTTGTAAGTGAAAATATTCTTTGCCTCTTGCGGCTGAACATTAACGTATTGCAATAAAGGAAATGATGTGATGTGGAAACATTTAACGAGTGTAAGAAATGCTTTTCGCTCTCTGTAGAAAGTTGGCCGGAGTTTCTTTTTGATGTCGTGTTAGTGCCAATACTCGGCAGATTGCTATATCGGGATAAAAGTCTGCTCCGAGCGACCGATATTAAAGCGATTGTGTTCTGTGGAGCCCTACACGCTCTCTTCTGTTGCCGTGAAAGGTTTTTCACAAAACTCCACGAAATATTTAATAAAGTCGAGTGCCTCGCGAATGTGGAATGTTTTCCAGCTTCCAGTCTGGAGTAGCCCTTCACAGCACTGTTGACCAGCTGGTGAAACGACCTTAAACGCCTGTGAGCTGGACACGTCGTTAAACGGATAAAATTCTCTGTGTACAGTGGTCCTTGTTAAAGTAACGAAGGATTGCTGTATACAAAACGATTACCAAAGACTTCATCTAAATCCCACTACACTATTCGACGGCCAAAGTATCTAAGTTTTTATTTTATTTTTGAAAAACAAGCCGACTGTCGACAGTGTTATTTCGTGCTTGGGGGAATCGTTGCGGACCGGCATTTTGAATTCGTTTCGGCGTATCTGGAAACTTACGCACAGCACTAGTTCTGACTCGGTGACACTACGACTCATTTTTGCTCCGTGCTTGGGTGATGAATTAGAAGGAAGTTTTCCATGGCCCTTTGAAGGAACCATCCTGGCATGCACCTGCGGTTGTTTTGGGAAACCATAGAAGACCGAGAGCTGGATGGCCGGAATGGGATTTGAACCCTGTTTCTCCGAGTGCCACGACACACATGACCTCTGTCATAAGCACTTATGTTTAGTGTGGTTGAAGTTATAAACATAAGCAAGCCAACACCTTCGTCGCCCCACATTCCTTGAAAAGCCAACAAGAAGAACATAAATCTCAGTTGAGCAGGCTGTGTTACCATGAAGCGCCATACCAGGTAGTTAAATACTGTCGATAACGCCTGTCGCTTTGATAGCTGAAATCCATTTGACTATCAAACTGGACAAAGCAGAATCCAAAGAAAAGAAGTGCATATCTGAGAGAACGATTGGCGAAAAAAAAGAATTATTCAGTTTGAAGGACAGAAATCTCTACGAACATAGATCTTTCATTTCTTTGCGTGTGTTGATACTTCAGGTATACAACTACGTCGGCTTTCTTACATCACAGTTTTTCTGCTTTAATATACTGGATTTGTTAGCTATTGCGGGATTTGAATTTCATTATTGATGTTTGACTAATGCTTTTTTTTTTTTTTAGTTATTGTAGTATTGGGCATTTCATAATATTTGACCCTCGGGGCATCACTCCACCTATGGTATGTACTTTTTCCTGAGCCTTCCTGTTTGCTTCGATCTTCTGTTAGAATACACGTTTTACTGCCGTGTCTAGTTGCTGAATATTGGCCTCAGCATATAGTCCTTTTGTTAATGCAAATCATCGATGCTTGGAAGGGCAACAGGGAGCTCCGGCCATCGCAACCTCCACCGCACCATCCGATAATGGGACGCGAAAGGAAAAGACTTCGTCGATGCAGTACTTCACTTCTACCTGCACCGAGTGGCACACACATTTATCTATTTCAGCTAATCTATTTGTGATACACTTCTTGCATAATACAGTTGGTTTCATAACAAATTTACTAATAATATAATGATTTAATTTAGTTCACTTCTTGGATAAATGGACGAACTCCATTCTTCGTCTATAACTTTCAAATCTATTTAATTTTATTTATCCGTTCACCTCGAAAGCTGGTATTATGTAACTTTAAAAGACTATATTCCCGCTAGTTACGTCTTATTTGCTTAGTGCAGTAGTTTCCCATTGCCTTCTACACTCCCGTGCTACCTGCACCTGCGGAATCTGACTACGAGACGGCAATCCAACCACAGTACGGCGGTAAGCTCGTGAATATTTCTCTGTATACATACATCGGGAAAGTCTACGTTCGTACCTTAGTACACGATGGTTGGCAAGAACTATGCCTTGATTCGTGCCAGTTTTTAACACCATTCATTTGGACAACAGTTTACTACTGGAAGTCGTACGGTAGTATAATACATGATTTACTGGCACTCTTATTCAGACATCCGAGAAACCTTTTTACGATAATTTTAAAGTTTATTCCCGAATCCCCTTCAATTCCAATTATTGAGCGGCGTTTAAAAATCAATATACACGACTATCACTCTGTGTCCTTGTCAATAATGCTGCAAGTGCATGACTATTCTATTCACTCTATTAAGCGTCTAATATTTGTAAAGACGTATGTTTGGTACCGAATCAAGCCGGCCGTACAAATTCCTTCTAGTTCCTTACACGCCATCAGCTAGAGGCTGAGGCTCCATAAGCCATTAAGCTACCTGTTGTCCACCCCCTCCCCCCTACAAAAATTAACTCCAGTAGATATATATTGTCCTATTTAAGTCAGGGAAGGGAAAATTTCGACAGGCGTGACCAATTACGATAAATAACCTCTCATGGAGTACTCCCTCTCCACTCTGTACCACCCAAGATCGGGGGCACCTAGCTGGTGGCACGGGCTACCAATGGGAATTATCAATCAGGTGTGGCACGTTCCTCTCCCATCTCTCCTGAACTCACCACTCAATCCCCTGTAGGGAAGCTTGTACTGCCTTATGCATGAGAGTATGTGCTGACACAGGTTTCAACCTGTCAGGGTGCGTGGCGCCCAGCATCCGAAAGTTATTAAAGTATTTAGTTGCGGTACATTACGATGCAACAGTGCTTAAACTCTGCCAGGCCACAGGGATAGTTCCGTGGAAGAGAGTAGGTGCTAAAATTCTACAAAAGGATTTATTTATTTAACGGTTCATTCAGCCTAGTAAGATTAGAACTGTCAATCCTTCTCTTACATCAGATCATGTATCCATAATACATAATTTGCACTTTACATAAATTTCAGTTTACTACAATTATCTCACATGTTATTGGCTCAGACCGTTTGATCGGAAAGCAGTAATTCAGAACACTAACACATGGGCCTGCATATATTTTCGGCTAATAGTGGGAACAAACTACATGCGAATTCTTGTCAAGTAAACGGTTGCGGTTCGGACACTATTGCAAAATCTACAAATAAGGTGATGATTATTTGTTTCTGTGGTCTGACTTTATCTGCAGCGGTCTTGGTTGTCTGAATGCACAACTATCACCGAGGACTGTTGGTTCCAGAGGCCTGACCCCACCTGCACGGCGACAGGCCCGGGACGCTGCTGCCTCCCTGCCCGCTGTGCTACTCCCAGTTAACGTCTCTATAGCTCCTGGCCAATGTGCGCAAGATACCACGTCACCTACAATCCTATTACATTGCAACATCTGTATGCAAATCCATCAGTGAAAGCTGTTCACAGGTTATCTTTCTCTTATATTTTCATTATATAATCCAAATAATTAAAACCAATTCTCTATATTTTTCTACTAAAGATCTGAAACTATTAACACTAAGGTGACAAAATATTTCTTGAAAGGCTTTGTTCCGTGTGTTGTTAGCTATGGGTCAGAAACATGTATACCTGCTAAAAGTGTAAGTACTGAAATGGAAAGTCGATTACTAAGAATTTTTACTCATAAAGCCACCAACGAGAACGTTCTCAAAAGAGCAAATGAAATAAGCATCTTGGCTGAAACCTTAAACAGGAAAGAAACAGTTTCGTTTGTCACTTGATTCTTTGTTTCGATTAGTGAACCTCGTCTGAAGGGAAGCTGGTAGGTAGAAGGAACAAACGAGGAGCAATAGTATAGAAAGCATTGAAGGCAAGAACACCTGTTGCCACTTCAAGCTGTTGGCCAGAGGATGGAAACGATTTGAAGAAATGCCTGCCCATCTGTTCAGGAGAAGATCGTTGAAGTAAACCATGACATACACGTTTCTCCGGACGTTTATTTAATTTCGTGTCCATTTGAATAACAATTATCGTTAATTATCAGTTTCTTAATGCTACGAAATGGTACCTGAAGAGGTATGTAGCTCTAAGTCAATTAATCATTTGATAAACAAAGAAAATTAATGTAATTATTAACTGGGACACCACGCCTGTGTTTCGCTATATTTAGTCGACACGGCGATGCCTTTAGATTCGTCATACAAATAAATTGCCTTGTAAAATATAATACAATTCCTTGCTACCATAAATTCTGTCAAACATTATACTCGACGAGATAAGCTTTGGTTTAGAATCATAACAGGCTATGACTATCCATCAATCCATCACATACGACAGAATAAAAATGAAGAAATTGATAAATAATGAATTAACAGTCAAACCGCATATTTAAGCAGCAGCAGCACACGCCTTCACTGCCTTATTGTAACAGGCAGGGTAGGATGGAGGTTTTGCTGCTTGACATTTCCTGCTATTGGTGGTAGATGTTGCATGTCTTCTAGTCTGGTGTGTCTTCATATAGGCGTTTTTTTTATTGAAAAATCTTCAGTGGTCAGTTATGTGGTCCGCCATCGATCGGATAATTGCCAAGCATGTTAACCATTTTTAGATACATGACATTGTTTGTAGAACTTTTTCGCAAGCTCGCGGAACCGTTCTTTCAACGTTGGTAGATTTGCAGCTTCATAAAGGGCAGAGGTAGGAAACCTTGTGTCAAGATGTGGGGCTCTCTTCAGAGCTCTGTTCTGAATTGTTTTCAGGCGGCGACGATGTATCCCCACACTGGACAGGCGTACTCGAGTATCGGCCTGACCCGTGAGCAGTAAAGACGCACACCTGTAGATGCTGCGAGATTGCTGTCCCAGTTCAAAATTAGATACAGGGCTTGTAGTCTGGTGATGTTTTATCTTATTCCTTTAAACGAGCAATTCTTCTAAATATGTATTTGGGTTCTTGGAAGCGGCTCTAACGATCTGGATAAAATTTTATGTTTAGATTACGTTATGTTTTTTAAATTCACCTAAATAGATGTCTTCCTGCAAAAACGCAATTTTACAAAAAATCAGCAGTTATTGTATTTGGTATCGCTGAATCGGCTCTAACGCCATCTCGTAGACGTGTCAGGTACTAGTAAGCCGACTAGTGTTAATTACGTTCTCTTCTTTTGCAGCATGGAACTTATATATTTAAGGGAATAATTTTTGTACACTAGCTGACCAATACTAATATTATCATGGTCAGTCACCGAATGGCAATATATGTGGAAATAAGTAAATGCAAGTATTTATTAATGAAAGGTATTTTATTTTGAAGAGTAGTAGTTGAGCCTTTTACTGTAAAATGTCGTTATCTTAAAAACTAAATGTTTATTTGCAAGACATTTATAAATTAGATATTTAAAAAATGTTGACGTTGTCAGATGTCCTTTTTTCAATTTTATTTACTTTACAAAACTTCTTTGAAAACAGTATTAGCAGTTACAAAGTAATCATCGTTGACTTGTGAAAAAGTCTCCATACGAAAGAACAGGTTCTGACAAATCCTGCGTTTTGAAGCGTCACACCTTCTGTTTTACTGATGTTCATAACGAAGGTTACTTCTAGTGGGAATTGTTTTCTTATCATTAAGGCACACCCGTGTGGAGTTGCTAGTCTCCCATCGGGTGCCTCCCCAGGTGGCGGATAGGGGAATGCCCACCAGATATGGTGGGTACCGGGGAATAAAATACCCGGGATGGACCAAAACTAGCTAAAGGAAGAAAACCTTGAAAAAAATTTACCTGGTCCTCCAGGATGGGGGTTTTGCAGTGGGCCAGCTCCCCACTCATATAAAAAATACGAAATGCTAAAAAACTGAACAATATGCCTCGGAAAAATTGGATCACTGGACGACGGAACGGCGATGGAAAAAGGAAAATGGCTTTTGGATGCTGGAATGTACAAGGTATTTCTACGAAAGTGAACATATTGCCCACAGAGCTTGACGCATTCAAGATGTATGTTACTGTATTCTCTGAAACTAAGAGAAAAGGTAGGGAGAGCAAGAACTTGGCAACTATGTACATATTTGGAGTGGAGCACCCAAAGATGCAAGGGCTAAAGCAGGAGTTTCCATCATGATACAGAAAGAATGAAAAAAAAAAAAAGGATCACAAATTGGGAATTTATCAGCGAACGAATTATGGTAGTGTGTATGCACCCACAAATGATGCAATAGACCGTGAGAAAGATAAATTCTGTACTACTCTTCGAGAAACCATAGAAAAAATCCCAGGAAGGAAGGAATTGATTTTGATGGGGGATATGAATGGAAGAGTAGGAACAAGAGAATCTTGCAAGATAGTGGGAAAACATGGAGAAGCAGAATGTAATGATAATGGAGAACGATTAATTGAATTATGTGAACAATTTGATTTAAAAATTACAAATACATTTTTAAACACAAAGATATTCACAAATATACCTGGCAACAGAATACTAGAGAACTTCGATCCATTAATAGATTACATTATCATAAGACAAACAAGCACGTGTAAGGCAAGTGATGTACGATCATACAGAGGAGCCCAGTGTGGATCTGATCACTATCTGGTAAAAATTAAATGTTTCTGGCCATGGAAAATCCTAGGGAGTAACAACATTGCAACAGTAAGGAATCACATCGAGAAGGATCAAAATAAATGCTATAACATCAATAGATTACAAGATGAAAGTATAAGAAATTTATTTGTTACTAGATTGGGAATATATTAGATGAATCATTTGATGTAAGCACTGAAGAAATATACGAGTACATAAAATTTAACATGAAAAAATAGCAGCAGAAGTGTTGGGAATAAAGGAAAAGAAACGCAAACCTGAAGCAGAATGGTGGTCAGAAGAAATAGAGCAAGCAGTAAAATAAAAGAGGAATGATTTCGATCGTTGGCTGAGTAATAAATCAGAAGAAACAAGGACTATTTATAAGGACAACATGAATGAAGCGCTAAGAAAAATAAGGATAGCAAGAAATGAAATATGGGAAAGGACATGTGTAAATGTTAATTGTAAATTGGGATTTGGGAAATCACAAGAAGCCTGGTCTGTATTAAAAGGACTTCGACACGGAACTAGAAGCAAAAGTAATCTGCAGCTGATAAAACCAAGGGAATGGGAAGAATATTTTCAGACATTACTGAACGAGGACAGAGAAGAATACTTACAAGGAGGATTACGAAAAGACAATGAGCAGGAAGGTGATGACATTCAAATTTCGGAAGACGAACTGCTTAAGGCATTAAGAACAGGTAAAAATGGCAAATCTCCTGAGCCAGGTGGAATCAATTTGGAAATTATGAAATATGGTGGTAATAAAGTTGTAAAGCTTATAACAAAATTGTTCAATAAAATATTACATGGAGACCCAATACCTAAGGAAATGACATTAGGTTATATTACTACCATATTCAAGAAAGGGGACTACACAGTATGTTCAAATTATCGTGGGATTTGTGTTATGAATTCATTGATGAAAATTTTGTCAAACTAATAAAAAATAGATTAGATACACAGTATAAGACTCAAGAAGAACAATGTGGATTTACGGCAGGTAGGTCATGTATAGACCACATTTTCACGTTACGACAGATTCTGGAAAAATCAAGAAATGTAGGATTAATTTTCATAGATTTAGAAAAAGCGTATGATACTGTACCAAGAAACATGTTATGGAAAGCATTACGTATAGTCACATATAGATAACTGCATTAGTAAAAATAATACAAAAATGTACATAAATAACATATGCCAAATAAAAACTGGTCATGGAATATCACAAAAATTTAAAACAAGTAAAGGTCTGCTGCAAGGATGCCCTATGTCACCAATCCCTACTTAAAATTTATATAGACTGTTAGTTTGATAACATGGTCTCAAAAGTGTAATAGAATGGGTTTAGTAATAATAGATGGAAAATATCTACATCATTTGCTATTTGCTGATGATCAAGTCGGTCATAGCACAAGATGGTGAGGATGCAAATTACATATGTAATAAACTGTCAAAAGAATATAAATAAATGGGGCCTTGAAGATTAACTACAAAAAAACATAATATCTTACTAATGATCTGGATGAATTGTACCAGTCGGGGACACAATTCGCGAGACCCCTCACCTTTCGGTTATGCTTCGTTTTAGACACGAATACCGAATGGGACAGCATAACTGGTAGGTGGTATACTAAATTCATGACAAAATAGAAATCTCATACCCAGAACTTTACCCTAGATTGAAAAAACGAGCCAGCGCAGCAAGAAACTCGCAGACGCTTAAAGGCAAAGTTCGGAGTTCTACAGTTAAAATAACCGCGAATATCACCATTTTAGTAATAATAATTATTGAAATAACCAAATAAATTGATTATAGAGGAATGATAAATCTTTTTTCGTAATGTTGATAACCATTGGGTAGTTTTTTTTCCTTCGAATTAACAATTGGCAATTCGCTAGCAAACGCAATTATATGAAGAATCCCGAAAAAGAATCCTTAAATCATGCACAGAAAACAGATAAGAGAGCTTTAAGGGAATTAATTACATTTTCTAGCGCTGCAGCGTTATAGAACTGTGTGTGACAAATACACGCAAAGGTTGAGTGTAAGTAGAAAGATCTTTTACGAAAGAACTCTAATGGTAAACTAAGTCACGAAATACAAATAAGCTATTTCTAGAAAATTATATGGTTCGGAATATTAACATCTTAATTTTGTTTTCACCATAGCGTATTTAGAAAGTAACCTTAACTTGATCGCAGTAGCAACAGTTTTATTAGTAATAATAATAATTAACAACAGTAAATAAATATACCAATCCGTCTGCATTGTGATTAGCGGTTCCACATTTTAAATCTGGAACATAGAAGCAGGAAAACTTTCATAACACCCTTTGTTTCTAACTAACACTGATACTTCTATAAAATTTTGTCAAACATTACTTCCTACCTTCCAAGCCCGATGGGTTACAGGTAAAACTGTTGACTGGCATTCGGGAGGACACGAATTCAAACCTCGTCGGGCATCCAATTTCAGTATTCCATGGTTTCCGTAAATCTCTCCAGCTGAATTCAGGAAAAGTTCCTTAAAAAACCCGTGGCTGAAATTCTTACCCGATCCCAGTTTCCAATACTATCCAGTATATCACGGTTCACATCACATTGCGTCGAAGAAATGAAGAAGTAGAAAAAAAAAAAATATATAACGCGTTGCGTATGTGATAACACTCTAATCCTGGTTTCGGGAGGTAGTGGGTTCGAAATCCCCATCTGGCCATCCCAAGTTTAGATGATTTCCTCTAAATCACTCCAGGCGAATGCCTGGATTTTTCTTCAAAAGGCCATAGCCGAATTCCTTCCCATTACTTGCCCCAGTCCTTTCCTGCCTCTAATGACCTCTATTAGATGTAAAGCTAGAAGCAAAAAGTAATTTCTCAAAAAAATAATTACATCTCTTTGATGT
>CM061919.1:13772019-13888594 GCA_031002005.1 Vandiemenella viatica
GCTTTGTATAATGAATGAAGACGTCTTCAGAAACACGCAAAAAGAAAGAATCAAATACGAGAACACATACTGTGTCAGATACAGGAACAATAAAAGGTACTTATGTTTTGTTACAACAAAAACTAGAAGAAGATCTCTTACACCTACCTTGCAAATACCAAATACATGAATTGGTTTTAGAGTCTGCTTTTGAAGTATGCATTGCTGCATAATTTAGAACCTAAGAAGGATAATTTCATTACAAATAATGCTCTCGGGTGACTAGCCGAGTTATAGAAGTGTTATAATAATCACACAATATTTCGGCGCTCTGAATCACCGGAAGATGGCGCCGACGATTCAGAGTGCCGAAATATTGTGTGATTATTATAACACTTCCATAACTCGGCTAGTCACCCGAGAGCATTATTTGTATTCTCAACGCCGAGAAAGACTTCGTAATTATAGATAATTTCATTGTTTTCAACAAGCGTGGACCAACATAGGGATTTCTAAATTTGTTATTGGAACTGATTATGAACTTGTTGTTATCGGTACCGTTATTGGAAACGATTTAGATATTACAATTAATTTCGAAAAAATAAAGCAATCCAACAACACAAATTGTAAGACAATAGAGAAGACATGACTATAAATAGTACCTGCAGTATAATGTGACACTCGACGCCACATTCGATGGGCATTTTATTATGCCATTGGCGATATACATTAGATTAATTTTTCTTACAATCTTGCGAGATAATTATTTTTCATTAGATAATTTCTTAAGATACGCAGGATTATAAGAAAGGCTGTGACGCCAATAAAAATATTCAGTTAGTTTTAATGTAATGGGTAAAAGTCATTACGTGTGGCGAACATTGAGTTTCGGTGATAGCTTAGCTAGAAACGTCTCCGTCAAAAAGACAATGACCTGGAAATACCGCTACCCAGCCGGGACAATCCGCCGCTAGCCTCCCAACAAAAGGAGTGAGGTGTGTAGTTTTACCTGGGACTACACATCCAGAAACCTTGAGAAATATCCCAAGGGTCGGTAGCCAAGAGGCAGGGCAATGTGCCTGGCGGAAATTAACGCGAGTCTTTCGGCTAACGGCATCACCCACCGACGATTCAAGAATCGTTCCGAACGTCGTTATCCACACGCGAAATAGCGTGGACGAATAAAATGTCCGCGATATCACGTTACATCTGGATGCCCAGCCCACGAGCCTATCAAAATGGGTACATGACTGAAATTATGGGAATTTTCTGCTCTACACGTTTCTACGAGAGCACAGGGTGAGCCAATGTTCACGTGAGTTACCGAAGACGCTCAAGACTCACTCTGGTACTGGACGCTTTTCGGCGTTTCGATGCAGTGCCGGAGAGACCCTGCTAGTCATCTCTCGTGAGGGGCTGTGACTCCGTTCCTGGCTTCTGATGCTCTATTTAAAAGATCTCAACTTTTAAAACTAATCAATGAAATGTTTTCTCAAATAACCATTACTATTTTGATCATTTCCATTATCCTATTGAAGAAACTGAGGCGATGGCAGATTTTAACGATACACTTCGTGCTGAAGAAACAGCAAAAATGGACAAAGCATCTCAAGAAAAAGAATCTGATAATTTTCACTCCAAGAATTTAAAATTTGACCTTGAGGAATTAACAGAAGCAAGGAGCTATATAATTTTATATCAAAAAGAACATCCAATTTTTTAAGATATTTAAAATCTCGTTTAATTTTATTGCTAATGATTCTGTAAGATGAAATTCTCCTCGTGACCTTGCAGTAGTCACCGAAACAGCAGAGAGGGGTGTGAAGCTTGTGGAAAAATATAGCAATCTTATAATCCAAGATAACAAAACAATAGCTGTTCCAAGTAATAAAATACTATGGGGGCTGTTTTCAATCTTGATCAAAGCTATCATTATCCAAAAATGATAATAATAATATTTTTTTGTAGGCCAATTTAGTTCTAGTACTACATAAAGTACTTTTTTTTTGTTCTAATCCTTATTTCCATATTTAAAAACATTTGAAATTTAAAAATGAATAAAACTTGTGAAATTATCGAGTTACCGTATTTATTGTGATTTTGTAATCTCCTTTGGGCACGTATTCGTGTTGAGTTATTTATCGGAATTTTTGTTCCAGTTAGTTATTAACTGAAAAAGGAAAAGAAATACGGGGCTAGACTTATAGAAATATAATTTTGGTTTCTGCCTATATGGAAAGGATCACGCTACTAATTAATTTCAAGTAATAAATCGTCAGCAATGAATTTCATATTATTTAAAGTTATTAGTGAGCAGCCAAATTATAGCAGAAAAATTAAACATATCATCTTTCTATGGAAGTAAATCAGTAAATGTATCAACTTTCTATGAAAGTAAATCGTACTAAATTTTAATTTATAACAAACACACCATCAATACAGTTATAAATCTGCAAGCAATCGATTTGTAGGGATTTATTTGTTAAGGTACCCGCAAAAACTAGCGGACCTCTTCATAATTGTCTGTGGTTTTCAGATCATGAACGCATAGAGCATAGCTTAAGAACTACGTTATGTCTTATATGAGTCTACGTGAAAGGTGAATGGACAATCCGTTCGAACTTGAACAGGTACTCAACGAAGCTAACACTACATCAAAGACAAACACACCAGCATATGAACAGTGTTAATATTGTTGTTAACTGCGTAGATATGGGTATTTATTCCTTACGTTTTCTGAAATGCAGTACGAAAACGTAAGCCCAAACCTTTAGAGAATTGTAGAAATACTCATCATATATGTCGCATCTGGAATACGGAGCTACTCTACCAGATGGCGCCACAGACGCAGCGAGCAGAATGCCAGCGCCAAAGCGACGGTAGAGTGATCAACGAGGAGCTACTTAACGTCAAGGCAAAGCACACGGAGCTCATCACAAAGGAGGAAGGAAGTGATCGGAGTATTATCGTGTGTTATTGTGCTGTACAAGGAAGATATTTTGGTGACGACGAAGCGTGGTTATATTGGACATTGTTTTGGTTTATTGTTTAGATCTAGAGCTTAGTGACTTGTTGACGACTTGGCATTACTTTGGAACCCGGGAATACCTAACGGTGACAACAAGGGTTCCACTTGTAAGCCTCACTGACCTCAACGGTGACGACCCGGCGTAACGTAATGATGCAGAGTGGAAAAGGGCGTAGCTGTACGGACGTGGATGAATCCTGCTCAGACCGCGAAATGGATGACAACCGTTGGCAACTAGACTATGGAGAAGAAGAGGAGCCGCCATTCCTGACAGTTAAAAGTAACAGAAAAGACAGCACCAAGAAAAGAAAAATAGAGAAGACTGAAAACCTACAAAATCCGTTGCTGCTAAGTAACAGATTTGAGCCACTGAGTACGGAACCATGTGAAAGGCTGATGTTCAAATGGATGACGTACCTACTCAACCAACAGGAACAGCTAAGTATGCTGATAACATTCTACCACCAGTTGTGATCATGCACACATAAAACTTTCGTGCAATGAATGTCACAATTAAAAAGCATCTCCAAGGAAACTTGAAAGTCATCTACCGAGGAGAAACGCTGAAATATCACGTGGAAAACCTACATGATTACCATATGCTTGTAAAATTTTTCAAAGAAAACAAAATAGAGTATTTCACGTACCAGATGCCTGAAAACAAACTACTACAGGTTGTGATAAAAGGCTTACCATCTACAGTTACGGCAGAAGAAGTCAAAGAAGAACTAATCGTACTAGGATACAATATTATCTCAGTGCATCAGTTCAAGAAAAGAGATACTAGCAGCAGGGAACTAATCCCCTTGCCAACTTTCCTCGTATCGCTGAAACCTGGAACTTCATCTGAAAAAATTTATGACCAAAAATCACTCATTTATACCAAGATACAAGTAGAACGATATCGCAACAGACTTGGACCTCCACAGTGTCAAAGGTGTCAGCGTATCGGACACACTGCACGATACTGTCAATTGGCTTATCGATGTGTGAAATGCGCTAATCTGCACCCCACAAACCAGTGCACACTTCCAGATAACCAAAGAGCCACCTACGCAAACTGCGGTGGCAACCATGCTGCGTCATGGAAAGGGTGCAGCATATACCAAAAGGCCCTACGACCTCCAAAACCAAGAAGTCAAAGAAACAATGAACAAGAAAAATACAACAGACAACAGCCTCCAGCTAGTAAAAGCGCAACCACCGGTGGGTAACAGATACCGGCACTAAGAAGCAGAAGGACCACAGGACTCGCAACGACGCTTTAACCGGACATTATACGCTGATGCAGCTGCAGGACGGAACATGCATCAAATGCACAACGAAAACTCAAACAGAGAAGGTAACAACCCGGACAACGAAGAAGGGCTAACAGATTGCTTTCACAAATTCATATACAAGTTCAAACGGATGGCACAAAAAATGAAAACAGCAAGAGGAACCATGGAGAAACTACTTATATTTGCTGAATGCGTTCTGTCCTTTCTGGAATAAAAATGGATCAACTCAGCAATGTAGAACATCAGACAAAAATAGTCATATGGAATGCAAACGGGCTAAAAAGTAAAATAAACGAGTTAATTGACTTCCAAAAGCGATGCAACATAACCATTTTTCTGATTACTGAAACGCATCTACGACAGAGTGACAGGATAAAAATGCCTGGAATGCACATCTACAGAAATGACAGAGTGGGTGCTCGAGGTGGAGGAACAGCCATCTTTATTAAAAATAACATCACGCATCAACCAATCCAAAACCTTCCACTAATTGAAATAGAGGCAACAGGAGTATCCATATTTGCAAAAGGGGGCAAAGTCAATGTCTTCGCAACTTACCTTGCTCCAAACAGAATGCTCATAGATCAAGATCTTGACACATTGCTTTCTACAGGCTCCAGAATCCTCATAGGAGTAGATCTGAATGCTAAACACCAAGCTTGTAACTCTATAAGATGCAACAAGCGTGGAGAACAACTACTTGAACTGGCTGACCTACGCAACATATCTATCTTGGCGCCGTCGCAACCTACGCATATTCCTGCCAATCCAAGATATCAACCAGACATTCTGGACATAAGAATTACAAAAAACATCAGCCATCGCCTTACCATCGAAACAATTCAAGATTTGACGTCAGACCACAATCCCGTTGTGCTGAAGCTCGGACACTGGCTGGGCGATGGTGAAAAGCCTAAACAGGAACAACAAATCAATTGGGCTCTCTACACAAGAGTAGTCCACAACCATATCAGAACAGTCCACAACGTCGCGTCCCCAGAACGAATTGATAAGGCAGTGAAACATCTCGAGGAAGTAATCTCACAATCCGCGAAGAAAGCGTCAATACAAACTTACACCTACAACTCAAATTACGACGGACTGCCACCTATCCTTGAAGACATTCGCCAACTAAAGAATCATGAAAACAGTGGCAACGCTACAGGGATCCTAGAGACCGGAGGGAATACCAACGACCCTCACGACAGCTGACTAATAGACTAAAAGAGAGGAGGACTGAACAAAGGGAGGATCGCATGGCAACCCTTACGTTAAAGAATAGAGATGCCTGGAAATTAATCCGAGCTATTAGACAACCAAAACAACCAAAACATTCTATAACTGGACCAGATGGACCATGCTTCTCCCCTCTGGCCAGAGCCGAAGTACTTGCAGAAAACTTTGCCACCCACCATTCACTACCAGCCACGGAACAAACCACCCAAGAAATCGAAGAAACTGCGATAATAGAAGAAGCCGCCAGAGAAATAATGGAAACACCAGTAGAAGAATGCCCAGATCTGATAATACCTCGAGAAGTAAAGAAAGCAATACAAAAACTGAACGCCTACAAATCCCCAGGGCCCGACAACATCAACAACCTACACCTCAAAAACTTACCCACAAAAGCAATAGTACACATGACCAGGATTTTTAATGCATGCCTGTTAAACAGTTACTTTCCTGAACAGTGGAAACTAGCCAAAGTGATCGCAATTCCGAAAAAGGGGAAAAATCCAACACTACCAGGTTGCTACAGACCCATCAGCCTCCTATCTTCCGTGTCGAAAATATTTGAAAAACTCATACTCACGAGGATGAACAAAACCCTTGAAAGAGACAAAATTATCCGACCAGAACAATGTGGGTTTCAACCCAAAGCATCCACAACATGTCAGCAGCTACGGATCGTAGAAAATATCACGCACGGATTCAACATGAGCAAATCAACAGCTGCTGTCTTTCTTGACGTTGCAATATACAACATAGAAACTGGAGTCCCTCAAGGAGCTGTTTTGTCACCTACTTCATTTAATATATACGTCAACGACATGCCTTCTGGTGAACATGTTCAACTTGGTCAGTATGCCGACGACACCATGCTGTACACCAACGGCAATAAGCACGACCTAAATATAAGAAGGCTACAGAAGGCATTAGACGACATCGCCACATGTAGTAGACGCAATAAAATAAAAATAAACGCTGAGAAGTGCGCAGCCATGTACTTTACAAAAAAGAGGCCGATACTACAGCAAAACCTTACATTCATGGACAAACCCATCAAATGGAACGCTACATATAAGTATCTCGGGATAATACTTGACAATAAGCTTTCATTTCGACAACACATCTTAGATCAAAAGAGAAAAGGACTAGCAATCTTCTTAAACCTGTACCCAATCATGAAAAGCACCGAAATGACGCAGGCAACCAAACTAAGAATTTTCAAATCCATTGTCATTCCAACTCTACTATATGGATGTGAAGTCTGGGGCATGGCATCTAACACCAATGTTTTACATATCCAACGGCTGCAAAACAAATTTCTACGAGCCATACTTAACGCTCCCTACAGCACCAGAATCACAGAACTACATGAAGCCACATCCATTTTGCCCATAAAAAGTGCAATAGTCAACAAAACAGAACAACTAATTAAGAGAATCGGAACAATTAGAAACTTAAACGATCGGTACAAAAATGTAGGAACTTACACACCTAAACGATGGCATAAATACAGAGTACCACTTAGTATAATAATGGAGGCAACGTAACCAACTATTTAAAGAACTGAAGGGGTTCCAAATAAGAACTTCATCGAAGTTCAATGCCTGGTTTTCCCCTTAAGCGAAAAAACAAAATTGTGCATCACAAAACCCACCAAACTTAAAAAGGAAGTTATGCTATTTAATATATAGCGGGACTTCACGACAAGCCAAAAGGCAGCGGAAAAAAAAAAAAAAACCAAGGAGCTCTTTTCATGCCTGACCATCAAGCCACATCACTCCGCTATCTGTCATTGTGTATTGTGAGACTGAGTCTAATAAACTGGATCCTCGTATCATCTGTGTTATCGTAATTACTTCCCACTGTTCGAGGGATACCTTCGCTAGTGAGCCAGCTACTTTGAACCGGGAACTCCATTCAACCCGCCCGACTCCTGATCTTTCCCGGATGGATTCGACATATAAAAGTAGCTAGATATCTCTTTATATTTTTTATTTTTTATTTCTCGTAGTCCATAACGTCAGTTATAAGATGGCACTAGTGGAGGCATTTAAAATTATAAAAACTAAATTCATAGTATGAGAAACAAGGCTTCCCCGGCGTATCTTTGACACGAAATCTTCACAGGTTTTCCACCGGATAATCTTTTCAAAAGACAAGCTTTCGGCGGCTTGCTCTGCCGCCATCATCAGGTCCATTGTACTTAAGAGAACAACTAGAACTCTTAAGTAGAATGGACCTAAGAGAACAACTAGAAATCTTAAGTACAATGGACCTAATGATGGCGGCAGAGCAAGCCGCCGAAAGCTTGTCTTTTGAAAATATTATCCGGCGGAAAACCTGTGAAGATTTCGTGCTAAATTCATAGTGTCCTATGCTGCAGTACGGAATGCTATTTCTCATTGTGGTCAGGCTGCATTTCAACATAATCACAGCGTCTGTTAATATTGGTGCTCGAAAATACAAATGTCTACGTTACGTGCATTCGTCAAGTGTAGCTGGAGGCAAATGTGATTTTTTTTATAATATAGCTATACGACAATTACACTTTTAATTTGCACACAACAGTGATAAGTCTACTTAAAATTCAATGATAATAGTTATATCATTGTTCATACTTTTAGTTTCGGTTGTAACAACGGATTATACTTTACTGTATAATACATTTTAACAACTGAATTAGTATCTGCACTAAAGAAATTAGTAATTTTGTGTTTTAACGATTATTACGAAATTAGCTTAAAGCTATTTTTTTGTATCGTCTATACTGTTTAAAAGTGACAAAGATTGACTTTGTAGCGAAAAAAAAAAAATGTTCTGTCACAATTACGTGATTTATTCTAATCTGTTTCTTCAGTTTGATGATTGTTTGCTCTCATAAGTTTGATTTAAATTGAAAATGAGTTGCACAGGGTCTAAAAGTAACGATAATTAATTTTTAGGAACACAAAATTAGTTTTGGGATCACAAGTTTTGAGCGCGTGTCCTTATTTGGCTGAAATGCGTAGTAATGAGGCCCCTTAGAGTCAATAGTACTGTTATGATTAACTTTACTAGATGTGGAGCGTCCGCTTCACTGGTGCCTTGGTGAGCCTCCCGCTTCTAACAGTGTCTGCGATAGTGGCGTGTGTGTGTGTGCAACGAAGACGGTCGGCACGCTGGGACTCGACCCTGCTACCGCCAGCGCGCGCAGCCACACTGTGTGCTGCCATTCACTGACACAGTTATTAAATAATATTACAGTTTTATTTGTGGAAATTTTTATGTGTTGTAATCAGTAACAGTGTTAACTCAATGTTAGGCAGACTGACCAGTGGCCCTAAATTATATTCTTATGATCTGTTTTCGGAAATTTTCAATTGTTTCTTAATACTTCTCAGTATAATTTTTTTCAGCAGTCAAGAACTAAGAAGTAATAAACTCGTCAAAATAACACCACATCACTCATACATAGAATTGTGTTTAGATTTGTGTGTGAGGATAGTACCAAGACATAAGTTGCATCGAAGTTAATAATTTAAGTAAAGTTTTTGCTAGAAATCTTTCCTGTGATGGGTTGCACATTAAATTGCGTGTTCGCCTCACCCTGCAAATTCCAGTGTTAAATTTTATTGCGAGGTGAATTGGAACTGGTGAAAGAGTAGTTCAAAGAACCGTCAGGAATCTGTCGAACTATGATACTGTACGACTACTTTATGTAGGTGCCTCCTATTTGATGATGCTTCGCTAGCAAGCCATAGAAAGACAGCAGTCCTATCAATTTTTTCTGAAACTGGCAAATACAAAATTGTCCTTTCCGAGAACGTGATTGGTTTGTGGGGTCTGGAATGGGGTTACAGACTCTGGCAAATACAATTTCCTGGGTTACGGAGAAGGTGATTGGAAACCGCGATCCCTTTAATATTCCGAGGCCCGATTTCCGGGAGAGTCTTTCCAACCTTCCCCTCGGTTCAGCCACTCCCCGACGTCGGCAATAATGAACTGTCAGTCGGGAGGTTTGAGCTGATTAGACACTCTTCATCCACAAACTCAACACATTACTTATGCCCAACTTTCCTACTACCTAGACGTTGAGCATCAGTGTCTTTCAATTTTACTTATTCACATTTTTGACTGCCCTCATTAATTACAAGGGGTTATCGTAATTTATATAGAATCATTGCCTGGTTTTGAGTCAAAGCGTTAAAGTTTAGGCGCGCGGGAAAGATGGAGTATCATACGGCAAAAGTCCAAATCACATTGCTGGTTTACGTCCTAAGGTGTTTCCCGTTAATAGTCCAGTGAACGGATAGACGTCTGAAGGTATCTGTCTCAGTAAAAAGCATTTCACGAATATAAACATTTCACTCATGCGCAAAGTGCACATAGGTCACAGGCGACACTCTCGTTCTTCCGTAAGTAGTGTAATTCAATATTAGCGACTTTTTTTAAACTATAAACTGACTCAGACTAAGGATATGAAAGGACTCCGGATTGAAACATACATTAAAACAACATATTACTGAATCATTTTCAGCTTGGATTTTCTTTGTAGGATTTGACCAAGAATCAGGACTAGAAGCTTTCCGAAGTTTGTCGACTGATGGCTCGTGGAGCCCTGGTAGGTATGAATAATCAATGCGAAGTAACAATAACGCCGTGAATATATGGAAGCTGGTCAATAAATCGCATCACAGTCCACACCGATATTGCCGTGGTTAAATATGATTGGCGAGGATACTCCAAAGGGTACCTTCAGTTTGACGTGGACTCCTAACCACGGAGTATCCTGGAGTATTTACACGATCAAAGCGAGGCTTCTAAAAAGCGTGTCTAGGCTGGGATTTGAACCCATGACCGTGAGGCTTGTAGTTGAATGCCATAACCACTGAGTTACCAGTGCAAAGTTCGGACAGGGAGCCACTTTGATGGCGGAGAGCAAGCAGTCTTTCACTTGATCACTTGATCCTTTGTCTGTCAGGACACATCAACCAATAGTTTTTCACCGTCAGCATCGTCCTGGTAGAATATATTACATGGTTGTAACTTCATGTTATTGTTTAGTTACGATTTCTCTCCGTATATCTTCCTATTTATGTCCTTCATTTTGTAAATATTCCTTTAGCCAGTACAACTAACTAATTCTAGGTCATCTACAAGTGTTCATCTTTGTGGGTTCTGATACATATTCTGCACTGGTATACGGGGCTCCTGAACAGGTTTCACATGCCACAAGAAATTTAAGTCTTTATTCAATTGCCATATTGGACTTTAGGACTCTATAAGGGAGATATTATAAATCCAATTTTTTCTTCAGAAATTGTATATATTAATTTTATAATATACCCTTTGTGGTTAGGCAATTAATATGCTCAGTGACGTCCACCTTCGTCCTCTTCGCTCTACTGAAACTGCGATGCTTCAAAATATATTGTTCTAGTGAGCTTTTTTAGCAACTTGGTTCGCGTCGTCTGTCAATGCGCAGACCTCCCACTATATCCAGCATCGTCAGGAGCTGCATGACCCACGAGGCTCACCGAACGCAATTCTTTTTGTATGAAGTGTCTCCGCAACAAACTGTAACTTCATATCACCGAGTAATACGACGCCGCTCGCTCGCACGCTGAAATCACGATAAACATTTTACTGCAAGAAGTAACTTACTTCGAAATGGATACTAATTTAAGAATTTTATTTTAATTCTATGGATACTTGACAATTCATAAAAACAAAATGTACCTTGTTCAACTCATGGTATCACGAACTGTACTTTAATCGAAACCACATAATAATTCGACAAGTAGTTTTTACGTGAATCAAGTTCATTGAAAAATTTGCTCTTACATTTCTCCGCGGCTTTTTGCCCTCACATCAAAAAGAAGTGAACCCTTTCTTACCGTGGTAGCACCGACTGTACAGTAATCGTAACCACGTCAAAATTCGGCCAGTAATTTATGCGTGAATCACGTCTCAGTGAAAAACTGATAATAA
This sequence comes from Vandiemenella viatica, assembly GCA_031002005.1. Lineage (NCBI taxonomy): Eukaryota > Metazoa > Arthropoda > Insecta > Orthoptera > Morabidae > Vandiemenella > Vandiemenella viatica. The sequence goes on from CM061919.1 coordinate 13,783,507, forward strand.
TTTGTTTAACTCTTCTGTAATTGGAAAAGTTGAGTGTCATACTAGATACTGAACCTACTGGAAGCAGGAATTGAAATAGTTAGAAAATAACTGCCAGGTGCGCATACCAAAGTGCTCCGCAGCCTTTATTTAACAACTTCGGAACCTCATATTTTCGACATCTCTTACAGAATTTTGTATTTCTGAATATCTGTTCACCAATACGACCCTCAATAGGGGATGGAAAAATAATTTCATTACTCTGTAATATGGATGGGGAGGAATATCATTTTTTATTTTAGTATTTGTATAGTGATCTGTTTTGCTGTCAGTGGAAGACATCTTCCTGCAAAATTTTATCACACAAAAGATGGAAAAGAAGCGGGATAATGGGGATGTTTGTTGGCAACACAGTAACCTTAAACTCTAAAGAGGATTTCAATGAATTTCGTACAAAACAGCGTTAGTTCAAAGTCCGCACTAAATGTCACGATCTTTCAGTTCCTTCAGATATTTAATTCATACGGTTGAAATGTTATGGGCGGTGACATATTGAACCACTACGAAATCTGTAAAACGTGTGGTAGTACGCGGTTTCCGCAGTAGGAAAATGAGAGAGTTTTGTTGTTGTTTTTTGTGTGTAATATTGGCAGCCATAGAGTTTTAACTAATGTCTAAAATGAATCAGAATCCTTATTTGCCTGTAATTATCAACAAAAAATTTATTTTAAATATTAAAATTGCTGTACCTCCCTCTTGTCAGGCAGGATTAAATCATACAAACAATTATTTATATAATTGCTACGTTTTTTTACCGTTTCTTGAATGAGTAACTGTAGGTCGCTGAAGACGCCGAAGACAACGATGCTGTTAGATCCTCGACGCTCATTTCAATCGACTGTATCTTTGTTAAAATTTAAGTTTATCTTCTCTTTTTCATACTTTATCTACGTATTCTTTTTGTCTGTTATTACCACGCTCGGCTTCACTCGATCGGCTGTTGTTGTAATGCCATCTGCAGAGGTAAGAATTACGTATGTCAACACTAATGGATGAGAACTGAAAGATGTCGTCAAATTAACGACAAATGTCTTTGTAAGCCCATGGAATTACTGCTCAGAATTTCACCTACGTTCTGTAAAGTCTTTAACCTTTCACATAGTTTAAAAAGTAGTTCATGTTCATTTTCCTTTCGATTATTAACAAAACAGAAAACCAGCCAGTGCGGCTCAGGTTTTTAGGCGTTTTATTGTAGTAATCAAGGCCAATACTCGGACGGTCCCTAACTCTGCCTCATAAACTACACATTTCACAAACAATACACTTATTATACAGAACACATAGACACGTTTCGCAGAAAGATGACAAAACCAACTTTCCTCCAATAGACTAGGTACACCGCTTATGATTCACACTGGTCTCCTGTCTAAACAGGTGGACACCGTCCACATGGTCCTTAGTGGCCCAAAAGAAAAGTATTCTTCTGTAGTACGTTAAAAAATACTCTAACGAAATATCAGCGTGTGTCGTGTCCTCCGAGATGAAATTTCTGCCGTTGGGTGTAGAGCAAATGCTGCGCACATTTATCCCTTTATCAGCGAGTGAGTCTCATCGCACGATTAATTTTAAATCCGTTGCGGGAAGCGAGAATACAGTAAATGTTCAGCCGCGTGTGGGCGAAAGGGAATTAGCTGCTTAATGCAAGATACGCGCAGGGGCGGTTCTGGGAAATAATTTGAAAGAGAACACATTTCACATTGATTGTGAAATGTTAGCGTGGGCAGTTTTGATGCCACTAAGGCAGTACCTCATACCTCTCGCCTGACATGGACCCGAACCCAAACTTACTGTACAGTCGCTCACCACCAGAGCCAATAGTGGGGATGGCCCAGTAAGCGGTAGTCGAATGTGTGATACTGCGACACATCATCTGTTCCTAAGAATGCACATTGATATACATGACAATAAGTGTTTAGAAAATGATACTTAATGAAATACAGTGCCACATCAGACAAATGATTTTTTTTTAATTTCTTGTAAGATAGTCTACAAACGACATGGTTAGCGGCTCAGGTAGTTTTTGGTAATTCAAACGATCGCACCGTTTCTTCTGCATGACAGGATATTCGGGTCTCTTTCGAACCAGATCGGATGTAGTCACGGCCATGACTGCATGTTTCCATCACGGGAAAGCAAACACCAGAGGTGAGGAATCAATCAACAATTGCACACTAAAACTCATCTCTATATTCAATGGTCATGAAACAGAATTCAGAAATCAGTTAATTAAAAGGGAGAAGTTCGAAGTGATTGGAGATATTGTTTCATTTATTACACCACCTGGTACAATCACAATGGACAGACCGCAAAGACGAGAACTGTTTGAAAGTAGCAGATGCCCAGAAGGTGTCGTTCAGCGTTTATTTTTTTAGCATCGCTCCGAGATTCATCTGCCGTCGTCAGAACAGAGAACAAAATGTAAAAGTTCGCATCGCTTCAGGGGACCTGTAGTTAGGTCAAAGAGCAGCTGACAGAGGGTGTTCTGTACCACGCAGGTCACGCGGTGACTCTTCAAAGCTATACTCTGTTTATGAGATGTAGACGGAAACAGCGCGCCTTCTGGGCTGTTCAGCTGATACGTTATATATTAATTAACAATATATTAATATTAATGAACAATATAATTAATATGATGCGGTAATTCAAATTATTTGAAATGGAGCATTTCGTTCGGTGGCAAGTTACCTACACATTTTTATTTCGTATTTCATGAATTTTTATCTCAAACTCTCAAGGCGTTACACGAAAATTGTTCAGCATTTATCTTGTTAATTTATTTTAGTCCATCACTATCAAAGGAAATTCCCCTTACGCATAAAATCGAATACTGGCTTGTGCTCACGATCATTTGTTCACTTCCATCTACCGTTCTCAATTACTCAACCAATATCCACCCAGGTCTCATCCTCGAAGTACCCAATATACACTCCCCACACTCTCTTCATTCGCCTTCTGTGTTCTAATGAATCCTAATCTAGCTCCTTTATCTTATCAATTGCTGATTGTGTTCCCGCAAACAAATCTAGCTGCTCTCCTTTCCACCCCCTCCAACTCTCTTATTTGATGCCCATAATGTGAGATTCATACCACCTAGCCATACTTAAGGAATGTTGTTGTTGCTTTATGGCACATTAGTGAGGTCACATAATCATGGAAGATACCACCCCACTATACTCAAGAAATTCACTCGCATCGCTGCATTTTTAAACTTCCATCTCCTCAATTTGTCTTCTACTACGACTACGATAATAATTTCATTTTACTCGAAATTTGTATTTATCATAACACTCTGCAATTTCAGAACCGATTTTTTTGTTAATCTAATTTATCAGTAATATCTTACATTTGGTTAATAATGCCGAATGTAATTTTGCGTTCAATGGAGTAGTTTTTTTTTTTTTTTTTTTTTACAAATATTAGCATTTCTTCTTCTGGATTTACGCCTCGTCGACGTGGAGGTCATTAGAGGCGTGAAAGGAAGGAATTCGGCCACGTACTTAGAAAGAACCATCCCGGAATTCGTATGGAGTGATTTCAGGAAACCATGGAAAGTGGAAATCTGGATTGCCGAACAAGAATTCGAACCTGTATCCTCCAAATGCAACGCCATAGCTTTACCGTTCACCTCCCACGATCAGTCTAAAATTAGTACCTACTCCGACTCAGAATTAAAGCATTAAGTGTCACATCATTTTGTCCGTAAAAAGTTAATTGTTTTTAATAATATGAAATGCACAATTTTTTTGGATTTGATGCACAAACTTAACATGATATTCTATGTGCGAGACTGTCCATTACATCCAAAACACTTGAGCTCTTACTGACAAGTCACGCATAATCACGCATGCTCCCTGGATCTTGTAATTGCCCAAGGCTCCACATCTTGCTCTGATAATATGATAACTCTTCACTAATGGGGGACTAGCAAGGAGCCTCCACGAGCGGAGTTATATTTTGTAACGTCCGGCGTCCCCCGGTAACAGAAGGTAAGTTGTCTTCTGGCCAAACCTTGCACCACGATGACAGTGCCTACAGCTTCCATTTGATGCTGTTACCGACACGAAAAGAAGAAGATTTCACCAATCGCTCCCAGCTGCCACCTCCTCTTTCAAATCTCTTTACTACTTCCCATCACTCTGTCGTCCCCCGAATTTTTCTTTTTTTCTTGAAAAGCTTCAATTTATATTGGAAATCTCTTTCGTTCCATCATTTTGACGAGTTAGACCCAAAGGATCATTTTCTCTCTCCGACTCAGACTGTGAACTACCAGCTCCTCCCGGATGGTCATTCATAGCATATTCTTTCTTATTTTCATCTCACTACGTCCCTCACATTTCCCACATATTTGATTTCTCTGGCTTGAGGCGTAAAGTGGTTTCTCCTCATTAAGTTCCATAATTCAGCTACAAATGTTATCGTAAATATGCATTATAATACAAATATTACCATATTTTTTCCTATGCAAACTTGTACCCCAGATCCTTAATGCTTTGCTAATTTTATTATGTTTAAAATCATCTGCTTGAGTTAGACCTTTTTTGAAAAAACGTTCATTCATCTAAGCGGAATTAACTCAGCCTTTGAAAGAACTATCCTGGCAATCGCTTGCAGTAAATTCGGGAAACCGTGGAAAATCAAAATCGGGGTAAATGGACCGCCTATCTAACCCACGTCCTCGTGAATGCCAGTCCCGACTGTTAACTACTTTCTCATCAAGCTCGGTAACTGGATCTTCTTTCTAATATCTTCTGTCAGACGTGCGCGCAATTACGTAAGTTTTTCCAAATCAATCTGTAGTAAATACTCCATCAACTACAATTCCAATCTCTAGTTTCCTTCCATTTCCAAAGACCTGGTACTCGTATTACTTGAAGGTAATAATAAAGTGTGAGAGGCTGCACGGCGGGTTGTTTGATGCTTATTGTGTGTCTGATACTGAAGGTGTACGCGCATTCTGCGTATACTATAAGCCAGTTGTATCAGAGAGTTGAATGACGCAGGCCTCGATACCTCGAATTTAATCCGTGACGGCGGCCGCAGCACCAATCGATTCTTGCCCGCAGGCGTCTGATCACGCCAAGAGGAGACTGCAAGGTCTGCAATCGATCGATCGCAGTCGATACAAGCGAAAACATTTGTACACGGCGCAATTGCGGAGGAAGTTTGGTCTATAGAGAAACAGCCCGACGTCCTGTCGTGACTCACAAACCATTAATTCCACCGTATCTGTACGCTTCGCAAGTAACAACTCTATTTTAACATGTCGATAGATTACTAGTTCAGTTCAGGAAGTTCTAGACTACTTTTTTATACTCACTGCGTTCCATATGGATAACTATAAATAATAGGATACACCAATATTTATTTATTTTTCTCCCGTTTTTCTTGAAAAATTTAAACAGCAGTGATTTCGCTTTATGTTCCCCCGTGTATAGATGAGTTGATGAGACAAGATTCCTAATCACCGATTGTGTAGTGAAGACCTTGGTTAAAACCCATTCCTTCCCTTACTGTGTACTAGCAGTTCCTGCAACTTCGTCCACTTGAAAGTTTTTTTTTTTTTTAATATAGTATAAGAGTTCTGGTTACAGTTCAGATATGGCCAGCAGAAAAAAATCTGTTTTGTGATTAAAAAATGTGGTTAACTACTTCCTTGGATCAAGTAAAAGTGTATCTCAAAGCCGGGAAATAAGCAACAAATATGTAATGTGAGCCGATAGATACAGTTATGAACATTCCTCACGCAGCGGCATAGACGTCTCCAGCTGATACTATTTATTTATTTCGTATGGCAGAAGAAATACAAAAACAGTAACTACATTAACTTACAATAAATATAACTATTACTACAGACTGATGTCTAACGATTGCAGCCATTCAATTGCTTCTGTTGTTGCTTCATGAATCTGATGCAATATACCACTGAATCTCCTGAGAGGGCATTCCATGGCGATGTGGTGAATGGTTTGCTCATAGATACCGCAGTCACAAGAAGGATTCTCTGTCATTCCCCACTTGTACAACCAGTAGTTGCATCTACCGTGGCCTGTTCTCACTCGGTTCAGTGCCGTCCAAGTTTCCCTAGGAAGCTTGAATCCAGGAGGCTGTCGTGTAGGGTCTTGGATTAGCGCCTGTTTGTCGGGGTTGGAATTTGTCCACTTAATGCACCATGCTTCTCCTATGTTGAAATTATTTTGGATCAACTTCCATGTTGAATATCTAGATTTTAGTCTATTTGGAGCTTTTAATGTGAACTCCTGATGAATTGGAAGTTGTGGATAACTTAAGCATTTCTGCCATTCCTTTTTTAATGCCACTTGTCTTCGGAGACTTGGTGGGGCGATGTTAGAGAGTACAGACAGCCAGTCTGTAGGTTTAGATTTAACAGATCCAGATATTGTTCTCATTGTGTCATTTAGTTGAACGTCGATATTTTTCGTGTGACTGCTGTTCAGCCATACTGGACTTCAATATTCGGCAGTTGAGTATACCAGAGTAAGAGCTCATGTTCTGAGAGCTGCGGCATGTGCTCCCCAACCCGTTCCTGACAGTTTGTGAAGGATGTTATTTCGAGTTTTTACTTTTGCCGCTGTTTTATGGATATGGTCCTTATATGTCAATGACCGGTCAAGAACCACACCTAGATATTTTGGATGAAGATTGTTTTTAAGTAATTGGTCTCTGAATTTTATTTGAGGTCTATAACGGGATCTTCTATTGTTTAGGTGGAAAGAACTGACCTCTGTCTTGTTTATATTCAGTTTCAGGCGCCAAGTGGTGAAGTACTCATTCAGTTTCTGAAGATCAGTTCGAGAATGATGTTTTGAAGTTGCTAGATTGTGCTGTCATGATACTGACGTCACTATAATGAGAATTAGGCATGGCAGCCATCTTCTTCACACAAAATAAACTATGCATCATGGAATATTAGTTGTCATTCAGGACGAGGTTGCATTTCAACTTAATTACATCACGGTCACGCACATTACTGACTTAGCCGTAATAGACGTCTCGAGCTGCCTCTGACGTCACTATATTCAGAAATCGGCATGGATGCCACCTTACTTCACTCAAAATCCACTATTAGCCATGGAATATTAGAAATCATTCTAGGTCACACTGCATTTCAACTACATACTGCAGTTGAAAGCTTTAGGACAATTTTTCAGGGACTATAGGGCCAACCCATCCTGTTTGAGCCATGTCTCCACACAAGTCTTATGCACCTATGTTGGAAGTTTCTGCTTTAACAAAGGAAGGTTAATAATAACCTATTCTTCAAAAACACCGAAAGTATTGGATACCACCTGACTACAGGTTACACAAGAAAATACTTCTCATATTCAGCGAATTAAATAAAACCAATATATAAAACAACGACATAATGTCGCCACCCTTACTTCCTGAGTTCTGTATGCCGTATTAGAAAACAATTAACAGATAGCCCGAATAGATATTAATGTCGAAGGACTCCAATATAGCTGTTCCCCTAAGCAGGTAGAGTTGTGCCAAGAAGCTGACAACATTTACATCGTTGGGTCTAGAGCTAAATCCTCTGTGGGATGTGCATATCTCGAGCGATGTAATATGTTCAGTTATTCCAGGGAAGCATTCGTATTTGTAGCTGAAATGGTAGCAAACCTGACGGCAGTGGAATATGCGTCTAAACCGAGCGACACAACATGGATCATTATTTCAGATTTACATTCGTCGTAGGCCTGTCTGCCAGCACACATACAGGTTTGCAACACAGTCAATATCTAATATAATATACAGAGCTAGCTCATAGGTTAAACTGGAAAGGTTCACATTTGGCGGGTAGGGAATGAAAAGGTTGACCGCTTGGTGAATAGGCGTTATATATATATATATAGTGGTAACTATCCTCTTACGTGAGATCTAACGACATTGACAGGGCAGCAAATACGTTAATCATGGAACGCAAGGTACGAGGAGACAAGTATCATTAACAAGAAGCTTTACGGATGAGAGGGGTCCATTGCCAGTCGAAAAAAGGTCAGTCGCTCAACTGGTCGTAATAGCACCACATTGATCTCAGGGCTTCATTCCGGTTTGCAAAACAGATCTGTTCACTGTGTGGTGCCTAGCCGGCAGTAACTTGTAGAGCCAGAAGGACCTGCAGCCCAGGATCTGCGAGGTCAACCGTGGCTGCTGGGATTACGCGTTCCACTGAGCAAGTTTAATTGCAGCCAGACGCTGCGCCCCACAGCCGGTGGATCCACATTCCTCTCGGTGTACAAGCGAACATCTTGTTTCCTGTGAAACAAGAATCAAGTCTGATGCACAGACGGCTATCTTTGGAGCCTGTTATTCGGTATGACGCGCCTTCGATTACCGGTCCGGAGGATTAGATTTCGGTTTCACGAAAATACTGTCGGCAAATGCTGGGATGGTCTCTTTCCGTTCCTTGTACCCTGATCTACGTTAACGAGCCTAATAGCTTCAACAAAAAGTACTATGTATCGTCAAGCAGTGAAAAAAAATGGCACACAAGTGTTCTAGTATTCGGCTTGATTCTGTTTTATATTCCAAAGACGTAGAGAACGGTGGTATTATAACAAACATTTTTTTAATAACGAGCCTAACAAAAGTCTTCGGGTTGGAAGAGTGACCCGCATGTAGAAAACATACTGTCCCTGACCAATATGTTACCGATACTGCCAAGTCGCTAATTAAAATGTATACAGATACTGCAATCTTCCACAACAATGCTATGCCTTGAAAATTCTCCACTAGGGCGCTACTAGATCGTAACGCATCTGGGAATAAAGAATTAATCAGATGGATAGATGAGATTTAAATTAGAGATGCGAGTGTTTGAGTCCAATAAATACAACACAACAAATATTTTAATTACTTTTGTCTGTAAAACAAACTTCAAAGAAATCAAACATAATTTACTTTCAAAAAATGTTCTGACTTAGACAGTAGAATACTTAAAGGATTCAAAAACAAATCTTCTTGGAAACAATTTACCACTAATTGCTATTCTACGCATCTGGAGTAGCGGAAGCTATCGTTTGGCGTTCATGTGTCTGTTAGAACGGCTGCTAACAAGGATCTTGTTAAGATCTACGCCGAGATTCCCAAACCTCAAATAAATACATAATTAAAGCCCGAGCGTAATAAACCTCTTGATTCGTGGAATTTACGGATTATTGAAACAGTACTTTCCATAGAAGGATCCCATGCGTGGTCGCTAGTTCTCCATCGGGCGCCTCCCCAGGAGGCAGATTGGGGAATGCCTACGAGGAATTGGTGGTACCAGCAAATTAAATACCCGGGGCGAACCAAAACTAGCAAAACTGTAGCTTCTGACCCCTAGCGGGCGGCTAAAAATTATATGCTAGCAGTAGCTGTAAAATTCGAGGCGTCAGATTCAAGACAAATAGGCCAAGATTTTAACGCGTACCATGATGGACGCAGGACATAATATGGTAGCTACTTGGGGTCCCCAACTTCGAGTGAAGCGCACCAGCATAGATAGAATGGTCTCGGAAATGGGCTAGGGCTATACTCTCAAGGACGGAGTGGCCTGAAGAAGCGAATACAACCGATCAGAATGGCTACCATCAACACCGATCGGTACTCCAAAGGATCGATGCACTGAGAACACGGTGAGTGGATACTACTACTATACCATTACTATTACTCCGCGATTCACTAAAAGTGTGTGGTGGAGGGTGCATTGCACCTATACGGGAAGGTAATGGTTTGGAAGGGATATTCGGGATATGGCAGGAGATATTGTCTGTATCCAAGAAACCAAATGGACTGGCTCAAAATCCAAGGATAAGGGGTTATGGATACAACTTGATCCATCGTGAAAAGACCTCAGAGAGGAACGGCGTTACTATCGCTGTGTGTACAAAGTTCCGCGATCATGTTACTGATGTAAACCATCTTTCTGTCCAATTGATGTTTATCAAGATCGTTAGTGGTACCAAAAAACTACGCAAAGGTTCCTGCTATGCAACACAAACTGGATGCTCGGATGACCTAAAGGAGGAATTTTGGAACAACCTTGGAATCTACCTGCGATCTTTTGAACAATATGCTCTTCTTTGGACTCGTCGCAGAGAACAGAGACGGTTTTGATAAGGTACATGATGGGAAGGGCTTTTGGAAAATGAAATTAGGGTGGGAACAGAATTGTGGAATATGCTGAAAATTGAACTTAGTTTTAGTTAACACATTTTACAGAAAACTTCCATTGCAATTCGTTACCTTTAGCACAGACGGAAGATAGATTATTGGTTAATTCAAGGGTGCTAATTCAAGTTTGTAACTGATGCAAAAGCCGTAGCATCACACAATATCGCACCCCATTCACACTTTGCTCCTCCTCACCTTTATGATTTGCCTCGAACGGTACACGAAAAACCTTAAGTCTACAGTGAAAAGGACTAAATGGTTGAAATTAAAGCAGCATCAGATCCAGCAGAAAAAAGCTATAAGCTCTCAAGATATGCCAGAATATGGACATCAAGCTGACGAAATCTGGAAAACAATCACCAAACTATTTAAGACCTGTGCCTCCAAGATCATGGGTACAACAAAACTGGGATGTCGTTTCCTCAACAAAGAAGTATGGCATACGAGAGTTTAGGTCTTAGATGTCACCAAAAGAAGGAAAGTAGCCTACAAGACATGGCTCAAATCGGGCCTTCATTCCAATTGCCACAAATATACATGGCTTAGATCAGAGCCCAAGAAGCAATGGCAAAAGAAGATCTTTGCAGAAACATAAGTAATATGATAACTATCACGAAAGGAGCAAAAATTAAATAGTGACTAGCGAAGAGCCGTCACTGTTCCACGTAGAATGTTGGGTTTGTTATGACCATTAAGAATAAAAACTAAAATATTTTACAGAAACCGACGTACATTTTCAGTCGATGGAAACAGCACTTCGAAAATACCAGTAACGAAGAACTTCTACATCTGTCAATGCCTCCTACAGATCCCGGAAATGGATTATCTCTAACCATCAGGGCTGTAGAAGTGGAGACTGCCACGAAGAAAATTGAAAATGGCTTAATTTAATGATGTTGTTCTAGGTTTCGTAATCAATGTTCTATATCTGCGTTACCGGCGGCTTATTATTCCGCAGTTTGAATACAGGTTTATGGTTCTTCAAACTGGATGTTAACAACTAGCACGAGTTCATACCTCATTGCCAGTTAATCTAGTTGCAGCTCTCAGCCGGTTTTCGAAGTCATCTTGGTGATTGGTCCGATAGTAACTGATATCTCTCTAGTTAAATGCAAGTTACAACAGGTTAAAATCGTGTTTAACTGTTAACATTATGAATTAGCTGAACCAATTTTATGATAATTGAGCGCTTAGGTTGGCTGAAAAGTATCACTGTGATCCTACACCAGCACGCATCCTGCGATTCAATCGAGGGGAATATATGACAATACTAGCTTTCTGTGTATATATTTTTCAGCAATTACAGTTTGTGTTTGAATTAAGAAGCTGTTCATACTTGAAACGACTGTTCAAAGACTGTAACGCTTTTCAGCTATAGAGCTGTCTTCCAGTTACTACACACTTGGCCACAGGTCGCAGAGAATGCGGCCTAGCAATGCACCGCTACCATTCTCACGAAGCATGTATCCACAACTACCTGTAATATTATTTAGTGAGTTTGCGTACCTTATTTTAAGACGATACAAAGTGTCCGTGATGTCAGTAAAAATTTATTCGTATCACTTATAGTGATTTAAGAAGCGAGCTCTTCGAAACAATGCGGATCCTATTCCGAGATAATTTTGTCAACATTAAATTAAATTTAAAAAATTCTTCATACATATAACGGAGCAGAAACAATAAATTGAAATTGTTCAATAAACCAAGAGCCTCTGTTCAAATAACACAATCCACATTTAAGCATTCACTCAATCAAAACAGTTATGAATAAAATAAACCTGAAATCAGTTGGACTATAACTGTTACGCAATACAAACTTTTAAAAAAGAAATTAGACGGTAAAACAAATATGATCAGAAGTGAACACAAAATAACAGTTGTGAGACGCCAGTAAATAAATATTGATAGAATAAATAAATATTAAATAATACATGTAAAACTTACACACAATTGACTACACCGATAAATTCACTTAAAGTGTGCGTAACCTTACTAGCTCTCACCACATTTGTTTAGCATGTATGTGGGAGTCTTGCTTGATTATATATCTGGAAAGGGAGAAGAGGAAGGCTTAAAATGTATTAACCCCCTATATGCCAATATATCCTACGTACAACTCTGTGCCACCTAAAACGAGCATCGCTTCTAATATTTTGACTCTGGATATTCTCCCATAACTTTCCCTAGTCATTTCTTTAATAAGTGAGCTCTAATTTATTTTGATCTCTTTTTGCATCAAGCCATATAACTATTTTGTTGATGACACTGTTTCTGTGTCGTTTATTTTTATGTAGCTATTTTCAATGTCGAATGAGGAATGAGCGAAAGTGTCTTATGTTCACGTTTATATGACTGACGTTAACTGGCGCTGTGTTGCTGTATGGTTCTAGTACATTTTTTATATGTCCTGTAAGATTTGTTTTTGTTGTTGTACATTGACTATTCATATTTTTCATGAAGACTGCAGTATATTATCGCTGTATACATGGAGTACCAGGACAGTGGTTGTGATCAACAGGCCGAGCCGAATGTTAATTCTTTAATCATGGATCTCGCAGACCCGCCTGAATATCCACCACCGCAGGAAGTAGACTCTTCCTAACTACCCGCCATTACAGCGGGGACGGTGAGCAAGGCGCCTTTCGCCACCCTCTTATAGGGTGCCCACGGGAAACCGCGCGGAGGTGGCTACCACCACGAACCAGGCCAAAGACCCTTCCAAAACCCGACCGTATTGCTAAGGCATCTCTGTTATTCCGACGTGCGCCAAACCCCACCCGCCCCCAAAGGAGCAAGGCAGAAGCCGAAGCCACCGTATCTCTGTATACAGCAGCCGTTTGCCTTTTATTATTCTAGCTATTTCTATAGGTATCAGAATTATTTGGCCCATGTTTCGTACTTTTGAGAGCGCTACGCTGTTCGTCAGCTATACTTTCTTTATTGGGTTTAGTTCTCTGTAGGAGAAATCGTGCAATATACTTGGAATAGCTGCAAGTAAGATTCTGCAATTGGCTGCACATTCTTTTTCCAGCCCGTCATACTTCCACCACCAACCAATTCAAGTCTGATGTTCTCCAATCACCTTTTTGGCTACATTCCCAAGTCCAGTTCCAAGAATTCATCCAAATATTTTATAATAAGAATTTAGCAGGGTTAGAGGTCTGAAACTTACAACGTTTTTCTTATCTATTTTTTAAAATCAATATATCTAATTCATATAACATTTCAGTTGGAGCAGATTGTATAGCTAGAATCTCATTATACATACATTTTCGTAAGTTCGTGTTTTACTGGTCCTAATATGTTATACAAAACTCTATCTGAAAACCGTCAAGATCAAGTGATTTTATTCTCGGACTCCTTTTAACTGTGGTTTTTATTTCTTCTTCTGAAATTTTCATAGGAATCGCATCTTTAGAGGTAGTCAGGGCTCGAATGTACGTTTTTTCTGGCTGCTCCGAAGAAGATAGAAGATTAAAGACACTTGTGCACTTTTAGTCGGTCACCGACGTTTAATGCGCCTTCCCAGGCCTCTTCCTGTAGCAGCGCTGTATCTACAGATGCCACCTATTGATATCATTCGAGATATCGTGTTTTAGATTCTTTCTTTATTCCATTTAGATTTAAGGTAGTCACACAGTATGTCTGAGCGGACGTTGTTTCACTACTATCTGCTATAGATCTCAAACGTTGTAACACAAGGATGAATCAAACAGTTGAGTTTTTTTCCTTCGCCTTTATTTAATAACGTTTAGAAACTTTGTCATACCACTAATTCGTTTGAAGTATCCTCATCTTCAATGTTACCTAAATGTTCCCACAGACGTCAATTTCAACTATCTAGCAGGTCTTATTTTAATTGTTATTGCCTTTCTTATTGTAGTAAACGCATTGGATGACTTCAGCAAAATTTGTCTCCTTTTGTAAGGTGGAAACGTTTCTGGAATTTTCAGCGATTCTTCCGCTATCGAATCTACTCCCCTCTTATCAAGTCTCGGTCTTTTGTCGCTCGGTGTGTTTTCACGCTTGCGTTCTTCCGTAGGATTAGTTTCTTTTTTCTCATATAAAGGTATTGTTACAGGATGTTATGTATCGTTTTTCTTGATTGGTTTTTCTCTGTCGATGATATTGTCGGAGAATATAGTTTAACAGTATTGTTGTTTCCTTGTCATGTTGCATAGATTTTTTTTTTCCTTCGACAGTTCTTCAAGTGCTACGTCATTGCAAGGATTTTCTGTTTCCATTATGATGTTAGAAGGGTGATCAGTTTCCATGATGAGAGTGAGCTCAACATTTCTAATTCCATTGAATGAAGAATTACTATTTTCCATGCTAGAGTATGATACCTTTAATTTTTCCCCACTGCTAGCTGTATTAGGGGCCAAGCGCTCAGATGGTCTCTTTTTGGTGTATTCAACCTTGAGTTGTATATAAGATACATACGTGGCTGTCCGTCGTAAATAGCGAGTGCTTTAAATTCGGCAATATTTATAAGGAATTTGTGACACTTCAGATCTATTTTCGCAGTTCTAATTCTATCTACAACAAATCGGTTGCTACCATATGTTGATCAGAGGTTACACTCATTATTGTACGCAATTTATCCAAGCATTTTCGTAAGCTATCTATACTGATTTCAAAGGACACATTGTGTATTTTTACTCGTATTCTTAGATCTGCATGTGATATAGAAACGTTGCTTACCTCGCCATTCTTGTGTACAAATTTTCTTTCTCCGTTGGTATCCTTGAGGATTCGGCGGTAATCTTCTTCATTTCGTATCTTGACATATATGACAGTCGTAAGGATGTTCACCTGAATACCGTGCATACTGTCTTCCCGTAGTCTGATTTCACTATATAGTGACTCATCGATTTCGACAGTTTTGGACGCATATACGCCACCAGTTCGCTCTCCACTACAATATTCCAGAAGCTTACACGTGTTTTGCGCCTGCCTATCAAGATTCAGTTAGTTTTGAAATTCCATGACAGTATATGTTATTTATACAGAAAAAAGGATTCTGTGTTTTCCTAATTACAAATACTATTTCCTTAGCAGATGGGATTAGCTGCATTGCCCTGAAAACGTAACAGAGAGACAGTTACTTTAGTATTTATAATATTAGCATTGATTTCGTTTCCTGATGTATAGGAGGTTAGAGCACAGATAAAATGTTAATTAAACAACTACAGAAAAGATTAATAATGCAATAAGCGTAACAAAATTCTGTGATTTAACTTACGGTAAAGATTAAAGTTTATGGTTTGCTACTAGGCGAAAAGCAATATCTCCGCGAGCGAAGCAGTGGTGGAATGATAGAACAGATGTAAAGTTTGGCATCTTTGAATATTGTGTTTATGTGAGCAACTAATGATATCCCTACTATTTAAAGATTTAATGCACGTTCCTATTGGTTGTCTCTTTCCAGCCAGTCACACACCACACTTCCGTTCGCTTTTCTTTGGCTGATTAATTCGTAGCTGACTTGTCGCTAACAAGAAACTGTAATGATAGATTCCATCTTATACTTAAAATGATTCTCGGTTTATTCCATGGGGACAGCTTTGGCAAGTGAAACTTGCTACCAAAAAATCTGAATCTTCTTAATTAAAACTCGTAAGTTAATTAAATATTGTTATGAGTCGAATTTTTTAATCACTTTTTCAGATTATAGGCCTACAACTTTTAGTTGTTTTAGCTGCTTGTTTTTTTGAGTCTGAATCCTTTAGTGGAAATCGGACTAAAGAATTGAGAAAAACCCTCCACAACTCATTTTTCTCAACTATTGCTTCTAATTCATAAATAAATGTTGTTGCATTGTCCCGTCGTTAAAATATAAAACCTTCCAGCGTCATTAAATTAAACGGTGTATTGGATATCCGATGATTTTGATTGAGGTTTATTGCTGCCCAACTCCAACTATCGATTCTTGTCTGCAAATCCAAGAAGTGAAAAACAAGAAACAATACATGGAGCTATGATCTGTGAAGTTCCGGGTGAATCCAGTTACCCCTCATTGTTCCAAAAGAAACATTAATAAGTGAGGGTAAGTTTAGGCATGATTGCACTATTTGTTTGTTCACTAGAAAGAATTGTACCTGTTCACACAGTGCACATTGCATGACGTGAATTCACTACAGGATCAACACGGGAGGAATCAGTTTACGCACAGCAGGGTGGTAGCACTGTCAGCAAGTGTTCCGCTCCGCGTGTAGCCTACCTAACACCTGGACTTTCTGCTACCGGTTGCCGCCTCGGTAGGAGCCAATGAGGCGTGCGGCGCCGATATCCGAACACATTGTAGACTTATGCTGGCATAGCGGGAACACACGCATTGGAGGGGCATTACACCGCACAAACAGGAGAGCCGCTGCACACGATAACATTTCATGTCCTTGTGCAACGATCACAACACTTGTATAGACGCCAAAGCACTTTGAAACCCTGCAACAAAAGTACACTGTAGGCAGAAGGTCGCTACTATTAGGAATTCCTTCACTGTGTCAGATCTACTTGGAAAATGCTTAACGCACGATATTCAGCATATTAAACATGATACGAACTCTTCACAAAAGAACATTGCTACTCAACGGAAAGTATTGTACATTTCGCATAACGTCTAGTGTAGGACTGTCTGAAATCTAAGATCACTTTATTTAATGCAAAATTTGAAGAACTTCTCATTATTAGAATACAATCTATTAACCCTTACGTCATATTTTAAATTACTTTATTTTTATTAACTTAACTATAATTTATTATTTAAGAATTGCAAGGTGCTTCAAAATGGAAGATCTTTTACATTGTAATTATGCATTTATTGTGTCCTTAGGGCCAAATTAGTACATCAATACTTCACCCTTCTCTTACTTTAATAAACGTGTACAACTTTAAATTATATAAAAATCAAAACACATCAGGACTGGCAACTAAATGAATTTACCTGTATGTATATTAAAATAATTTATTCCTACCAGGATAACATATAGACTCCATGAAAATATATTTAAATGACATAGGTCAAATCACATTAAATAAAATCAAGATAGCAATAAAGATCGAGAATGGATTGAAAAGTGACATAGATAAAAACACATTAATTTACATCAATTTAGCAGAAATAATGACCATTATTTTAATTGGTTGTTCATCAAGCAACGATAAATGCATTTTTTGTCCGGGCGTTTATGGATTAAAACAGAAAAGGAAAGGAAAATGTGAAGGCTTCTTGCTGTTTATCTGAAGATCACGTTCCATAGTTTCTTATTCCAAGAGATGATCTGCTATCTGCAGTCGCACTCCGAAAACTTTTGCTGAAACGAAAAAGACAAATTGGTTTCCCTTTCGAGACAAAGAACTGTTTCCTACTCAAACCATGAGCTTAGGAGAATCAGCGTGCGTCACTTAACCCTTTAATGACTACATTAGTTTCTCAACTGCGCATTTGGTAGCGCGCTCTTCCGTGTCAGCACTTGCAGGATACTGCGCAATGTTCTCTCTTCTACGTCAGAACGCAGGCGGTGCTTGTCCTAACTTGCGTCGTCCATTCGCATTCCCAGCAGTCTATTCAAGTATTTGACACTGACATACTGCCGGACGTTCTGTTGCTGTTGTTGACCCTCGCTAGCAGCGGAAGGCAGTGGTAGTGAAACGTCAGCTTATCCCTTGCATAAATTGTATATATTTAACTGCCTGGGATTCCTTCGCGAGCGCTCTGCATGTAACTGAGATTCCAAAATCTTAGTATGTAATGTTATTCCTGACCTTACTATAGTGGACCAGTACAACATCTTCACTCTTGTCTGCGATAGTACAATTTTAGCAGTTGGTCGAAGTATGCTGATTGTTTCTCCTGAACATTTAAGCCATATTCAACTTATTCTTTCATAATTACTTCCTCTATACACAAGCTGAAGATTTCTAGATGTGCTCTACACACCAGCCTTACATCCTTTGGTTCTTTCTCCTCATTGTCTATTAATATTTATGTAATAGGATTCTTACATAGATTATAATCTTTTATATAGATAGTTTTGATGTATTTTATTTAAGATCTTGTAGTATTTAAAAATATAAAAATCTTTTTTCAAGTCCATGAACTTTTAAAATTTATACTTAATTTTTTTTAATCCGTCCGTTAATTTTGAATGTTAACACTTTTATTGTTTTCTTTTCTCAGATTATTGTGGAAACAAACCTGATCATCTAATAATTCCTTCATTTTCTTGCATTTATATATATTGTTCCGTTAGAAACTTCTAAGTACATTTTATGAAACTTATAATTCTTCGGAAAAGAGAATATAATACTTGTCTCCTGTTCAATGCATTTTTACTAAAATTATAAATACTATTTCAGTTTTCTTCTCGAATACATTTTATCAGTTTTAAGCGAATTTTATCAGTTCCTATATCATTCACGCGTGAAAACATGGAAAACATCCCCATTTTTCCACATCGTGTGGAATTAGAGATGGATCCGATAGAAATTGATAGCGTAGGTATTGTAAAGCAATTAAAACTCCTGAAGTGGGGTAAAGCACCGGGTCCCAATGGTATACCGGTAAGAGTATTTTCTGAATACGCAGAGGAAATTGAACCATTTCTATCAGATATATTCCGTAAATCTTTAGAAGGGAAAAAAGTACCTTCTAGCTGGAAAATAGCCCAGGTAATTCACATTTTCAAGAAAGGAGATCGGAGTGATCCTGGAATTATCGACCCATATCTCTAACATCTGTCTGCAGCAGAATTCTGGAGCATGTCATATGCTCGAACATTATGAAGTTTTTAGATGAGAACAAGTTACTTACACCGTGTCAACACGAATTTTGGAAGAAGAGATCGTGTGAAACACAAGTGGCCCTATTTTCCCATGACGTAATGAAAGTTACCGATGCAGGTTCGTAAGTTGATGCAGTTTTCTTGGATTTTCAGAAAGCTTTTGATTATATACCACACAACCGACTTTTAACGAATATTCGTGGTTACGGTATTTCGGCTCAGATTTGCGAGTGGATACGTGATTTTCTAACTGATCGATCGCAGTATGTCATTGTTGACGGGGAAGCCTCTTCTAAAATAAATGTTACTTCGGGCGTTCCTCAAGGAAGTGTAATAGGACCACTTCTTTTCTTAACATTTATAAACGATCTAGGTGACAACGTCAAATGCTGGTTACGATTGTTCGCCGACGATGCAGTTATCTATCGTATTTTAGGCTTTTTACAGTGCACATGAAAAGCCAATAATAGTAGCTGGAACTACTGCCTCAATATTAGCGGTAACCCAAACCACCTACGTACGCCATTTCTGGCACGGAAATCTCTGAGTGCTGTTGGAAGTGATAGTGTTTCATAGTCGACATTTCACCACTGAATCACAATCTGTCTGTGACGTTTGTAAGGATTGCAAAGAATCAGTTTCGAATATGAGAAATGATTAGGTTTTAAAGAGAAATTTGGGGACCATTCCAGTATTTTCTCGCATAATTACCGACAATTAAAATTAAGTGAAAGAACCTAACAATAAAAATCCGAACGGTCTCTACAGAAGACCCTACCTTTGAATCTTGGGCTGTTACATCTACCTTGTCCAGTATGACAGGGATCTAAGGTGCAGGAACAAATTGATGTTTTAGCCATTAGTCAGTATTGGAAAAAGTGGAATCTTTGGCAGGAATGTTGAATGACGCGTGCAAAATGCCGATTACTGAGCGCTAACTACAGTTTGTGATTAAAAAAATGTGGCGTTTGTGTCAATATACAACAACACAGTTGAAAAGAAAAATGACTAATATTTGTTTCTAACGTGATCTGCTTGAGCAATGGCTGCAGATGTGTCATCGCGTCATTTTTGTAGCATCAGTCGTGTTCTTTTGACAAACTGTTGCTTCATTTCCTCTGCTGTGAAGCTATTTTTATTTTTATTAACCAACTTTTTCTATTCCCTCGTCAACGGAGAGCGCTGCGATGTGCTTTAATTAATTTAAAAGCGCCTCCTTTCTCGCTGTGAAGGACATTTGGGTCGATGTTTACTCTTCGCTTCTCGTTCCATCAGCCCGCGGCATCAGCCAACTAGTCTTTTCTTTATGTGCCTTGCCTGCAGGCGTACACTTGCCCGGAGCCTCGTCGCGAGCCTCAAGAAATAGGATAATCTGAGGAGCTGCCGGGGAACATCTGCTGTTGGTCACTCAAAAATTCAGTCGGAGACTTACGACAAGCAGTGAAAATTTTGCCTCAGTGCAGCTATCCGTATTATGTCATCTATTCATAGTTGTATGTTTCACTTGTTTCACCTTGTCAGATGATAATAAAATTTATATAAAAAGTTTCTTCAGTTATCAGATTTGAATGCGCAAATATTTGAGTGCAGAGTCTGAAATTATATGTCACTTAGCGGAAACACTTCACTAGTTGTTGTGCAGGTCTATATCGAAAGATCGGCGAAATACAAAAGTTAGCTTAAATTTAGCGACCAATAAAAGAAACCAGAGCTGATATCGACATTGTTACATGTATCGAAATGAGAAACAGAAATATCTGGCACTGATTTTGATAAAATTTTACTCTCATATTTTTGACTACTGGGAAATGGTTGAGCGAAGTTGTTCTGTATGTAGTCACACTCCTCAGTTTAAGATAAAAGTCTACTCTTATTGTTATCAGCTGTGAGAAATTGCCAGCCACTACTGATCCACAGAAAATGAAAATAATTTCCATTAATACCTGTATATCGGAAACAAATATTTTCCGAATAACTTGGGCTTTACTTATTACAGTTCCTGAACTGAATGTCTATCAAGTACTTCAGATTCTAACCTGAAATCTGAAAGAAGATGAAGAGACGTATCAGCGAGCCCCAAAGTGTGCTCGATAATTTTGAGGACTCTTTCTGGAACATGGATCGCCAATCGTGAATATCGTGCAGCATAGTTGGGAGATGTTCCACGGTATCGTTCCTGCACGAGGTCAATCACCTTCCTCAACCTCGCAGTTGTTGGTTGTTGTTGAGCCAACGTGGCTACAGACCTGGGACCTCCGCCGACTAAATGACCACGCACGATATCGAGCTCCCTTACTTTATCGAACTAAACAAGTCTCCACGCTTTATTACTGTTTCAGCACGTCGCTGTGTACAGCAATATTATAATTAGTCTAGAAAATACATATTTAATGGCGGTAAAGTTAACGATAGATTTCTGGTCCACTTTGAAGAAGTAATGGCAGAATTTAGTATTGTTGTAGATCTGTTACGCGGCTGTTTGTGATTACGTATCACACAAGACCTACTGTACAAATGTGGATGAGGTTTCCATTTTAAAAGCGTAGGGTTCGATTTATATTTTGGGTTATGACCTATCATACAGCGACACTTGGCCATGGAGCAAGTAATTTATATGTGCTGGACATCAAACATGTTATGTAACATAACTTTAAAAGTTCTGAATCAGCTTTCTTTTTTTTAGTCGTATTGGTGAGAACCTGATATAAAGTTTAGCGTGTTTGCTTGATCAAAAGAATAACGATGAAACGTTACGCCATCTACTGGTTGCTTCTATAAGTATACTCTTTACAGTGACCTCTGAATTTATCATAGTTTGGGAAGTCATTCTTAGCACAAGACATTTCTTTTATGAATATGTTTAAAAAATTTGTTTAGCAAGTATAATAGAGATGATTCACAAACAAGGAATTCATTCATTCATCATGTTTGCCACTGTTGCAGTTAAGAAAGTATGAAATGAAATTTGGTTGCCGCTGCTAGGGACACAAGGTTTCTACCTCATGAGCATCTCAGGGTCGCTATGAAGGGATGGATGTTGTAGGTGTATGCTTACCAAATCTGCATGCTGGCTGGATAGTACCGCTCTCATAAGGCGCCGACACAGCGGCACGCAGCGCGAACAGGTCTCCGTGGAGAGGGCACAGTGGCGGTAGCTGTCGGCTACGACGACAAGCCCAATGCCTCGTCGCTCAGCGACAAACCTACACTGACAGTCTTTGGAACTCCATCACCCAGGATCTGTTGATGGTAGTCTGCCATCCCGTTATAGACCGCATGTTTTCCGTCGACTCATTCGTTTCAGCCATGCAACATTTGCATCGGAAAAGCAAAATACTACCATAATAAGATTTTATTGGCTTCGCGCTCCATCTCCAGGCATGTACAATACTTGGAACTCGGAGCTCATATGGTCAAAAATCGGTTACATCAGATCCGGGTGGACTACTCACGCCGCAGGGAGTGTCTAATAAAACATTGTATCACGGCTGACTCGGCTTGAGTGGATTTCGTGGTCAGCTGCCTGCTGTTTGAGGCATGCTCTTACAGGGAAGCCAATTCTGCCACTATCAATTCAGAGTCGGCTGTTTTGTCCCTGCGACCTTAATGTTTTTAAAACTGCCAACCACAAATCCCATACAATGCAGTCGGGTCGCTCCTCTCAGTGAACCTTTACGACTATTCTCGAGCCTGCTGCTTGAAACCGATTCAAAAAGTGCGCTGCGGCTTGAAACTGCTTTGCGCATTACATTCAGATACATACACGGCCGCTGTGCAACGAAGCCGACGAGTTAGATTCTTAAGGAATTTGATGACTCTGGCAGATGTTTTAGCCTGTTGTTGTTGTCGTTGTTGTTGTTTTAGGGCGCATCTACATCGAGGTCATTAGCGCCCTAACGAAATTTGTAGCCGGACAAAGCATTTTAATAAAGACAGTAGAGAATTATGTAACTACGTGATATAAAGTAGTAATTAAAGATTCGATTTGACAAGTAATTTATCATACGGTACAATAATAGTAATAAAAAAATTAGTGAAATTCGTGCAACTGGAAAAAGTTGCCTTAACAGAATGGAAAAAACCGCCTGAACCATTTGGTCGTTCATGTTTGGTGTGAGCCTAGAATCGAATATCATTACAATTACACTTGAGTTTTGTCATTTGATACTATCACAAATTCAAGTTACAAAAACATATGCAAAATGATTAATGTTAGGTATGATTAGAATTAAGATTTGTGATTGTTAAGGTTACCAAGAAGTGCAAGTGGGAGGAGTGGCTATGAGTAATAACTTACAGTAGTAGGATTGACTCGAGCGTTTCACTTTAAATAGGTCACCTGCCCAGCCCCCTGCGGCCGCTGCCCTATAATCTCCTACATGTGCAGTTCTTGGTGGTCCACCCCACCTCCTGCGGCTGCTGCCCTATAATCAGAGGCAATTTGCTACCTGTACAGTTCTTGGTCGCCCACCCCACATTTGCACAACCAAAACGACGCGCCTTGAGACAATTGCCGTTCGCCGCATTGTCATTATGTACCTGGTCGCCCACGCCACATACTGTAGCCAAAACGACGCCACTCGTATCGACAATGTATCAGCTGGATAAAATTGCTCAGTTACATGACCATTTTTCTCTACAGCGGTCTGAAAATAGTAATTATTCACAAATACACCGTAACTATTGAAATAATTAGCATATTTCCGTATAGTGTGGTGAACGGTTCAAAACCCCGTCGGTTTTAATAAAGCGGGTACGAATTCTGCAAGATGAAGAAGGGACAGGGTGAAACTTGGTTCAGGCCTACTCTATGTGATGAGTATTCACAACATATACAATCTTCCCAACATGGTAGGGTGTGCAAAGGATGAAAACAAAATATGTTTGCATCACAGTGCTCAATGTATTCGATCAAAGGTGCTGACAGAACATATCAGACACACAAGCCATATCTAAAACTACTATCATAAGTAGGTTAATGAACTTACATAACGTATATTAAACTCAGGTTAATATAGGACGTTAAACTACGTGCCATATTGGGGTAAGATACGTTAGATTAGTCCAAGTTACGTTAGTCCACCACATCTGAGCAGTAACTTAGGTTACTGTAGGCTGGCACATTCAGCAAAAGTTAAATCTTGATCGAGTAATTTGGCCTTGGTCTTTTGAAGGAAGCATCCCGTCATTCACCTGGAGTAATTTGGGGAAACCATGGAAAACCCAAATCTGAATGCCCGGACGGGGATTCTAACCGACGTTCTGAATGTGAGGCCAGAGCGTTAACCGCTCACCCACCATGCTCGGTAACATGGATCGCAGTAAAAAAAAAATATTAAATCAATGCACGTATCATACAGATCAAATAAAAAGTCTTGGATGACAGTAAAGCTTTGAGAAGGCCTGCTTAACACAATTTATTGTAAAAATAACAGAACAGTTCTCTTATTTACCAACAACTGCACTGCACATAATTCTATTCTATTTATGGAGTGTAAAGGTTATTTTATTCCCTCCGAACATGACCGATATAGAAAGGCTTCATAAAAAACCTCATGCATTTTTACAGAGGTCTTGTCACACAGTTTCTTTCAGGGATAACAAGAACAATATAAAGACAAGTCTCCATGATGCAGCACGAATGTGTCACAAATCGTGGTCTCAAATCGCCAAAGTAATGACGGAAAATTATTTTAGAAAGGCAGTGTTACAGAAAACTAATGAAGGGAAGAAAGTGCCCTCTACCAGTCGCGGGGGGATGACGGCATGTTCGTAACATTTGAAGAATACATCACTGTGGATGAAAAGATGGAAGTTCGAGGAAAGCTCTCAGATCCAGACATATTTCCAGAAGTGTTGAACAGGAAGAGTAAAGATTCAACTGATATAGTGGGGGAAGCATTTTTTAAGCCTAGTTGACATCTAGATCATTAGACACAGGAATGGACGAAGCGCAAGGTAGGGGAATGAATTGGACCATGGCCTTTTGAAGGAATCATCCCGGCATTCTTCTGGAGTTATTTCAGGAAACAATGGAAAACCGAAATCTGGATAGCATGACGGGGAATTCGAACTCACGTCCTCCCGAATGTGTGGCAAGAGCGTAGAGGGGTAGCTGAAGATTTGTTATGATAAGGGTGCGTCCATAAACCACGTAACTCCATTTTGGACTCCTTTTAACTCCCCGCTCCGTGGCTTTTGCGTCTACCAGAACCTTGTAGATGGGGACGTTAAGCCTGCTCGGTATCTTTCGGAAGAGTAGGCCTGAACCAAGTTTCACCCTCTCCCTTCTTCATCTTGCAGAATTCGTACCCGCTTTATTAAAACCGACGGGGTTTTGAACCATTCACCACACTATACGAAAATATGCTAATTATTTCAATAGTTACGGTGTATTTGTGAATAATTACTATTTTCACACCACTGTAGAGAAAAATGGTCATGTAACTGAGCAATTTTATCCAGCTCATACATTGTCGATACGAGTGGCGTCGTTTTGGCTACAGTATGTGGCGTGGGCGACCAGGTACATAATGACAATGTGGCGAACGGCGATTGTCTCGAGGCGCGTCGTTTTGGTTCTGCAAATGTGGGGTGGGCGACCAAGAACTGCACAGGTAGAAAATAGATTATAGGGCAGCAGCCGCAGGAGGTGGGGTGGGCCACGAAGAACTGCACAGGTAGGAGATTATAGGGCAGCGGCCGCAGGGGGCTGGGCAGGTGACCTATTTAAAGTGAAACGCTCGAGTCAACCCTACTTACAGTCTACCTTCTTCATATATAATCATAATAAAAAATATCCTTTTTAATGTACCATGTTTTTATAACGGACTAAAAAATATAAAATAATTTCCCTAATCCTTATGAAGGATAAAACCACATACAGATTTCTAACTTCTTCTAAATTGTCCTGAAAATTTATACTTTGAAATTTTCGATAGCTATTAAAATACTTGTAAGATTGGTGACGAAAAGCATTGGGCGCATGCAATAGATAATTGATACATTAATACCTCTACTAACAATTTTTTTGCACTGGAAATAATGTGAACTGATAAGTAAGTTCTTTCATTAATAACTACTCTCTACACTTCTTATAGTTATGTATTCCATGCGCCCAATGTTTTTCGTCACCAATGTTACAAGTATTTTAATAACTATTAAAAATTTCCAGGTATAATTTTTCGGTACAATTTAGAAGAAGTTAGAAATCTGTATGTGGTTTTATCCTTCATAAGGATTAGGGAAATAATTTATACATTTTAGTCCGTTATAAAACCATGATTCATTAAAAAGTATTTTTTATTTTATTATTATTTTCTGCTTTTTAGGGTTATGTGAGTGAAAATTTGTAAGGTAAAGGTAAAGGTCACGCTCCTGTCGCATCCCGTAGATTTCACAGTGGTAGCGCTCCGCACTCCCTGTACAACCTTTGGCACTAGAATGGATGTGACGGGGTCAGCGCCACTAAGTGATTTTAAATACTTTGATGACATAATCACAGAGACATGCTACAAAATCCTTTTTAAAAAAATAGAAAACATTTAATTGAGTTATTTCCATCCCAAGGAAATAAGGAACAAAACAAAAAAAGAATTATGCATCTCCATCGTTTGAATCGTAAGTTATGGTCTGGAATTCGAACAAAAATCCAATAGAAAAAAGCACTTTAAGTTCTGCCAGAAATCTTCAAGCAGCATGTCCAATTTCTCTTTCCCTAAAAACATTATTGAGACTACTGCAAACATTAAAAAAAAAAAAAATAGCTTAATCTGTTCATAGAAAATGTATTTTCAGTTGTTACAGAATTTTCCTATTTTCCGGGAACATTTTCCATTTTTCTTTCTTTGGAAACCTTATTCAGAGTATTAAAGACATTTTAAAAAATAGCTAAATTGGTCCATAGAAAAAAGTACTTTAAAGTTTTCCCGAATTTTCCAGGCAACATTTTTAATTTCTTCTTTCTTTAAAAACCTGATTCGGACTATTATGAACAATTAAAAAAAATTAGCCTAATCGTTACAGAGAAAAAAAGTCTTTAAGTTGGCTCAGAATTTTCCGGGCAATTTTTTCAATTATTCATGAACTAAAAACCTTATTAGGACTATTACGAACATTTAAACAAAATAACCAAATCGGTCCATAGAAAAAAGTACTTTCAGTTTTTCCAGAATTTTCAAATTTTCCACACAACTTTCCCAATTTTTTCACATTTTCGTGGATTGTTATCCAATTCTCAGCTATGGTCAAAATTTCAAGTCTCTAGTTAATCGAGAAGTTAGTTTAAAATCAATTACTAAATTCTACCCGGACAGACAAATCCCGAAGCGAGTTAATAACATTAATTTTAAAATGCTATGCGTGAATAAACGATATATTCAGTGACAAAACATTTGGCACATTCAGGCTAAATTCATACTATATTTTATTGAGACGGATAGATACGTGTTATTCCGATACGTGGCACTAAAATGTAACTGCTATATTTCACTGCGAGATGGAGTTATGTTTTGTTGACCGCGATTCTGTCTAACAAAATTTGTTCATACCTGCAATAAATGTTTATTGGTCGACAAGAAATCGTTTTTACATCCTTTGTATTCAGTAGGTAAAATAGAGTAGGCTTCTTTTTGAAGTCAAGTTGGAATGCTGAGAAACTAAAGATAAAATATTCCACCAATTATCAAACATTTTTTGTTGAACGTGATTCACGTATAATACTAGTTTTTTGCCCCACTGGCGTTGTGTTAATTGTGGCGTAATCGGTTTAAGAGGGAGGTCCACACATTAACACACTACGTGAACGGAATTGCTGGCAATGACAAAATTTGTTTGATAGTTTATGTGTGAATCATCAGCACAAATATCAAATTCCGCGTGGACAAAGCCGCGGGTACAGCTAGTAGAAGATACACAGACGGAAAAAAAAATCCCAACACCAAGAAAAAATTATTGTAGAGTAATGAAATTTGGACAATGCATTTGTCAAGTTAACATGTTTAATTGATTAAATTTTCAAGATCACAGGTTAATTTAAGCTCAAGAAAATGCATTTCAAATGTGAAATACTGTTAAATTAATAGCCGGTGTAACCTCCAGAATTTTGAATGCAAGCCTGCAAACGTGAATGCATTGTGTCATACAGGTTTCGAATGTCACTTTGTGGTATGGAGTTCCATGCTTGTTGTACTTGTGCTGTCAATACTGGGACGGTCAGTGCTGGCTGTGGATGATGCTGGAGTTGTCGTCCAATGATATCCCATACGTGTTCAATTGGAGACAGATCTGGTGATCTCGCAGGCCAAGGTAACATGTCGACACTCTGTAGAGCACGTTGCGAGACAACAGCGGTATGAGGGCGAGCGTTATCCTGTTGAAAAACTCCCCCTTGAATGCTGTTCATGAATGGCAGCACTACAGAAATTCGAGCTGCAGTTGGTACCACAGTGACACAACGAACTGTTAGAAATCGGTTACTTCAAGGACAGCTCCGAGCCAGGCGCCCTGTAGCGTGCATTCCACTGACTACAAGCCATCGCCGTTTGCGACTCCAGTGGTGTCAAGCCAGAGCTCATTGGAGGACGGAGTGGAGATCTGTTGTGTTTTCTGATGAAAGCAGGTTCTGCCTTGGTGCCAGTGATGGCCGAGTGTTGGTCAGAAGGAGGCCAGGGGAACGCCTGCAACCAAACTGTCTGCGGCCTAGACACACTGGACCTACACCTGGAGTCATGGTCTGGGGAGCAATTTCCTATGACAGCAGGAGCACTCTTGTGGTTATACCAAACACACTGACTGCAAATTTGTACGTCAGTCTGGTAATTCAACCTGTAGTGCTGCCATTCATGAACAGCATTCAAGGGGGAGTTTTTCAACAGGATAACGCTCGCCCTCATACCGCTGTTGTCTCGCAACGTGCTCTACAGAGTGTCGACATGTTACCTTGGCCTGCGAGATCACCAGATCTGTCTCCAATTGAACACGTATGGGATATCATTGGACGACAACTCCAGCATCATCCACAGCCAGCACTGACCGTCCCAGTATTGACAGCACAAGTACAACAAGCATGGAACTCCATACCACAAAGTGACATTCGAAACCTGTATGACACAATGCATTCACGTTTGCAGGCTTGCATTCAAAATTCTGGAGGTTACACCGGCTATTAATTTAACAGTATTTCACATTTGAAATGCATTTTCTTGAGCTTAAATTAACCTGTGATCTTGAAAATTTAATCAATTAAACATGTTAACTTGACAAATGCATTGTCCAAATTTCATTACTCTACAATAATTTTTTCTTGGTGTTGGGATTTTTTTTTCCGTCTGTGTATTTTCACTATTGATATTTAGCGTAATAGATGAAATAACAGAAAGAAAATATGTTTGATAAATGTCATATTCGGCATGAACACCAACCTTTGGCAGAGAAAATAGAAAATTCTTTTACGTGAAAAATTTGAATCGCCGATCGTGAAGAGGGGATTTGAAACTTTGGAGAAATAATGTAGGTATTGTTAATTGGGAATTGGTTGTTTCAACTTTTAAATTGACTGGAATCATCGGCAGAATCATAATTTAAATTCTATTCAACAATTATTTGACCATAATAGAAGTAAAGAACTATAGTAGACAAGCATTTAGTAAAATTTCTAAATGGGTAAGGTTTGTATTTATTAGCAGTGATATTTGATGTTTATGCTGAGAAAAGAATAGATAAAGTGAAAAATTCTGTTTGGTATAAATAAAGTACTATCTCTCTTTCTTTTTGGTAAGGTTCCTTATGTTAGAAAGAAGGCACAAGAATAGGAGTTCACACTATATAAAAAACATTGTAACACAATTTGACTAAACATATTGAGGTCATGAATTAATGTTGAAATGACAACCATAATTAAAGAAGTAATATAAAAATTAGAACTAACGTAGAAGGTGGTGTTCCACGGTGGAAAAAACTAGAGCCCGAGCAACAATGACATAAATCTGGATGAGCATTAAAGATATCTTTTTTTACGGTTCCTTTCGGTTTCATAAATTGATCTCGGAGTTTTATAATTCAAGAGGCATTTCATAAAAGCGAAGCCTGAATAATTTAGAAACCAGTTAAATTGATGTTAAAATCTATTTAGAACGTTATGCTGTAGAAATTTATGTGCATTAGGAAACTACGTTTGTTTTAACGGGAATGGGGAAGTAACGGCGAAACGTTCAGTAAAAAGGAAAAATCATATCGTGCAAACTCTAATTTAATCCAGGATCAGGTGTTTATTAACTTCAACGCACAATTTAACTCATTTAAATAAAGGTATGAATTTAATAAATTGTAAAGCACTTTTATTGCTGGTGCACGTTTCAATAAGAGGTAAATTGGGATTAATTAAATTTGTCAAAGGTTGTGAGTAGGCAAATTTGTTCCAACCGATAGAAGCACAACAGGTCATGCGTGGTGTTGTTAACGACCACCGCAGGGCCTCACCGGGTTTGTCGAATACGAGATTCGGTGTGTCCAGCCAACTGAAATCACACGAGGACACGAACAATATACAGGGTGGTGACTAGTCGTTACAGCACTGGATCTGACAGAGAACCATCAGTTGCACTTCTGCGCGTCTCTCTGTAAAGAAATTTTACTCATTCAACTGAAGGGAGAACCATAGTTTCACGGCAGGGATGTCTTGAAACATCAGAACAGGTGCTATTTAATTTAAATAGTACCTGGTTGACCAATCTTATCTCAGCATCTTTCGATTTCTGTTCAATATACAAGATTTTGAGTAAAGTTTGATTAAAGGCTTAAAGGCAGGCATTTTGAGGTTCACAGTTCCTTGTTCTAACCAAAGAGAAGCTTAACTAACATCAGTAAGGTTACTGGTACCTGAAATTTCTACAAGATGAAGTTAGAGTCGTTTCCGAGAAACCAAATACAAGAATTTCTCCTTTTGTAAATCGTGTTACAAACTTGAAAGGCAAAACATGATCTACATATGAAATTTCGTTCAAATCACTAGAGCCATATCCGAGATCGTCTGGTTAACCACATCATAAATTGCTTTTAAACAAAAATGCTATTATTATGTTAATTAGAAATATTAATGCTAATCAGGGATTAATTATTGGTGCAAGATTTGTGGTAATTCACTTAGACGAAACATCATCAGTGCTAAATTAATTCATTCCGATAAAACTAAGTTCATACCTCGCAGTAACCTCACATGTTTTGATCAACCGTGCCTTTCGAAATAATAAGAAATCAATTCCCAAAAGAAGTAACCTTAGTTATGAACAGTAATAAAGCACAAGGTCAAGCGCTTCAAAAGGCAGGAATGCATTTACCATAACCTGTTTTTGTTTTGTTTTTTTTTCCCTATGGATTCTTGTACGCGACTTTTTCAAGAGTTATTATTTATTTTTGTGTTAAAGACACAGACGATCTAATAGTCAGCGATAATTACATTACAACTACTAATATTGTCTTCAAAGAAGGTTTGTAAAGTAAAGCTAAGAAGAAAATGGATCTGACGAAGCCAATATTATTAACATCTACTTTTTAAATGTTTTACAATTAAACATGTAGTATTTAATGATAACGACTTTTTACAATAAAAGTTATATTTATTACTACTCTTCAAAATAAAATACCTTTCATTAATAAATACTTGCATTTAATTATTTTCGCATTATTTTACCATTCGGTGACTGACCACGATACTATTCTCACGGGTCAGCTAGTGTACAAAAATTATTCGTTTAAAGTTATAAGAGTGCCTTGCTGCAACCAAAGAGAACTTAACTAACATCAGCCCAGCTTACTGGTACCTGAAACGTCTACGAGATGGCGTTGGCGCCATTTCCGAGATTCCAATTATAGGAATTGCTAATTTTTTTTTAAAATCGCGTTTTTGCAGGGAAGACACCTATTTGGGTAAACTTAAAAAAAAAAAAGATATTTATCTAAATATGAAACTTCATCCAAATTTTTAGATCCAGAATATATATATATACAAAAATTGCTCTTTTAAAGATATAAGATTTAGGTCTCTAGGAGTGTAAGGGTTCAGAAGACTTGCTGCGTAATTACACAACTTTGTGTCGATTGGCTGCTGCTTAAAGAAGAACGGCAAGATTTTATGGATTCTAGGTATCAAGATGTGTTTCGAGTTAGTGATCTTCAGATTTTCCTCTTTCATATATCTTTATGTTCCAAATAGTTTTCATTTTGTTACTGGACTTCCTGATTTTCTCTGATACATATTTGTTCTTTCTTGAAACATTTAGTATTATTTTAAGAATATAGTTTATAGTGACCTTTGAGTGTATAGTTATCTAATTTTTACTTTCAAGTAAAGGTTACTTTCCATTTTACTAGAAACTCAAATACCCTTTTTAATCCAAATCTTGTTTTGCATGATGAATCTCCGTATTCCCCGTTAATGTTTTCGTGGATTGTTCGGCGAATATAATATCTTTATGGGTCACCAAGACAAGAATATTGTAGGTTATTTCGTTTTTCCTCTTATGAGAAAACTGGCTGCCCAATCTGTGGGACTTGATTAGCTAACGCCGCAGTGTGTCTCATGTAAGCCGATACGACGATCGTAACGCGACCTTGCTGCGCTCCACCCAGTGCCATACTGCCCTACTTTTTACCATTGTACTGAACGTGGAAAATCTTCTTTTTATATTAAAGGGACCTTAACAATCCGCAAGTTATAACGTAGGTAAATAAATGTTGTTTTGGATAAATTACAGGATTGTAGTGAATTTTATGAACTTACAATTTATATTATGTAACTAAATGGCATGAAGCCTTTATTGATTTTGATTTTAATTTAAATACTGTACATGTAATTTTTGTTATCACTACTATTATTCTATTGCCAAATTGTAAATTCTGCTTACAGCTTACTCACTACTACGCGCGTATTCTACGCAAATGTACGAAGTTCGATAGGCGATTGTTGTGTTTCGTCAGTTATATTTACGCTTGTAACTGGTTGGATATGTGACTGCATAGATCCAACAAGTAGCTTGTATAGTACGATTCAGTGACGTTTCTTTGTTTTTAAAATTCTATGTTCTTCTTTTTTAAATGTGGTATTTGGCTGATAATCTATACTGTCATTTTACCATCATGAGAATACTATCGATTTCAACTTCATTCTTCAGCTGTGCATTATTCTTCATTGTAGTGCGCACAACTTTACGGCCAACATAGGATGGACGCATTGCTTAAATAAATCAGCCCCTAGCAGAGGCTGAACTGGAACCTTCAACATGCTGAGCCCTAGGCTGACGGCGTCTGTGTACTGTTGGACATGTCAAGAGGCTTATTACGAGTATCAACTGTAGCTAATTGTTTTCTGCCGTTATACTCTAGAATGATTGCATATCATCCATCCCGAAATAATCTTTTATTTTAATACACTCGCCACAACTTGCGTCTTCAGTTACAGAATTAATATATCCTAATCATTTGTCTTGCTCGACTAACAAATTAACAACTACATAACACATTTAAATGTAGTTAGTTATTTAATTTATATTTTCTTCAGCCATAGCAAAAAAGGGATTTTTTTTTTAGATTTTACGGATAATTAAACACAATCATAATGCTGAACCTATGTGTTGTGTTATTAATAAGAAATGTTTATAGACATTACATTGACTTACACAAATTATTTTGGAAAGTTAGTCTACTGGTGGCAATACAAACCGTAATGGATCAAATATAATCTAGACCGCTTAACCTACCCTCAGTTTTATATGGCCACTTGAGTCAGCTGACACTCAAGATGTTAAAGGCGGTGATGCGACAATGCAACAAGTGTTCGGAAAATTAATTAAATGTATCAGTTCTTGAATAAAAATTATAGAAGAATGAAAAAAATTGTGATTACATCAAAATTCGTGCTTGATCAACATCTGAGAAGATAAACTTTGGTCTCTTTAATTTTTTTATATTAATTTGGGGAAAATTAAAGTAAACACTATTTTTATTCGTCATAAAATATTCATGAGTACCAAGCTTCATTGATTTCGTACCGGCCATTTCCGGTACTAAACTAAACTGTGATTTAGTAGCACATTTATAAGAGTGGGATAGGTTGGATGCTTTGATGCGGAATGTCAGATTTCATTTTAGTCGAGGTTACATTTCAACTTAATTACATGTGATGCTCGAAAATCGAAACATGGACCGTATGTGCATTAATACATATAACATACACAAAAATGTATATCGAATGTGTCTGTTTATTTCAGTATCACTCAGAAAATACTGATTTTGAATGGATTTTTGGAATTTGAACCATGGAATCAAAGATAAAATTTAACGTGTGTCTTAAGACATTACGACACATTTATTTTACGAATAACCACTATTAAATACAAACTTCTCAATCGATTTTGACGGAGTTTTCACACTAACAAACATTAGACATGTCTCATTATGCTGACAAAACTGCCGCCGGAACTTTAAATTTTCTTACTATGTTATTTCATCTGCCACTAGAGCTCCAAATCAAAATATATTCCTTACCTGTACAGTTACATATCAGGTATTCAGAATTGTTTATCAAGTATTCAGAACTAAGCGAGATGTGAAAATAAATAAAATAATTGTTAAAAAAAAAATAAAAACCGCCTTCAAAAAAGCACACCAAAAATTTTAAAATAACTTGTTAAGAAGAAAGTAAATCTAAATGGACAATATTTTACATTAGTGTTATTGAAATTTTTACATTTATTATTTATTATTGGAGTCGGTGCCATCTGTAACATCGCGAATATCAAATTGCTGAATTTTATTTGGTGTTCGAGGCGAAACGGGGAGTACGAACAAAAATTCCCAATATTTAACAGCATGTAGTGAGCCAGATATTGTTATTGCTGGAGACAGTTTAGGGAAACAAATTAGACAGTATTTTAAGCTGTGGCTCTGCCTCGATGGTCGTCCAGGCATATATCTGGCGTTACAGTGACAGTTGGTAGGCTGCATCATGCAGTAAATGCTTTACTGTTAGTATAATATCGCATATCCTCTGTATGTTTCAGTTTTGTTGAAACATGTTTCTGGCACTAATTGAAAGTAGTAACATGATTTTTTATGTATTATTGTTTTTATCTTTCTGTTTGTCTTGCTTTGGCTGGCACCGACTCCAAAAATAACTAATTAATGTAAAAATTTCAATAACAGTATTGTAAAATATTGTCCATTTACATTTACTTTCTTCTAAGCAAGGTATAAAGTTATTTAAAATTTTTAGTTTGCCTTTTTTTGAAGGCGGGTTTTTTTAACAGTTATTTTATTTTTAAATTTTTATTGGTATTATAGTTTGTTTTGTATTTTAATTATGCCGCAGCAGTACTCATATTGCGAACTTTCTGTTAGCTCAGTGGTTAGAGCTCTTTATTTTTTATTAAAAAAGGGTGGTTTCTCAATGAATTATACTTAGTTATGACAGCTTACCTGACGATGGCAGCGGTGGTTCTGCCGAAACGTTGTATATTAAAGAAATTATGATTAATAAAGATATCATCCGGCAGAAATCCCGCGAAGAAAAACTTAATTCTCACTTCGACCATTGTACACAAAGTTAAAACAGTGAAAGACACTAGCCAAAAATGTTTATTTTCCTACTGTTGATAGTCTTATTACTTCCTTTTATGGTGAATATCCTAGTAGTTCGAAATAATATTCCAGCAATAATCAACCATTTCCCTTCATACCGCTGTTCTAATGTCATGATGTCTTTTGGAATCTTTCATCGTGTTCATCAGACACGTCGCTCCAGCTTTCCGGAAAATAATCCGTATGAGAGTGCTGAAAATGCACCTTCAGCGACATAATGTATCACAATTTTTTGTATTTGTAACAAGCATCTCATTTAATAAATCTTCATAGTTATGTGCTCTTGGTGCCCCCAGAAAATTATTGCTGAGATCCTTGAAATATATCCATTCATGCTAGTTTTTCTTCAAAATTTGGATCTCTGAATTTGTCTAATCTGGGGGCCAACAAACAAACCTCCCTTTACCTTTGCGGGTGTAAGATGAGGAGATATGTTTAGGGGATACATAAATCTTCTTCCAGTTTTATCCATAGCCTTAAAAAATTGCTTTTTTATTCCTAATTTGATGTGAAGTGGAGGAAGAAGCACAACTTCACTAGCTACTAGTTTCTTACACTGACAATTTTTTTCTCCTAGTTTCGTTCGATGAGACCATTCCTTCTTCTTATAATGAGAATTTCTGTCACGACTCTCCCAGTCACATATGAAACACCCGTATTTGGTATTGACTTGTTGCATACTCAATATTATGGCAATAATTTTGAGGTTGCCAGATATCTTCCATTTATTTTCATTGTATTTAATATATCTGAACTTATATTCCAAAAGTTCATATGACTCTTTAGTCATACTAGTATTGTCAACTGTGATGGAAGAAATTTAGTTCCTATTGCGGAGCAGAACTGCCTTTAAACTAATTTTGTATGCATCTATAAAGAGTCTTCCGTCCTGTGTAATCAGTCTAACAAAAATCAATTATTAATCTTCAACAATAACTTTAGCATTACGAAATGTAGCAGAAGTACAGAAAAAGGTACCGATATTAGCATATTAAAGCAAATGAAATGCATAAGTTAATGTTGCTAACTAGTTTTTGTAAATTTCCTTTTGTATAGAAAAAATTATCTGGAAGTTAAAATATATATTTTTTTCATATAACTAAAAAACTGTGCCTGATGGGCAATTTCTGATCAAAAATTTGAATTCCCCATGCATAAATGTTAAAGAAACACATATTCCCATACCACAAAATTTTTCTTTCTTGAACAGTGACATTATTCCAAGTGTTTTTTTACACCTCATATATATGCAGCAAGAAGTGCTGAGAGAGTGATGAGGTGTGTAACGATTTTGGTAGAAGTTGTACACTGAAGACAAACTGTGGCCATGGCGACAAACCGGCACTCAATTTCAGGCATAAAGGAATTGGAAAATTTTCTTTTGTAGGTATGATAGTCAGGAATTCGAATAAATTATCAAGAAAGTGATGATTACCTCAATAAAATCTCTAAACGAATTTAAAATTCAATTTCAATCAAAGAATTTAAGATAATAATAAGAGATTTGTAGTTGTGTAGGAAAATTGCCACTTGGACAAACTCTCCATCGTAGTTGAATAAAATAAATTTCTTGTACGGAAAGCGGTGTTTTGTCTTACTCGTTAATGGTACAAAGATAATTAGGCTTCTTAGTGAGAGAGTATTGAAAATCAGAAAGATGATAACAAACAACGTTAGTACGGTCCTTACCGGTTGGCTTGGTTTGCACGAAGAGACAAGGCAGGGTTGCTCCCCCGCTCCAAGTGCTCATTACGTCACTCGAGCCCAATCAAATTTCGCTCTCATCGAACTGCCATCAGCGCCGCCCTCGATTGGGCTTAATTGTGTTTCTGGTTCATTTCCACAACAGCGCAGCTCACTTTCTCGAATTCCGTCTGACGCAGTCTCCAGACATTCCTCAAGGAGACGGCAGGCTCACTGAGACAGCTGCCAACTTGCTCGCAGCCTTATGCTAGGGATGTTTAGGAAACTGTGGGGGTAACTGACTGTCTTGGGGAACAATAGATTATACACTGAAATAATATAGTGGCCTTTCAACTATTATTATTTTTGTTATAGCACTAGCTAAAAAAACCTTGAAAACTGACGTGTTTAACGTGGTGTTTTTGCAAATCATTTCTTCACAATTGTTTAAGTACATACAATTGTAATAAAATAATTCTGAATGTTGTACGTATTTCGATACATCGCCATACAGTTGGAACTACTTACACACCTCCAAAATAATGACGCCTGTAATGTGGCGTCAGTGGATACAAAGGAAATCAAAATCTTCACGCGTTATTACTTCAATCCTTTTCATTGCTCCTGATTCAGATCCATTGAATATATTTTGAAAGGTTCATACAGCTGGAACTACTCACGCGCGTCAATAATAACGACATCATTATTTTGGCATTAGTGAAATCAAATCACATTAAAAATAAATATTAGCATCTTACGTTATGTAGAGCTATATTAGTTTTAATCCTGGACCAAGCTGCAAAGATCGCGATAAATTTGGAGCTACTTTCATTCGCGTGAAGTAATGATTTGAGCAACATGACGCTCATGAATACAACTTAAAATATTTTCTGAAACATAAATTATTCATGTCCTGTGTGAAGTGCTGAAACATAGTTGGCGGACCCATTTAGCTGTCCTTATCGAATATCATATGATGAATAGCATTTTGCGAGCATTGCGTTGCGATGTTAGTATTGTCTCTGTTATGCACAATGTTTTAGTAATTTTTACAAGTCGACAGATACGAGTATCCACAGAGTGTGATATAACACTCTTGAAGCACATTTGGCTGTGCGATTTGCAGAATACTTGGAGAACAAAGTGTGTGGATTTTACTGATTACAAAAGATTACAACAAAAGAAGAATCAAGGAAGCTTTGAAGTTTCATTTTTGAAAACAGACTCGAATTTAAGTCATATCAACGTCATCTGTTGAACGCAGTTTCACCGTGAGAGGAAGACACACGAGTTACATAAAAGTGTTAACGATTTTTTCGCGTATAAATTGTTGACTAGTATACAGCAATTCTGTTTCCATTCCAAATAGAGCGATGGGTTTACTGCTCTGTCGAGAAGTACAAAACTGTAATTTTATTGGTTTTTGTAAGATTACATTGTTACATTTATTCTCAAAAAAAAAAAATATATATATATACGAAAGATTCTATATACATTATAACTCTATACGCGTACATTGTAACTGAAAGAGACGATATTACGACAATTGGGAGTCAGTTTATTCTGAAGCACCACTATAGAATAAGCCAATTTTCATACAGCAAAAATAATATGAAAATAGTCCTGTTCCCGCTCTATTAACGTTTTGTAATTGAGTAGATAGAGTGAAATAAATGTTAGCCCAGGGCGTAGTGTTCAATGAAGTGAAGTATTACTTAATTTAAAAATAATGAAGTAGAAACAATCTTTGCTTTAGAAAAAAAAAAAAAAAAAAGCAATTTCGTTTTGCGTAAAGTATTTTATTCATTGATGCTGTCTGGACATGCATTAATAAATTTTATCCTACCTGAGGAGACATTCATAGTTGCATCCAAATCCTTCTCTCTCGTGATGCATAAAACAATTCGGTAATATAATGGTTACTATATCATAATGATGAACTGTTTTATTTTAATTGGTTCACATGATATTTTGCCATTGATGTCTTCGTTTATAGCACGTAGTAAGCCAGCGAAAGCGTACTAGTAGTTCGAGGAAGTCAAGCAAACTTTGTTGAAGGATACCTTTTACAGTAATGATTTATATTGCTTTGCTTTGCTATGCATCGAAAAAGTTTGGAGCTTGCAACATCACAATCACTTGTCAGTCTACTTAAATTACGTTTAAACTGTTTAATAAGTTATAAATGGACGCCGGCATAGAACTACCACATTTATTGGTTTCTTGGCTCATACCAATGATTTGATTACATTTAAATTCCTTCCAAAAGTTTTCATTTATAATTGCCAGAGTACCAATGAGAAAAGTAGCAATTTTGTATTGTTTGGATTTGTATTCCCCTCTGCAGAGATTCCAGCTGTTTTGGTGAAATCTCTTGTTGTTGTTTTGGTACTCCTGAGCGACTTCTGAATTGTTCCAAAACAATACATACGTTTCCTGTAGATAGTAGTTTAACGCTTGATTCTGTGGTATGTGGAAAGGAGCCAACTTACAGCAAAATAGTTATATAACAAAGTAGATGCATACACTAGAAGATACAGTGTCACAGAAAAATAGGTACATTAATAATATCAACTACATTTATGCAAGATTCTGGCAATTATTTTGTATTTACCTTTGAAAGAAATTATTTTCTGCAGTAGAATGAGTTTTAATTTATTCATCACAAAATTCCTGGGTGTATATATAGATAACAAATTGAACTGGAAACAACATATTCAACAACTTCTTAAATTCTGCAACATTTTCACTGAGGGTAATATCTAGAATAGCTAATATAGAAACCAGAAAGTTAGTATATTTTGCATATTTTCATTCCCTGCTCACGTATGGCATCTCATTCTGGGGAAACTCGTCACAAACACAGAGGGTATTTAAAATTCAAAAGCATGCTATAAGAACTATTTGTGGAGCAAGCCCACAGACGTCGTGCAGAAATCTATTTAAAAACCTGGGTGTACTAACCATTCCAGCACACTATGTATACTCCGTACTATCATTGTAGTGGAAAATCCTGAACACTTCAATCTTAATGCTGACATACATAGCCATAATACTAGGAATAAATATAATATTCACAAGGATTACAAATCACTGCCAATTGTACAGAAAGGGTTAACATTTACTGGAGCTTCCTTGCTCAATGTCTTACCAACAGAAATTAAATGTTATCTACAAAAACCAAACTACTTTAAGTCCAAACTAAAGGGTTTCTGCTTCAGAACCCATTTTACTCTGTGAAAGAATTTTCGTCTTGGAAATTGGTAACTAAGAATGACTAATAAAATAGTATATATGGTGTATGGAAGGGGAAGATGACAAAGTTGTCCAAAATTACTAAAATGATATATGGTTTTTTTCTCTTTCTGTTGAAACTTTTGACAAATGAAGTAATTACACTGTTTACAAAATTGCACTCATATATAGTAACTAACATGGGATAGCATGCACTCAAAAACTGCTGTAAAAAAATTATCATACTAACAGGTTTTTAAGTAATTGACAGCTTATGAGTTGTTGGTAATATAATTGGTTAATAGGTGTGTGTACTGTTTCACATAAATAGCAACTAACATGATATAATATGTAGTCGCAAATTACAATGAAACTTATCATGGTAACTGGTTGGTAAGATAATAACTGGTTATTAGATTCTGGTAACAAGTGAATACACTGATCCACATAATAAGTATTAATTAACTCGGGATTGTATGTGTTGTAACTAACTTGTTGTCTATATATAATAATATTATCAATTATATAGTAATATTGACATTACTAATAAGTGTATGAAGTGTTCCACATCCCCGGGATTATTCTCACATGGGATCAAAGTGAACATATCTATCTATCTATCTATAATTTAATGTTACCTGCTACAAGACATTTAAGACGTGTTCGAAGCTTACTGATGATATGTATCTCTGAATATCTGATACATTTTCGATCTAATGCCAACAAATTGTAATACTTGAGAAGATCATTTTTAATTCTACTGCCATACCTGTTTCAAACAGAGCATAATTCATGATTAAAAAGGACATTAACGTCTATACCTATTGGACCACCATTTTTTCTAGCCCCACACATAATGCTTATTACTCTCTTTTTGGTAGCTGAATGCTTTCTCTTTATGAGTTAATTGTACTGTTTTCTTGGGTATTTTCAATGCGAGCGTGATGCACGGCACCTGATATGAAGTTATTTTGTTCGACCAACATGGTTAAAGATTTTTTTTTTCTCAGCATCCCGAAGTTTCCCACCAGAGTAAGAGAGAAGATAGTGCATGATTCCGCATCGCCATATTGTTTACAAAAGGTCCTGAGTTAAATTCCAAACCTCTTCGCAGTGATTACATAAAAACTGTATCCATTGGGTGAAGAGTAGGTTTAAATGAACCAGCACCAGGTTTGACCCTTTAATTTCTTTTAAATTTCGTTCACAGTACAAACAACGTACCAAAATGTGCATACAGTCATCCACTCAAACACACTCATACTGCAGAAGACACGGGGAAGCCATACAGCCAAGGCCTGGTTATCGGCTGTGGTAATCATTTACAGTTAATTGCATTTATGTGGATAGTATGTCCTGAGGATACACTTTCTGACCTTTAGTGAAGAAGTTTAGAATTTCCTTTAGTTTCCCAACGCGGCTGATCATTTCTGATGTATCCGAGTCTTTGAGGTTTCCATCCTTATCTCAAGATGACACGCAAGTTTTCTTCACACTACTGGAAAGACATATTTGACAAATGCATTCAGTTGTTTAGTGTGGTTATCTCTAAAATTCTTTTATTTTTTGATTCGGACTTCATACTTCATTAATGTCATTAGAAGCGGGTGAGGACCTGGAGGAAGGATAGGGAAGGAGCTATCGCGGCATTCACCTTGAATGATTTCGGGAGACAAAGAAAACCAATATCTGGGGATTCGAACCCACATACTCGCTAACGAGTTACCGCTCACCCACATACGTCGGTGTAAATTTCTTGTAATATTTCAGAGTCTGAACAGTGTTTTAGTGTCTTGAAAGAGAGGTATTATAGCTGAATTATTTGGGATATAATAAGCTTTCTCGTGCGGCTGCTAGCATTAAACAGAATGAAAGAAGGAATTAATAAACACAAAAGGGAAAGCAAGAGAATTCCCAACCGCCCAGCTACTTTACAACGACTGAGTGGAGAATTATCGGGATTTAACGAAACCAACACCGCGGCTGAAATCCAGTTTGCGATTCAAATCACTACGAGGACGTGTCGGCCAAAGGAAAAGTTTGTTTTATGTGTACCTGCGAACCTCGTAAATTATTCGAACTGTGTAAACACTTCATGCTTCATTTAACCACGTTTTAATTTTTTTAGTTGTTGAATTGTAATGAATGTGCCCATAAAAGCTCTGCGGAATATTCACGTACGACCTTTTTTGTGCGAGCAATGGAAATCCGAGTGCGCAAAATACGAGTTAGGCTTCATCGAATAAACACACCAACTACGCAAGTCCAGCAAAAATATTGAAAACTGCTGGGCGCTACAGGAGCCAAGGAAAACCACGTTAAGAAAGATAGTTCAATGCTCTGTTCTTGACGCTACAGGAAAATAGTATTAATCGTGAGGAAATCTGTATAACGTCTTTTAATTTTATTCCCTAAAGGAATTTTCCGTCCATATGTCTACATTTCATTGTTGATATGAAGTAGATGGTTCGCTTTTTATAATAGTTTGAGACTTTTCCATTGTTTTGCCAGGAAATTTAGTTCCGTATGCTGACAATTTGTTTGATAAAATTCCAATACTATTCTAACTTCTATAATTGGAAATCTCTGATTATCATAGTCGTTTTTCACATATTTATAGACCAGGGGTGACCAACATTATTAGACCCAAGATCTACTGTTTGCTGACGACACCTGTGCGATCGACCAATGTCATACTTCATAAAATTTTAAATGAAACAATATAGTGCAGTGCACAATTTTGTTATACTTTTATTTTATTAAGAAGGAAAACATTAAACTGAATATTATTCTCAGTAACTACTTATTTACATTAGTGTGAGCATTGCGTCTGAGCATCTACCGCTTGATTAGCAAAATCAGGTTTGTAGTTGGAAATTGCCAACCTCACAGAATCCAATGTATGAGCGTCTGTCAAGCGAGAACGGTGTTTATTTTTTGTTTGTTTTAAGTAGGAAAATGCTGATTCACATAAACATGTTGAACCAAAACACGAATGAAGTTGTTCAACACATTTATGCAAATTTGAATAATTCTCATTGGAAACCAGTGCCCAGAAATCTAGACATGAGGATGACCTTGCTTTTAGAAATATGTCGCAGCGCAGAGTAATAATTTCATTTTTAAATATGATGTGGTCCATTTGAAATGTATCCCCATATTTTTTTAGCCATTTCATGGATATCACTATGATCAATGGAATTATTAAACGGATAACTGATAAATTCCGCCAATTTTTTTTTTTTTTTTTTTTTTTTTTTTTTTTTTTTTTTTTTTTGAAGTCACTATAGCGAATTTCAAAGTTGGATTACCACTACCTTAATTTCTGGCGTGTACTTGTCAGGAATGAAATTTTAGATAGGTTGTTTTTCTAAATGATCTTTGATGGTTACAAATTGTTGATTTTATTCTTTTCTATGTCAACTATTATAGACGCTGTTTGACTTTGGAATTGTACAATAGAACTTATAATTTCTATACATTTTTATTCTTGGCTTGTAGTTCCAGATTTAATGTGCTCAGTTTCCCGGTAAAATCTGTTAAAAATGCTAAATCATATTGCAAGTCTAAATCACGCAGATGCCGTTAATCATCACCCCCATCTTCAGGAAATTTTATTAGTTCCTCAAATAGATCTCGAAATCTTTGCAAAAACTTGCTTCGACTTAACCACCTTACGTCAGTGTACAATGCGAAATCTGCTTGTTCTCATCTAATTGCTGTTTAAAGAGCCTCATTTGGTGAGATTTTTCTTTTATGGAATTTACAATCTTGAAAGAAATATACATTACTTGTTTTGTGTTTAGTCTCTGACTAGCCAGTAATTGTTGTTGAATTATGCAGTGGAAGCTAATGAAGTCTGGAAATTCTTCGTCTTTGTAACAAAGAGCAATGAAACCATTATGAACACCTCTCATTGCAGAAGGCCCATCAGTTGATACGAGTTTATACAAAAGTACCTTAATATTACTAATATATGCTTGGAATTCCATGAATATATCAAGGCCAAGAGTTTTCCTTTTAAAGAAATTATACTTAGCAGTTTTTATTTCGTCGAGATGTCTTCAAAGACCATCCTAATAAAAATAAGTAATTATTCAGTATCAGTGATATCTGTTGGCTTGTCAAGTTGTAACGAAAAAGCAACGCAACGGAAGTTGTAGTTGTTTGTTTATGTTTTCACTCATCGTTTCTATACGGTGCATCACAGTATTTCGAGACAGCTGTAAACCATGAATAGCTTCTTTAATTTAATTTTTGTTTTTGTTCATTTGTGTTTTGTTTTTGAACAGCGAATCTGACACTGGTTCGAAAATTTCCTTGATGTATTCTCCATCGGAAAAAAGGTTTGCACTTTTGTGTAATTCTGTAGCTTACTTGGAAAGAAGCTACGGTTGCAA
This sequence comes from Vandiemenella viatica, assembly GCA_031002005.1. Lineage (NCBI taxonomy): Eukaryota > Metazoa > Arthropoda > Insecta > Orthoptera > Morabidae > Vandiemenella > Vandiemenella viatica. Next base: position 13,828,457 of record CM061919.1, read on the forward strand.
CCTTACTTTGCTCAATAGGTTTAGAAAACATGTTTTCTTGCACTGTTAATTGCGATTTCAATGCTTGAAATTTACTCTTTCTTATTTCGCTGTTAGGTTGGAAAGTCTGATTGATAATTACTATTGTGTTAAAATATCACTCTAAATTTAATTTTTTCGGTATTGCCACGGATGTATTGCATATTAAGCAGCAACAGTTTTCTTTCACCATAGTAAAGAAGTTGTCCCGTTCCCATTCTTGATGAAAGTGATAAATATTTTATTTCTTTGGAACACATTTTTCAAGGATCTACAAAAATAAAATTAAAATATTAATAACATAATTCGTATAATAATAACACTAAATGTGAATTAAATTTATTTTCGTACTGAAGGCACAAAGTTAGGTAGTGAACATTATTGAGGGTTTCGTTTGCCATAGTAACAACATCGAAAATATTATCCTACTTTATTCGATGAATCTAGAGAAGCATTTCTTTCTTCATTTGATGTCCCTTCAGCGTTTCTCTTTAACCACTTATCCATGGCGTATAAGGCGCGATGCAGAGTCTAATCGTTGACGTCGTAACTCCGCCAGTCCCTGTCGTCTACTGACTGACTGACAGCGTCCCACGCGCTTCCCGCCTATTGTCCATCGCGTGCCGAAAACAAAAGGGAGCTACCTTGCCACGATCGACTGGATTAATAGCCGCGATCGACCGGTCAATCGCGATCGACCGGTTGGCCACCCCTGTTATGGACTATTGTGGGAAAGAGAAACATGTAACGTATTTGTTGATTTTGAGATTTCTGTATCAGAGATTTCCTATAACTGTCCGGTATCTGACTGTTAAGGTCTAATTTTAAGGTCTTGATAAGGCCTGAAATTTTCACTTCCACTTAGCAGCTGCTTGACCTATTCAACTCCATTGTGTACGTGAAATACGTGTTGAATATTACGATGCGAAAAGAAAACATTCGATGAGGACAACTACAAAGAGGGCAATGCAACATTTAACTTGAACAGTGATTTTCGTATTGGAAACTCCTGTGCGGTTACTGCCCTGAGAACCGATGCATTATCCTGAAGAAGGAACCAAGTACCTGGTGCGCAGCTGAGAACAACACAATAACGCCAATCACCAGTCTTATACGTATTATTTTCCCAGTGGCAACTGGCCATGCAGATGCTTCTGAGCGAGCAAGTAAACAAGTCTACCAACCATCTTTCAGGGATCTGAATGAGGTATCAAAACCACGGGCAGGATAACCAAGGTAAACGTTTAAGTAGGTTTCATAATTAACTAATAGGAAAGGGATTGATGAGAGGAAAAGAGGTACGGTCCTGAAATATATTGTACACAGGCAGCCACAGCATGGAATAACACCCTCCCACTGGCAGCAGGTATCTGGTCTCTCTCGCCATCTTTTGATACTTACAATCTGAACCTGTAAGTCGGCCATCACATTCCACGACCTCACCTGTGACCTTTGAACCAGAGGGCTCGGTTATGTAAATAAAGTGCTCCTACTTCCATGTGTTCTTGCTATTATTCATTTACCTAGTTTTCTCCTATGCCATCACTTAGGAGGACACCTGTTCGAATCCCCGTCAAAGCATCCAGATTTGGGTTTTTCATGGTTTCCCCAAATTACTCCAGGAGAATACCGGGATGCTTCCTTCAAAAGGCCGTGGCAGAATTCTTTGCCGTTCCTTGTCCCTAGTCCTGTTCCACCTCTAATCACCTCGACGTCAACGAGGCAAAAAGCCATAGGTTAAAAAAAAATACTAACTAGACGCTTTGCTAAACTACGATCAGCCTTCTGCTTTTTAAAATAAATACGCGTTACTTATAGAAATAACCGATTAATGACATAGGGTAATTATAAAAACATTAGATTTTAAATTTGATCCTGAAGTAAATACTCTATACTTGATAATTTGAACAACAAGTGTGGTTACATTTGTCGAACAAAGACAACATCATGAAAGCCACCGTTTAAGTCTTACTCCCACATAAGAAAGCTCCAGTATACATCACATTCTACTACAGAATAGCCGATAATTCCATCAAAAATCACGTGTTATACGCAGTGGTCTGACAGACCAGTTCTTATTGAAACACTAGAAAAACCTTATTAGATACCCTAAAATCTTTGCTTGCTGTAATAGCCACATCTATAAACAAAGCATAAAACCAAAAAACCTACTTCGGACGAATATAAATTAACAAAACTCAACTAATAATGAATATATAGATTTTAACGAAGTACACCTTTTTTTATGGTTGGTGCGCGTGAGCCATGAGCAAGGTTAAAGCTGATATTTTATTATCGCGTATAAATCTAACGGAATATTTCAGTTCATTTTTAGCCCACTTCCGATATATATGAAATTTTCCATAGGTATTAAGAAACGATGACAATACAAGAATGCAAACAGTAGTCGCCTGTGTGCTATGCAGTTAAGTGGGCACCAATGTTAATTGGTTGCATACACACACGCATCTGTCACAGTATGTTCTTCACGAGTGGCAGAAATTCATTTTGAATAAAATCTGCGTAACTCCTGATCGTTCAGTCTCTTTGCTGCCGTATAAGCTTATGTAGCATTCAGCCGTGTAAAGTCACTGGATAGTCTCCAAATAAAACAAGTTGTTTGCTCCAAGCTAACATGGAGAATTCCATTTAATGTTGTCGTGTTAGATGTAACGGGAAGGTTACGTGAACATGAATCAAATAGTTTTAAATTCAAATTCACCCATGAAGAGCAAAGATTCGAGTGTCATTACTACTTACATCTTCAATTTTCTATTAAGATTAGCAAAAAAATTTAGTTTAAAAAACTACGCAATGTGAACTTAAAAGTTAAAAATAATCTTTAAATACCAAAATTTTGTTCAACAGCTATAGGATGTCCCACAATTCAGTATAAATTAATTCCCTCAATAAGTTTAAAAAATCAGAAAATTACTTTTTTAAACTATATTTTTTCTTATATGTAGTAGACGAGAACAGTATTTCGACTTCTTCTCAGTCAAGTCGATGATAATCTATCAACATAATTTTTCCGTTGCACTTAAAATTTTCCAGAGGCTGTTTATACCTCAGAATAAATTCACAGTCAGTAACTCCTGTGGTGTCTCAGAAACAAATCGAAACTTTGGAGAATATGCCAGTATGCTACCAGACGTCGCAGTGGAATAAACGGTGATCCAGGGGAAATGTAATATTGAAGGAGGTGGTAGTAAGAACAATATTAAGTGAAAAAGTTGATATACACACGTCACAGATTTCCATCCATTTTGGAGAAACAGGTGCTCGAATGTTATTCATAATATAAGCCTCAGATACTGATGAAGAAAACACAGATAACTTACTGAAGAACTTTATAAGGCAAAAACACAGGCATATTTTACCTCAGGTTAAATCAAATGTTCTAAAATTCCACCATCGACTTCAATACGCAAACTGACTGAATCATTTCTCAGAAAAAAAGAGACTAATTGCTACGTTACGAGTCTGAGACATCAGTCTACTGGTTCTACATAACCTAACCTAACGAAAACGATGCCGCACATATTTACGCAGGTAACATAACTGATGTTTATTTCATGCATAACATTCCAGCACCTGTATTTCCAAAAAGAATGGAAATCGCTCACGTGTTTATATGAACTTTATCACTCAATACCGCTTCCTTCAATATTTACCACTCCTCCTAAATCACCCTGTATAATTTATGCTGTTCAAGGAGCTTATGCCTGCCAGAATTAGTACTGATGACGTCATTTAGTTTTTGGTTACGTTTGTCTACAGCACTGTGTAATCTGGGAACTATCTTCGGCCTGCGCGTTTCTTCTTTGTATGTTATTATTGTTGTGGGTAATATTCAGCACTTCTGCTCTTATTCCGAATGCCAACCATAGTTTAGATCCGTCTGGCTGTGATCTAAATTTATTTTAATTCTCGTCTCCAGGGCATAGAAATATAAGTTGAAACAAAAAAATTAATTAATATTAAGCTTATGGACTACGGAATGTGACCAGAATTCCGTAATCCTGATGGCATTCTCATTTGCGCTAAAACGTCGTCGATACTGCAGGTTTCAGGTGGATTCCTGCATACCAGAAGATGTTGTGGGTCCTGCAGCTCACAACATTCACATAGTTCGTTTTCAGTAGTGTAACCCCATTTTTTATATTAGATCTACATCGGGACACTTCAGTTATTAATCTATTTAATGCCTTCCATATGGCACAAGGCTGATTACACCCCGCGGCCGGCGCCTCTTTGATATTCCTCCAGTGCCCTTCAGGCAACGAATTTCGCCATAGTTGTACACGGTGTACTCCAGGTGAAGATGTTATGGCTGTAGTTGTCTGTATGAAGCTCTTCCTTGACTTTAGCCTTGCGGGATGAGGTTCGTGTCCAAACAAAGGGTGTCTGGGGTCTGTTTCCTGTTTCATTTTCTCCATCTCTGCAGCTGTTTTCCTTGGAGTGTCAGATGGTGCTATACCCGTGATTTGGTATATTTTGCACATGCTAGGCAGGTTGGTATAACACTGAATGATACTGGCCGCATGTAACAGGTTGCCTGAAACCAACTCCTGTGATTTTAATGAAAACCTGTAATTGTAATGTTACCCAATAGAGTGCGTTAGGAGTGGCAAAACAGTAATATTCTCGATGTGATCAGCTTTTGTGATTTTAGATTTTAGCAGAACACTAGAGAATTATAACAAGTGTGGTATTGACTGCGCCCATAACCATCTGCTTCACGGAGAACTTCTTTAACGCATCATTTCTGAAGAATTTTCTTTAACGTGAATAATAGGCATTAATGATGCAATGCTTTATAGCTTTATTCTTGCAAACAGCATAATACTTGTTGGTGACATAGCATTCACTATGGATACCACTTTCAAAAAACTGCTCTGATGGTTGAATCCGATATAAAACATATCATGGGTCACATTCAATTTTGGAAGGTGTTTTATATTGCCGAACATCATGAATAATGGCACGGAGAACCACTGGGTAGAATTTTTATTTTGACCGCTATAAATCGAGGAAAGTTGCAATATTTTCAGTTATTATATAGGAAATATGGCTGAAGTCAGTTAAGATCATATTGCAGCAAGATAAGGTCTTTCGCAATATTGAACACAGAAGACGCCACAACGACAAATTAGACACATATATAATAATTACAGACAAGAGTAGCAAAATAATGTTTGCCTTTTGTTATCACCTGGCAATAATGTGAGCAAGTAATCCTTTCGTTACTTGCTGGACAAGATAACGAAGAGGGCCTGGTTAATAAAACAGAACAGCTGAAAGTGGGAGGTGCCACAAATATAGGAAGCTGCAAAACCAACGTAAACATCATGGCAGCTACACTAGTAATAAATACATGCTATTTTCATTCGGAATCAGTTACTGTGGCTAGAGGAAATAAATATCAGCACAAACAGGAAATGAACTATATTTGAAGATTGTTTGAAATTTGACAAACAACAAAGGGAAAACAACTGAAATTTAAGGATACGGTTAAAGAAATAAGAAAACATTCAAAAATGAAAGAAACAATAACAAAAATATAAGCGCAAACAGCTGTATGATTTCCCTTGGTAGTAGAGGAGCCTGATCGCTCCCGGTGCGTCTAACCTGAAGGCCCGTCGTGGAGACCTTTGTCTCCGGTAATTGCCAGCAAGTGGCTGAGACACCTGTTTGCCCGCCAGTCGCGGGTCCTTTGTGCACTCGTCCCGCAATTACAGACACGTTGGCTTCCCACTGCTTGCGGCGAGTCACATTCAAAACGAGGCTATGGTGTCTAGCATAAAAATAACAAAGCTTCACAAATTGCGTACGTTTAAAGTTTTAAGGAACACAAACTATCTTTTAGCAAAATACTTGGTAGGCAGTATCAAAGTGCGGAACAAGTATTTAACCTCTGAGCTACAAGACCTCTACGCTACAACTCATTTTATTATAAAACGATAGACACTGCTTCCAGCTACAGTTAGAAATTGTTCAACGAAATCTACTTGGATTTCTTTGAAGCAGGTTAAGGTTTCTCAGGAACATCTGCCTCTAATTGTCTTTTTACCTTCTATTGAATGTTTCGTTACCAAACAGTCGGAAACCTTTCCCATCTTCACTTCTTTGTTAGATTGTGGCATTCTGTTGTTCTTGGATTCTTCCGAACCATTAACTATCATCACCAACCCATGTACCCTAAGAAGTTGTCCACACTGGCCTTCTTGTTTGGAGACTGATGTTCAGTTCTCATTATCATCCTGTGTTCTTCACATTGGTGCTTAATAGTCCGAGTGTATTGCTAACCTCATCGCCACACATGCATCTTCGACAGGAAAAACCAGCACTTGCCAAACATGGTCTTATCACGCTCACGCAATGGGATTTTTTGTTCGTTTATTGTTGTTGTTGATGATTTTTTGGAGTAAGGAATGGGATTGAATTAAGCTACCATCTTTTGAAAAAACAATTGTGGTGTGTCGGTGTGCACGAACTCACCTTTCAACCGTATCCTAGATATGTTCTAACGGATTCATCTCTCGCAACATACGTATCCAGATCAATCGACTGGAATTGTCTAGAATGTTCCTAAAATCATTCGCGAACGATTTTGGTACTGTTGTCTTGGAAAATTATATCGTTGCTTAGAAATAAGTAGGCCATGAATGGCACCAAATGGTCTCCACATATCTGAACATAACCGTTTCCAGTGAATGAGTGGTTCAGTTCTCACAGCCCATAGCAGGATGAAGAACCACCAGCTTGCACAGTGCCTTCCTGACAACGTGGGGCCATGGTTCCGTAAGGCCTTCGCCACAATCCAACTCTACCATCAGTCCTTACTGGGATCGTGACTCATCTGACCACGCAGCCTTACTACAGGCATGTAGGAACCAGCCGATACATTCACGAGCCCAGGAGTGATGCTGCAGCTCATGGGCACTGGCGTCGGCCTTCTGCTGCCATAGCCCGTCAGCGTCAAATTTCACAGCACTGTCCGCACGGACACGTCTGTCATACTTTCCACACTGAGTGTTGCTGTTGTTTTACGCAGTGCTGCCTGTCTGTCAACACTGATACCTCGACGTAGACGTCACTGTGCTCGGTCATTAAGTAGACGTGGTCACCATTGCGCTGTCCATGGCGGGAAGTAATGCCGGAAAATATATATTCACGGCACATTCCTAACATTATGGATCGATGAATTAACTAAAAATTTCAGAAATGGAATGGAGCCTAGTGCCTACTACCAATCTGTTAATTCAAGCCTTGAGTCATCATTGCGTTAGAAAACATTTCAGCAACTTACAGAACTATCCTACATGTCAAATTTATAGATTTCTTCCCTCTCCTGGATATTTTCATTTTCCTATCCAATAACTTTTAGCGTTTCAGTGTATGTTTGTTAAGTATATTTCCTTGCTTTTCTTTTATTTTCCTGATATACAGTCGAAAATTAAAGGAACGAAAGTATTTAACCACTTCCGATCCTCAATTCATGTCTGAACTCTAAATATATATATTTTAAGCAAAAGAAGGTTCATACGATATCTGGGAAAAACATTGTCTTCGCCACTAATTAACTTAAACCATTTTTAAAGAATCCATGGATTGTTTTATTTAGTTAACACATATCATTATTACGGATAAATATATGTATGGTTTACACTTCAGGCTCACGTAAAAAATGATGCCATTGGTCCGAGAATTGCTGTACATGATACGAAATTAAGTAGCAATTTTAGACTGTTATGTTGATATGGAAAGACTAAAAATGACAGACTTCGTACAAAAATATTTGAATGATCTCGAGCAAGAAAGAAGAAGAAGGGATGGCTACGAATGCACTAGACAGGTGAAATAAAACCGGTTGTGGAAAAAATATGTGGTATGACAATCACCACATATACTGTCTTAATATATTTAGTGATGGTTATATTTCCTGTGGTAGTAGAATATTCCCATGTTTATGTATAAACGGTAAATTTTGTATTTTTCCTAATCAGGTGTCACAATAGTATCAAAGAAACCATTTCATTTGTTATAATTTTAATGATAGTTATAATAATCAATATATTTTACCAAGCAAAGAATACAAAGGACAAAAGCGGATTCGTGATAAAACAAAAAACAAAAAATGGTAGGCACCAGGGACATGGTAAACGGCAAAACATGATGTAAAAAAATAAAATAAAAAAAATGATGCTGCCAAAAGAGATTCTTTTGTGATGCAATTCGGAGTATTATAGTTAGATATCTTCGCATCACGACATCTATTATTAGAATAGATTATTTTTTTGTAAACGCCATACATTTTCACCCTATCGGTAGTCTGTTGATCACAGCCAAGGTTTAAGGAACGTTAAATACTAGCATTAAAAAAATGAACAATTGAATTCTTGCATTTTTACTATTCGAACTGCGATTTAACACTGTAATACATTTGGAGACAGTGTATGTGTTATCCGTCTTAGAAATAATTCAGTTACGAATTTAATCTTAACGAGTTACATTTCGGAAAATACACACAACAAATTTTCTATAACAGGGGCTAGGTACGATTTAAGACTAAAGTCACAAATAAAAATATACAGGAAATCATAAAAATATGCACGTATGAGGATGGTGATGAACGTCAATAATTTATCAAACACATATACTGTTGATAGAGTCATTGAGGACGACTCTTTTTCTGATGTAATGGAAGAAGGGATAAGATCGCCGATGCTAAACTGAACAGCCACAAATCATCCCATAATTCTTGAAAAGATATTCAATAACTTCTTTTCGAAATTCGTTTGTCGAATGTATACAACTGTCACACCAGTACGAAATGAGATTGAGGAAATTACTTTATTATTTTTATTTCTGGTCCGAAAGTCTTGACTTTCAAGAAAAGAAACTGATTGGGAATAATTGGTAAAAATTAAAAATAGGAAAAAGAATGTTCACTCGGACAGAAACACAGAGTGCCATAATCTACAGTCGGAATTGCTTGGACCATATGACGTTTCATCAGCCATAACAAACTTATAATTTCTTCCGATGATGGTCTGAGCAATCACAGAAGGGGATTTTGGTAGTTGGGAGCTCTAATGTTAGGCGGTTATTAGAGCCCCTTAGGGAAATGGCGGATTCCTCTGGGAAGAAATCCAATGTCCATTCAGTGTGTATTCCGGGTGGCCTGATCCGAGATGTGGAACAGGCCATCCCGGATGCCATAGAAGGGACGGGGTGTAGCCAACTACAGATTGTGGCTTATGTCGGCACCAATGATGCTTGTCGCCTTGGGTCGGAGGTTGTACAGAGTTGATTGTGGACCTCTGGTTCAGAGCCGTATTGAGGGGCTGAACCAGAGACTACGACGTTTCTGTGATGATATTGGCTGCAGATTCCTCGATCTTCGCCATAGGGTCGAGTCATGTAGGGTTCCCCTTAATAGGTCAGGTGTGCACTACACACGTGAATCGGCTACACGGGTGGCAGGGGCCGTGTGGAATGCACTGGGTGGTTTTTTAGGCTGAGGGAAGAAGACCCGAAACACGAAATACAGTTGCGGGCAACCCAATCAGATGTAACACCGGAATGTAGAAGGAGCGTAAAAGAATCTCGAAAGTTAAAAGTTCTCGTAATTAACTGTAGAAGCGTTTGTAACAAACAACCGGAACTTGATAGCATTATTTGTAGCACAGAGACGGATATCGTTATCAGTACAGAAAGTTGGCTAAAACCGGAAATAAGTTCCGCCGAATATTTTGAAGATAGCATGAATGTTTTTCGTAAAGACAGATTACATTCTCATGGAGGTGGGGTATTTATAGCTGTGAGTAAATCTCTCCCATGTAATGAAATAGAAGTCGATACGATCTGTGAAATCATATGGTTAAACTCAAAGTTGCTGGGTCAAAACTCATCATAGGCGCCTTCTACCGTCCACCCGATTCCGACATAGCTATCGCCGAGGAGTTAAGAAATAATGTAAACAGTATAGCTAGCCGTTGTCAGGATCATGCTATGATTCTAGGAGGCGACTTCAATCTGCCTTATATTGACTGGCGTAATTACGTTCACATCACAGGTAGCAGGGATAAGGCAGCTTCTGAAGTAATTCTCGAATTGTTCTCAAATAATCATCTCGAGCAGCTAGTTAATGATCCTACGCGGTGTCATAACGGTAGCGAAAATATTTTAGATCTTCTGGCTACCAACAGGCCAGAATTATTTACCGAAATTTCAACGACCACAGGTATTAGCGATCACAAAGCGGTAATTGCAACTATCAGACTAATGACCAAGCGAAAAAGGAGAAAACGGCGGATTGTATACAAATTCAGTAAGGCCTCTAAGGAGTGTTTTAGAACCTACCTGAGGAATAATTAAAATAACTTCAAGTCAAAAAATGACACCGTTGAAGAGATGTGGCATCGATTTATACGAATAGTCAGGGAAGGTATGGATATACATATACCGAAGCGGATAATAAATGGGGAGGATGATCCACCGTGGTACACATGCGAAGTCAAAAGATTACTCAAAAAACAAAGGAGGATACACGCACGCTCAAGAAGGAAGGGGTGTCGCAGTGATTTAGAAACCTTAGCTGAGTTAAGAGGACGTATTAAGAATGAAATGCGTGAGGCCTTCAACGATTTTCCTTCCAACTCTCTCTCTAAGAGTCTCACAGAAAACCCAAAGAAATTCTGGTCGTATGTACGAAAAGTTAATTGTACCAATAGCAATATACCAGCACTAATTCGTGAAAGTTCAGAGGTTAACGAAAGCCGCGATAAAGCTAACGTACTAAATACTGTATTCAAAAATTCATTTACTGATGAAAATAAGGATAGTGTTCCCTATTTTCCCACGCCGTGTCGAGTTGGTGATGGAATCATTACGGATAGATACTGCAGGTATCATAAAGCAATTAGAGCTCCTGAAGTGGGGGAAAGCTCCGGGCCCAGGTGGAATTCCAGTAAGAATATTTTCAGAATATGTGGCGGAAATCGGCCCATTTCTGTCTGATATGTTCAGTAAATCATTAGAAGAGCGAAAAGTACCTTCAGACCGGAAAATCGCGCAAGTAACTCCGATTTTCAAGAAAGGTGATCGAAGTGATCCTGGAAACTATCGTCCAATATCTATAACATCTGTTTGTAGTAGAGTTATGCTACATATTTCTAGACGATAATAATTTGCTTACAACAAATCAACACGGATTTCGGAAGAAAAGATCATGTGAAACACAGCTGGCCCTATTTACACACGACGTAATGAAAGTTATTGATGCAGGTTCACAAGTAGATGCCATTTTTTTAGATTTTCAGAAAGCCTTTGACTCTGTGCCACACAACCGCCTTTTAGTGAAGCTACGAGCGTACGGTATATCGAATCAGCTTTGTGAATGGATAAAGGATTTTCTAACTGGTCGGTCGCAGTATGTCGTCGTTGAAGGAGAAAGTTCTTCTAGTCTAGATGTTACATCGGGGGTACCTCAAGGAAGTGTAATAGGACCACTTCTTTTGTTAATTTTTATAAACGATCTCGGAGACAAAGTGAAAAGCCTTTTTAGATTGTTTGCTGATGATGCGGTTATTTATAGGGAAGTAAGGAATTTGGCCGATTGCTTAGAAATTCAGCGTGATCTGGATATTATTTTGGCATGGTGCGCTGAGTGGCAACTTACGCTAAATTGTAAAAAGTGCAAGACAATGAGCATAACTAACAAAAAGAATCCAATTGGTCAGAAATACGAGTTAAACAATTCAGTTATTGATATGGTCGATTCTATGAAATATTTGGGAGTAACAGTACAAAGGAGCATGAAATGGGACTTACACATTAATTCGTTGGTAGGTAGAGCTAATTCTAGGCTGCGATTCATAGGTTGAATATTGAAAAATTGTTATGAACAAACAAAGGAGATAGCGTACAAATCTCTTGTGCGTCCACATTTGGATTTTTGTTGTGTCATTTGGGATCCGTTTCGTAAGGGGTTGATCGAAAGTATAGAGAAAGTACAGAGAAGAGCCGCTCGATTCGTGACCGCTTGCTACAGTCTTTATGAAAGCGTCACAGAACTGATTAGTAGACTAGGCTGGGAGTCTCTGGTAGATAGACGACGCACGATTCGTTTAAACTTATTGGTAAACATGCGTACTCCCACTTTCACTTACGAGTGTAGTGAAATACTTCGTCCACCAACCTATTTGAGCCGGAATGACAGGATAGATAAGATTAGAGAAATAAGGTGCCGCAATGATTCTTATATGAATTCTTTTTTCCCTCGTACCATTAGGGATTAGAATGCACAACAAAGAGATTAGCTTTGGTGCTGAGCACCCTCTGCCACCCACAATTTTGTGAATTGCAGAGTATATATGTAGATGTAGATGTACAGCAAGGCACATTCGGGATAACTTTGCTTCAAATCCCTATCAGACCATCCAAATTTGAGTTTCCAGAAATCACTCCGGGCGAATGCCAGAATGATTCCTTCAAAATGCCATGGGCGAATTCCTTTGCGTTCCTTTCCCCACCTTTAACCCCCCTCTAATTACCTCGACGTCGACGAGGTGTAAAGTCATAAGCAAAACGGTGGTACAGCAAGAGACTGTAAAGATGCTAACAATCTTCAAAGTAGTTCCTTGGTGCTGCCTTACACCATCTGCGTTCATAAGAATGAAATGAAACAATAATCTTTACTGTTCCTTCCGGTAGGTGCCCCCTACTGACCTGGAGCTGGCGTTGAGAAGCCTCGATTTACAGTAGTGCCACACTTTCGAGGAAATGATTTGGTCATCATGAATAACCTTCTTATCGGTTCTCATTATGAAGCTATTCAGAAAGCAAAGAGTATATTTCCACCCTATCTTGCTTGATACTCCATACTGGGGCAAGTTTTTATTTTTCTTGATTATAATTAAAACAATTGAAGTCTGTGGACTCCTTCAGTAAAATTTTCAGGATTTTTTTATCGTTATACTCAATTCACTTTTCGTGTAAAACCCTTGAATACCTCATCTCTTCATACTTATCGCTATCCACAAGCGCAGAGGTCTGTGAAATCTGAAATTATAACCTCGCTTTATGTCTTTGTTTTTTTCTGGGGCCCAGTACTACGCGAAAACATGGTTGGTTTGGAGGCTGCCGGAACCCCCGCGCCATAGCCTGATCCATCAGACCCACGACCGTTGCCAGGGAAACGCGCAACGCTTTTTTCTGCGCTGGTAAGGTCGGACGGTTGCCCAGGCAACGGCCTCTCTGACATTCCGAAATATTTGTATATTCGCTTGTTCCACAGAGCTCGAACAGCAAGTATACCCACCTTCAATTAATTACAAACAAAATCGAGGACTGAAACTTGCTTCGTGTTTGATACCATTTGATTTTTCCTGCAGATCGCGTTTCCAGCAAAACTGCGGAGACTTGCAGGCAGATCTATTTCAGATCGAATTACAGTAAATGTGTTGTTTTATGTCTGGTAGACGGTTTTGTTTTAATCAGTCCTTTTGGCGGATGTTGAAGTTAGATTTGAAATACACTTCGGACCAGTAATACAAGTATACTGAGGTATAGAATAAGACATGAGAATTAAAATTTTTACCTTTAAGTGTGCCTACATGAGGTACATGTTGGAAATTAAAGTAGTTCCTTACATTTCACGATTTATACCACCTGATAGAATTACCAACGGCTAAGAGATTTTCAATTCCAAGTAATATATTACCCAGCGTTTATAAACACCATATTAACAACGTCATTATTTTAGTGTCATGTAGGTTTTTCATATAGTACGGCTGTCGGTAATTGTACACTTGGAGCCAATTTTTGAAACATAGTTTAAAGACGGAAATAATATAACATTAATCAGTAACTGAGAATGAAACTACTAAAATAATACAAACAAATATAATTTCTGGAACAATTATTTGTTTCTACGAAGCTGGTAAAATTACCAGTCAGATTGAAATTACAAAGGTTCAGATTCAGTTTTATTACGTAGGTTTAAGTCGTTTGAGACGAGCAAGCAAGAGATGTTCCATACAGCGGCAATATTTAATTAATTAATTGTATACCAACTTATTTAAACTCTAAAATGATTCAAGGATTCCGCTCAATATCATATGTATTATTTCTATAAGGTATTTTTCTTTCTCAAGACTTTATCTCCCGTGATAACTAACCAAAATGTATGAATGAGGTATCATTTTAAAGCTTAAGGTCTGTACTTTGATCACATCATATTTTAGGAAAGGAATTTTTCGGAAATCAACCCTTGAAGGGCAAAAATGTCAATATCTCTAATATGTTTTTTAGGTATCACGAACTATTTATCTCCCTGCGTTCCTACCCGAAATCGATAAATGAAGTATCATTTTAAAGATTAAACTCTCCGCTTTGGTGACATTATATTTTAAGAAAGTAATTTTTCGGAATTCGTTCCCAAAGGTCATAAGAATTATTATTTCCATAATGTATTTTTTTGTCACGAGCTAATTATCTCACTTGATACCTAACCGAAATCGATAAATAAGGTATTGGTTTAGAGATTAAGGTATCCAGTTTAATTAAATCGTATTTTAAGAAAAGAATTTTTCGGAATTCGACCCTTTATGAGCAAAACTATCATTATTACCGTAACGTATTTTTTATCATGAGCCATTTATCTTCCTTGATATCTAACTGAAATAGATAAATGAGATGTAATATCAAAGATTAAGGTATCTGCTTTGGTCACATCATTTCTTAAGAACGAAATTTGATCCTTAATCGGCAAAAATAATAACTGTGAATGTCTCGCGTATGAGACAGCTCAGAGCCAAGCCGCTAGAAAGCAGTAGCACATATCACAGAGATATTAATAAACTGCTTCACTGGCGTCGACTTTTGTTCCCTACCTATTACACTAAACAAATAAACAACTGAAACAAATAAGGCGGTTCTTCTTGAATCCTATTACAAACCACCAACCTTTCTATTCATTTTATTAGAGAAATTATTGCACTGGTCATCTAGTTATTAAAAATTGTAACAAAGAATGATGCGAACCCTAAAGCCAGATATTTTCCGGTGAGGGTAACATATTTCGTTTCTATAATTAGAAACTCATATTCCACCATGGCAGAACTTGTGATATGGAAACAGATAAGACAAATTGAGAAAAGACATTACTACCAACATTCGAAGTTAAATCTAATGTCATTGATGATCATATTTCACGAAAAAGTAGATTATTTTTATTGTTGCGTGAATGAGATTCTTATTTAAACTGAGTAAAAGAGTGTACATGATATGGTAATCTGCAATGATATATTCAGCCATATAATTGTATTTTGGCGGTTGCTTTTAACTCTAGAGAGACAAAATACTACCAGTGACCACATGGACTGTTCAGGTGACCAGAATAATTTCATTTTGCAAATACAGTTCCCTAAAAATACAAGCAGTCACTGCTTTTGAGACCAGTACGTACAACATGAAAAGAGTAACTCTAAACCTGCGGTGGGTAACTGAACACTCGCTGTTAACACAGCAGTACCACAGTGCTTAATTCTAAAGAACAAAATTTGCTCAGCGGGTGTCGTGGGTTCGCGGTAACACTAGGTCATGACATTCAGGAGGAATCATTTTCATATCCCCGTCTGGTGATCCCCTTTTCGGTTATCTTTGGTTTTCCGAAATGCCGGGATAGTTCCTACAAGAAGTCTCCTGCTTGTAATAACCTCGACGTCGCGTCGTCAAGGAGGAGAGCCAGGGGGAGGAAAAAAATTGTAGTTTAAAAAACTAAAATCACGCTTTCGTAGTAATATGAACTAAAAGGTTAAAAATAATATTTAAATATAAACATTTTGTTTAACAGTGATAGGACGTCCCACAATTCAGGATAAATTGATTTTTTTGAATAAGCTTAAAGTATAAAGTCACTGATTACAAAATTAACTTTAATGTTAAAAAAGTATGGGGTGCTATTTCAGTTGTCTTATATTTTTTGTCGTTGGCTGTTTGTTATGTAGAGCGCACCCCACGCTTTTTTAACATTAAAGTTAATTTTGTAATCAGTGACTTTATACTTTAAGCTTATTCAAAAAAATCAATTTATCCTGAATTGTGGGACGTCCTATCACTGTTAAACAAAATGTTTATATTTAAATATTATTTTTAACCTTTTAGTTCATATTACTACGAAAGCGTGATTTTAGTTTTTTAAACTACAATTTTATTTTTAACTTTTTAGTTCAGATAGTTTAAAAAGTATGTTTCTTACAGTTGGCTTTTCTTCGACAATCTCTCTTTTTCTTTGAGTTGTAGTTTCATTATTAATTTCAATTAAATGGTCAACTCAACAAGAGATCCAATAGCACGGTAAGCGAGGAAGGCTACTTTTCTATAATAGTACGAAGTAATATTTCGAATACTTACTATTCAACATCACGTTAAGCGACTTCAGACAGAGAAACCTTTCTGGATAGGAGACAGCAGAAGACGATCGTCTATAGCAACCAAGGCTCGTAAATCACACCCGGGAAACTGGAGAACGATGATGATGATGATGGCTATATTGGGTGGGAAATCTCCGAAGGGTGTGGCCGCCAAATGACGAAGATTTCTCGAATCGCACCTGTGCACTAATGTTGCGGCTGCATTTGCCTAACACAGTAATCCCATCAAGTATAGGATACACTGACAACGTGGTGAGAGTGAAATTATTGAATTTTTATCGGTTCTTAATAAGTGTGCAAAATTTAAAACGATTCGGACGTCAGGAAGCGGGTAAACACTAAAATGAAAGATTCCATTACATGGCAACCATTTTTCTATTGTTACCGTCAGAGTAATGAGAATAGCAGGACATTGCTAGGAGACTACTGTATTGTCAACGGTTCTTAAAACGTGTGCAAAATTTTTATGTTTTTACTGGAAACGTAATCAGAATATCAAGACATAGCTATGAAATTATTGTATTGTAATCAGTTATCAATACATGAGCAAAATTTCAAACAACTCGGACATCTGGAATTGGGTTAAAATTATATTACAAAATTCCACGACATTCAACCATTTTTCTGTTGTTACTGTCAAAGTAATGAGCATAGCAGGATATAGCTATGAAATTATTGTATTGTCACCGGTTCTTAATATGTGTGCCAAATTTCAAACAGCTCGGACATCGGGAAGTGGGTCAAAATGGAGTTGTAAAATTCCGTTACATTCATACATACATACATACAAGTCAAGCTAATATAAAGCGGGTAAAAAACAACACATTTCGTCCTCCCGCCACTCTGAAAAGGACTTCACAACGATGACTTAAGCGACATTACGCATTGGTCCGAGACTCCTACACCACTCTTACCAGGTATGGTTTCCATTCCCTTTCCCTCGTGTTCCTGCGTGTTACCGCATCTCATCTTCATATTCAGCTACGCTCTTCTGAAAAAATCCAAGAAGCTCACAAAGCTTATCGGCGCAATCTGACTGAGGAATCAGCATCGATAGTGTCTGATTCGGATTCTTCCACAACGGGGACGGAAACAGCTAGCTCTGCAGCAGTCACTGGATATAACGACGCGAGCCAAAATACCCGGGCATCCATTTCGTGCGTTATGATCAAGACCCTGCATCTGCGTATCTCAAATGGTGAACGTCATAATATGGTCCGAATGATCGGCACCCTGATGAGGACGACAAATTCTCTTGAAAAAAGTCTGGTACGGTTTCCACTCGCACTCAGCCTATAGTCCGATGAGTACCGAGGAACGAAATCCTCTGGAAGTTAAACGAGCTAGATGCGACACAAGCGAAAGTTAAAAGCTCTACCTCGACGAATCTCACCATATAAGTCTGCTGTCGATGGAAACGGGCGCAAGCCCTTGCCTTCGATGTTTAAATGAATTAGAAAATTACATAAAAATGTAAAGCGGTAACTTAGTTACAATTTACTCGAAAACAGCAACCAGTTTCTATTTTGAGATTTAACTTTCTGTGTTATCCATATTTTTAGAACTGAAATCTCTCAACAGATGGTATTACGGGTATTTTTCTTTTAATTAATAATAGAGGAAACGTATACGTAATCTTTTAATTTCAGATTCACTATCTGCCATTAGAATTGTATGGTTACCTGCAAATTACAAAAAACTAAGTACATACGGCTTTTAAAATTTCTAAAATTATAAAATTAAAATATTTCAGGTATAGTCTGCTTCCGTAACTCTAAATATTAAAAATACTAACAGATCGTAGAACAATCATATAAAATTTTGAAATTTTTTAATAATTATTTCATATTTTTTGCTTACTAATACTGTATTATAAGGTGACCCTTAAATTTCCCACGTATTCTCAGATCTTACGTCTAGTGATTAAACTCAACGTTGCTGGGTCAAAATTCATCATAGGTGCCTTCTACCGTCCACCTGATTCGGATATAGCTATCGTCGAGGAGTTAAGAAATAATGTAAATAGTATAGCTAGCCGTTTTAAACATCATGCTATGATTCTAGGAGGCGACTTCAATCTGCCTTATATTGACTGGCGTAATTACGTTCACATCACAGGTAGCAGGGATAAGGCAGCTTCTGAAGTAATTCTCAATTTGTTGTCAGATAATCATCTCGAGCAGCTAGTTAATGAACCTACGCGGTGTCATAACGGTAGCGAAAACATTTTAGACTTGCTGGTTACCGACAGGCCAGAATTATTCACCGATATTTCAACGACCACAGGAATAAGCGATCACAAAGCGGTAATTGCGACTATCAAATTAATGGCCGAGCGAAAAAGGAAAAAAGGGCGGATTGTATACAGATTCAGTAAGGCCTCAAAGGAGTGTTTTAGAACCTACCTGAGGAATAAATACCATAACTTCAAGTCAACAAAGGACACCGTTGAAGAGATGTGGCATCGTTTTATACATATAGTCAGGGAAGGAATGGAAATACATATACCAAAGCGGACAATAAAGGGAGAGGGTGATCCACCGTGGTACACATGCGAAGTCAAAAGATTACTCAAAAAACAAAGGAAAATACACGCACGCTCAAGAAGGAAGGGGTGTCACAGCGATTTAGAAACCTTAGCTGATTTAAGAGGACGTATTAAGAATGTAATGCGCGAGGCCTTTAACGATTTTCACTCCAACTCTCTCTCTAAGAGTCTCACAGAAAACCCAAAGAAATTTTGGTCGTATGTACGAAAAGTTAATTGTACCAACAGCAATATTCCAGCACTAATTCGTGAAGGTTCCGAGGTTAATGAAAGCCGCGATAAAGCTAACGTACTAAATACTGTATTCAAAAATTCATTTACAAATGAACATAAGGATAGTATTCCCGTTTTCCCACGCCGTGGCGAGTCGGTGATGGAATCATTACGAATAGATACTGCAGGTATCGTTAAGCAATTAGAGCTCCTGAAGTGGGGGAAAGCACCGGGCCCGGATGGAATTCCAGTAAGAGTATTTTCAGAGTATGCTGCAGAAATCGGGCCATTTCTGTCTGATATATTCAGTAAATCATTAGAAGAGCGAAAAGTACCTTCAGACTGGAAAATCGCGCAAGTAACTCCGATTTTCAAAAAAGGTGATCGAAGTGATCCTGGGAACTATCGTCCCATATCTATAACATCTGTTTGTAGTAGAGTTATGGAGCATATTATATGTTCGAACATTATGAATTTTCTAGATTATAATAATTTGCTTACAACAAATCAACATGGATTTCGGAAGAAAAGATCATGTGAAACACAGCTGGCCCTATTTACACACGACGTAATGAAAGTTTTCGATACAGGTTCACAAGTAGATGCAATTTTTTTAGATTTCCAGAAAGCCTTTGACTCTGTGCCACACAACCGCCTTTTAGCGAAGCTTCGAGCGTACGGTATATCGGATCAGCTTTGTGAATGGATAAAGGATTTTCTAACTGGTCGGTCGCAGTATGTTGTTGTTGAAGGAGAAAGTTCTTCTAATTTAGATGTTACATCGGGTGTACCTCAAGGAAGTGTAATAGGACCACTTCTTTTCTTAATTTTTATAAACGATCTCGGAGACAAAGTGAAAAGCCTTTTTAGACTGTTTGCTGATGATGCGGTTATTTATAGGGAAGTAAGAACTTTGGCCGATTGCTTAGAAATTCAGCGCGATCTGGATGTTATTTTGGCTTGGTGCGCTGAGTGGCAACTTACTCTAAACTGTAAAAAGTGCAAGACAATGAGCATAACTAACAAAAAGAATCCGATTGTTCAGAAATACGAGTTAAACAATACAGTTATTGATATGGTCGATTCTATTAAATATTTGGGAGTAACAGTACAAAGGAACATGAAATGGGACATACACATTAATTCTTTAGTGGGTAGAGCAAATTCTAGGCTGCGATTCATAGGTAGAATCTTGAAAAATTGTAATGAACAAACAAAGGAGATAGCGTACAAATCTCTTGTGCGTCCACATTTGGATTATTGTTGTGCCATTTGGGACCCGTTTCGTAAGGGATTGATCGAAAGTATAGAGAAAGTACAGAGAAGAGCCGCTCGATTCGTGACCGCTTGCTACAGTCCTTATGAAAGCGTCACAGAACTGATTAGTAGATTAGGTTGGGAGTCTCTGGTAGATAGACGACACACGTTTCGTTTAAACTTATGGGAAAACATGCGTACTCCAACTTTCACTCATGAGTGTAGTGAAATACTTCTTCCACCAACCTATTTGAGTCGGAAGGACAGGAAAGATAAAATTAGAGAAATAAGGTGCCGGACTGATTCTTATATGAATTCTTTTTCCCTTGTACCATTAGGGATTGGAATGCACAGCAAAGAGATTAGCTTTGGTGCTGAGCACCCTCTGCCACCCACAATTTTGTGAATTGCAGAGTATATATGTAGATGTAGATGTAGAGTAGTGACTAGTAAGTAATTTATAAATTTTTAAGCACTTCTATCAGCTGGCTTAAACTCTATAATTACACTGAATAATATGAGGCAGGTGAAACACATGATGGTGACCAGCCCAGGGTTAGCCACAGTGCTGACAGCAATTTGCAATCTGTTGGAAGAACAGTCTTAACGGGCCTGGAAAAGATTTCAGCCTCTCTTTCCTTTCGTCTCTCATAAAGAACATACCCATACTTCATGAACAAACACCTCAAAGTCATCCACATATAAAAGAACACGTATGAACACGAAAGTACACTAACAGTGATAAAGCCCTCTATGGTAATCGCTGTGGTCTCGGATACCAGTTTTGGTAGAGAAAATAAATTTTATTTGATGTAGCAGTTTAATGTAATTCCATGATGACATTGTACGCACTTCTTTACTCTCTTAATCACTGAAACAGGAAGAAGTGAATTACTTCTTAGATCAGTGTTCCCTTTTTCAAGCAAAAGTTTCCTAAATTCACAGTATATATTAGGGTACATGTAGAATACTTCGCTTATTGGATATAATATTTTCAGTTAGTGCATAAAAAGTAAACAGAACATGATGTTGTGTTCTGAATGAAGGAAATAAATGAAATTGTTTAGTAATAATGAATTGCTGTGATCAACAGGTACAAGAAGATTATTTTAAAGAAGATGTAAGTAATTTACTCTCCTAGGTACTCTGTAATCTGGAGAGGAAACGATTTAATGTCGTTGTGTTTGATAATGTGAACAATTGTCCTCACATCGACGCCGTAGGAATGAAACATTAATAAAGACTGCATAAAATTAAGATGACCCTATTTCAACTAAAATCTCTGTTAAAAATTTTCACTTATTTCTGGTAACATAACGAAGATTGTTTTAATAATTTATTTTGGTCAGCTATGGTCTTCTCGACCTTTAGAAGCTAAATTTGAATTGATACTGTTTTAAAAATATAGTAGGAGATCGAGCTCATAACCTATCAGTAAAACTCAGTTTTAAGGCAAGGTCGCTATTATTAACGGGTTATTAGAGCTCAAAATTTCAATTAACTGTGTAATTAATGAGCAGTGAGATTGAGACGCAGTAACAAGGTCTCGGAGACGGCGTCTTCCAGACGGTCCGGGATAATCACTGTGTGACGTCACCTGTTCGGCCGCCAGCCTGCTCGTTAGGGGCTCCTTTGAGACACCCTGGCCAATTAGGGCCTCAACTTACTTGCGCCCTGTGTCTTCAGTGGCAGGGAGAAACACTTTGCTGCCCGAACACAGTGGCAAGAAGTAACCCGAACGGTTTTTTGTTCAGATTATTTCCAAGTCTTAACTCTTGCATCAAAAAACAACTCAACACTGGTTTAGTTCTCTGAACTGCTGAAGATCTGGCTATTACTCTTGTTTTTTTATGTATTTTAAAAAATTGTATGTTTGGAGATAGGAGAACTAGTTGACTATACTCAAATTTTAGGAAACCTTTTTGAATTTTCAGCTAATAATATATAAACTTCGTTTACTCACTAACATACGACCATGCTGCAATCTGCCTTGGGTTCTCCAGCTACCATTGTTTAACTACCAATAACAACGGGTATAAGACTTCCGCTCTCTCTCTCTCTCTCTCTCTCTCTCTCTCTATAGCATCAGTTAGAAACTAAAATCAGTACGATTATTATGAATTCCTTTACAGTAGTACCCCAATATTCAACTCTCGTAGTAACTGACAGTGATTTACTACTCGCTGCATGTATCGAATTGCCAGTTATTACATTATTTTCATAAATAGCAAAACATCTATGGAAATTCCTGAGCCTTCATCAGTGTCAGTAAATACATTAAGGATATCCGCTTCGAAAGAGGTGTTAGAAAGGGTGATCCTATTTCTCCGAAGTTATTTCCTGCTGTCTCAGACTTGGCAATGTCAAAAGTAAAATAGAAATTAAAACGAATTATTACAAATGCCAAAAGACTTCATAAACTGAGATTCACCAATGAATGTCATGGTCAATGTCATTGCAGAATTCTAAAATGTGGTTACCGATCTTGTCTCTGAGTGTAAAGCAGTTCGCATGAATGGTGAATCTTTTTAAATTGTATATAGTAAATGAGTCACAGCACGGAATAAAATAATATAGTTTTAGTCAATGTCAGTCATTACATTTATCTTGGCCAGTTTGTTAATATGAGAGGAGATGTTAAGACCAGAAATTTTCCGACGCATCAAGATGGGATGGGAGTTTTTCGGAAACTTTCTATTACCTCAAATCAAATATCCCAACAAATGTAAAGAAAGAGCTTACGAACAGTGCATTCTATCTGTGCTGACTGACGGCTGTGAGATCTGAATATTAAATGCATTTTACAAAAGAAATTAGAACTACCTAAAGAGCTATGTTAAGCGATGATGTTATAGAAAGTACAAGTGTCTCTTGGGAAGACATCCTTCTTGAAGTAGCCATAGGTTCGGGGGAAAGATAAAAGATGTACAATAACTTTGCTGGGGTGGAGCCCAGAGATCCAAGATTGCTAGAACCAGCTGATTGAGAATTTTCTACCTGGAGAAGACTGCTTCAGTTCTATCTGGACTCATAACTCTATGAAGAAACATCATTTCATTATTTCATAGCCTGATGATGATGAATATGATAAAATAATGAAAGTAACTTAGAAAGTAAATATAGAATATCACATTAAAAATCAAAGTACTATTTTTGGCAATAATATTTATGCTGAATGATTCTAAAGTAACACTTTCAATAAGAAGAAAGAGGATGTTAACATTACTGTTTTTTAATTTGTAAGATACTTGAAAATTTCGATCTTGACGATCCACACACTCGGAAAGGGTTTTTCTAGTAGTAGTAGTAGTAGTTTCCAATACCAAGCAACGAGAGTTATTGGTTAACGCTACGACTAAACATTCGAGAGGATGCTGGCTGATCAATGATTTTACAAATCGCTCCTAGGCGAAACTATGATGATTCCTTCAAAAATGCCAAGGCCAAGCTCTTTCTCATCTTTATGATACATCCTCTCCCAGATATAATGCCGACGAGCCGTAAAGCCCTAGAAAAAATACATGACGCTCAAGAACACTACATTCTTGAATTTAAATTTATAAAAATGTTGTCTATCCATTAACGGGGAGATCACATATCGTCGTTTGTTAGTAACTGATGTTTTTCTTTTTTTCTTTTGTTTTTACTCCTAATCGATAAAGGACTGGAGCAATGAACGTGAATGAATCTGTCATAATCTGCATAAGTTTGACATCAGTGGTAGGTAAATTAATGGAAAGATTGATATGCAACCACAAGCAGAAATATATGTGAGGAACGTAAGTGGTATTTAAGTAGGCAACATGGTTGTAGGCAACGATATTCATGCGAATCTCATTTAGTGTGATATATGCAAGAAATTTCGGATGAAATGGACAAGGAAGGCAAAATTGGTAGCATTGCAATATATCTTTGAAAGCTTTTGACAGAGTGAGCCATAAAATGGCATTAAATAAGGTAAAAACTATTGGAGTGGATAAGAAAGTGACTTTGTAGGTAGAAGAATTTTTAAAAGGTATAAAACAAAAAGTTTGGGTAGGAAATGCAATAGCAAATGAAGTGGAAGTAAAGAAATGAGTGCCAAAGGGTAGCGTATTGAGACCATTGCTATTCATTATTCTAATGAATAATTGTGTTAGATGTTTACTATCAAAAATTAGATTGTTTCAGATGACATAATGCTGTACTAAAGGATACAAAACCGTAAATGACTGTAAAAAGCTGCAGGTTGATCTGGACAGGATATGCAGATGAGTGGGTAAACATGGGATGAAGAAAAATGCTAAGAAGAGTCAGCTTATTAGATACACTGGTAAAAATCTAAAGGTTGGCTATGGATATAACGTGGAGAAAGAATTGCTTGTTACAGACTTGAAATGTAAATATCTTGGCATTAAATTTGATAACAAGCTTAACGGGAAAGGACATTGGACAGGTGGTAGGAAAAAGTTTCATAATTCTGTACTTGATGGAGAGAGTGATAAGTGGTGTACGAGGCAGTTAAAGGAATTTGGTTACAAACGTCTGGTCAGACCATTGCTTGAATATGATAGTGTAGTATGGGACCAACATTTCGAATATCAAATACAGGAGTTGGAGAGAGTTCAAAAAAAGAAGCTGCTAGATTTGTTTCTGGAAATTACCGGACAGCGCAACCATTAACAGATATAATAAAAGACTGGAATGGGTATAATCGGAAGACAGGAGGAGGATGAAGAGGTTCATGCGAGTATACTATGCCTATATTGGTGATGAGGCGTGGAAAGACATTAGTGTAAGGATGAAATGTAATGCATTGAAGGGAAAAGACGACCATGACAACGTGCTGGCACTCGATTTCAGGCACAAGGATGTAGGAAGACACTCTTTTTAACTTAAGGATGTCAGTGATTGGAATAATTTACCGAGAGAAATGATGAAAAATTTGCTAAAAACGTTGAAAGGATTTAAGGTTGAAATTTGTAGAGGGCAAATGTAAGTGGGTGTACGAAAGGGGAAAATGAGTGTGTAGGGAAATTGCCACCGGAGCATGCGCTCCAATGCAATTAAAAAATTAAATTAAAAAAAAATAACCATTTCGGCTTTCACCTAGACTGATTTGGAGAAACCAAGGAAAACGGAAATCTGGAAGACCAATCGGAGATTCAGTCTCGTGTCCTGCCGAATGCAAGGCCAGAGCGTTATTGGGCCCTAGTGTGTGTGGCCCTAGGATAGCAAAGCCTTGCAATATATGATGGTCAATTTAAATTACAGTAAAATTACAACATAAATCGTAGTTGAAACAGAGATAATCACGATCAGATAAATATCAACGACTAAGTCATCCGATAACTTAAAATGAAGTGAGATGACATTTCTTCCTGGTAATTGCGTCGATTAAGTTCAGATACAAATCTACCTTTTCACAAAGAAGGATAAACGTTTTCTTACGCTGTGTGCTGACAACTCTGAGGGCGTCGCTCACAGCATGAACTTCGAAGAGTTTAATGCTCGGGATGAATTCTCCGGTTACTATCGCAACAACCACTTAAAACTAAACATCGGCAACACAACATCCAGGTTTGTGTTTTTCAGCTCGACAATAGAAAAGCAAGAAGAGAACTAGACATTACGCGGCGAACGAATTCACAGCACACTGGAGAAAGCACCTTAATATACACCGACATTTTTTTTCTTTTTTTTTGTTTTTTGGTTATGGCTTTACGCTTCGTCGACAACGAGATCATTTGAGATCCAGGCAGAAAAGGATGATTCGACTGGAGTTATTTGGGGAAACCATGGAAAACTCAAATCTGGATGGCCGGTCGGGGAATCGAAAACACGGGGTCCGGAATACGAGACCAGAGCGTTACCGCTCACCCATCACCCTCGGTTCACCAACCATCGTCTGTTCCAGTACCACGGGGTAAATGGACATACGCCGTAACGTAATAAGGAAGGTTCGTGTACAATGAGACCCTCGGTCGTCACAGTGTCCTCCAACAGCAGAACTGGACGCACCTCTTGAAACTCTAACAAGTGTCTGGATATGATGGCTGACATGACGGAGTTCATCGAAATAGGAAGCATGAAGGACAAACAATATACATTAGCTAGCGCAACCGCTTCTCACTTTTCAATGATTTTTATTTTGTTTATAACTTTACGTCTCGACGACATCGAGATAGTTAAAGCCAGGAAAGGACTGGGAGCTAGGAACTGCAAATAATGTGCCTATGCCATTTTGAAGAAACCATCCCGGCAGCGTGTGGAACGATGACGTCAGTTATTAGTACACAGTTCGTTCAAATAGTTGGTTTTTAGTTCATCCGTTCACACACATACACAAATTCCAAAACTTACGGTTGTTGCTACTGTATCATTGAAGAAATACAATACTAATTCGGATAAAAAGTATCCTATAGTAAAAATGTATCGTAAATGATAAATGATGACGTAAGCTATTAATATTATTAATATGTGACATTTCGTTGATATGCGTTCAATACCTATTGCGTATTGCGTGGACAGGCAGACAATAATTACATAATTTACGGCTTTGGAGTAAGTATCATCAGAAACTTTGTAGCTTATCGGAACAAAAACTTTCGTATGTGTTAACCTATGACATAAGCCATTTCTTTGTGTAGTTTCGCTTAAATCCGTCCAATAATTTTTAGCTGTTGAATGGGCAGACAATCAGAAGTTTTAAAATTATCGGTTTTGGTCTCTGTTGCATTGAGAAATATGCTACTAATCTGGGTAAAACGTTTCCTGTGTTACAATGCTCGACATAAGCTGTCATTATGTACAGCTTCATAACGATAATTCCGTTTGTTTTATCGTAATGCGTGGAGAGACAGCAGAAATTTTTTTTAGTATTTACGGTTTTGGCCTTGGTGTACTTAGTGTACTTAGTAAATTTTACTTACAGGGACAACTTTTCTATAATTTTATTATGTAATAATACGAGTTTACTAATTTCGTAACGACTCATTAGACACGGCAGTTGAACTCTTGAACCTAATAACTACTTTGCATGGCATTCGGGCTTTGGGACTGTCGTTGACGGAGAGTTTCATGTGGCTCAAGCAGTGTCTGGAATGAGACGGCGACCACTGCTTCCCGCGCCTCCTGGGCTGGCGACAATCTGGGTCGCGAGTGCGGCTATTAAATCAGTCGGCAGCGGGCGCCATCTCGACGCCGAGCACGCGCCCGCCACGCCGATCGCGATCTAAATTCATTACCCGAGGCGTCACCCCCGATCGAACGGACCATTCCGGAGAGTGGACGGGGAGGCATCTTTTTGAAGTGCCGCCGACGTCGGAACCGAGTGCTTCATAACGAGGCTTACTTAACTTTATTTCACAGTGTGGAATAAAATCCAGTTTATGAAAATTGGGTTCTCATTTGCGGTGACGTCTTTCTAATTTATTAATATGCGAATTTATTAGCATCACTGATCGTAATTACGTCACTGTGATTAGCACGATTTCACCAGTTAAGGGGTTAATAATCTTCAAGAATATGGTTCCTACTGTTTATTTGCAAGGAAGTTTGAGGTTTATTGGAAAGTAGTTTGAGACGTTCACGTCATTCTTTTCCACAAAACTAAAATATTTTTTTGGTCTTTTACACAACTTCATAAACTTTACGCAATATGACATTTATTTCACGTTATTTTTTATTATTTCGACGATTTATTTTATTCACAGTTCTTCTAAATCAGCATGCAGTAATTTCCTGTATGATTTAGAAATATTTCAATCTGGTTTTGATAACAAGAGATTGTCGAGTAAGACTTTGAACTGCGTGCAGTCCATTGCGTCGGTAAAGTGTGCGATCCAGAACTTTCGATTATCCTCCTTTAGTTCATCGCTGGGAGAGGGACTTCAGAGTGGGACAACAGCACAATCTATTATAGTGACAGTTTAAGCAACAGATTTCATCATGTACGCAGTATTCAGTCTCGTCTAAGGTGTGGGAGGAATAATTAATTTATCATTACGCAATCAGTACAGCAATGTACCATTTTTTTATTGTTATTTTGTTTTGACTGAAACGCCAAATGGCACTATAAAGCCATCACCTATTTATACAATTAGTCAGGCTATAAAGCAACGTCAGGTTGAAAGCATTAATTTTGTTTGAACGTTATAAGGAATATCAATTAATAGCAAACTTGTTTCTAGTATGCATTTAGATATATATGTGCTACGTCGATGAACATTTTCAATAAACAGAAAAAATTAATTTAATTCAGTTAAGTAGCAACCTGTCGTTTGATTAAGAAAACTGCAACATTTCAAGATCTTAAGAAGAAAGTTGCAGATAACTATGTCGCTGGCAGAGTGAATCCACAACTCAGCCATGGACAATATTGCTCTAACATTTTTCGGAGCGTTGGTTCCTCGAAACGTCCCAAGAGTGCGGCATTTTGAATCGTATCTACCTATACATACATAACTCTGCTAGCGGGCAGTACCAGTCGCTTTGTTACAGCATCACGCAAAAAATACACGACCGAACTGTAAGAGGTTTCGCAGTTACAATGCTTATTGTCTAACTTAAAATCGACGACATATCGTACCCCTCGAGGTTATCGTAATAGTAAGCAGGAAATTATAACCTTTTTGTAACTAGAACAAAAAGACGGAAAAGATCACACTGCATTTAAGGGGACACAGTCACGAAAAGGCTAAAAGAAATCTAATTTTTATTTTTAGACTTGTTCATAGCTCCAATTATTAATTATTAGTTATTTAGATACAAAATGCAGTTTGTTTAATGCAAATTTGACCATTAGATTCGGAGTTATTAAATTTTTCGAGATGCGTGGAAATAGTTTGTCTGTATTGTAATGTACATTAGTTTCTTGTATGTAAAACTTTTAATACAGTTTTTTCGCAAAACTACATTTTTTCATCTTTACTCAAAAACTAAGACTGATAAAGACATCAGACTTTCAGCATCTCTTGTTAATCAAATAAAAAATGGGACCTATCGTAACAACAAGAACAAACTTACAAAATCAAAGATATTTTTAAAAGTCATATTTTTTTGTTTTTAGAACAAAAAATCATTACTAATATACTATATAAAATTTACTAACAAATCTTTATGTGATATGCAGATGATTTTTTTATCTGTATACTGCGAAAGTTTCAGGTCTGTATCTCCATTACTTTCTTCAAAAACTGTACCTGAAGTTTGCTTGTTTTAACATTTATTTCTTACGCTAGGTCCTTAGCGACTGTGTCTCATTAAGACAAAGACAGCTTTCTTATCCATAAAATATATTCACCGTAGTACATATTCAAACTTAGATAGATTTCTAACCACAGTTTATGATTATTATTGGTTCATATAAACATGCCTAATTTTGATGTAGCTTTATAAACATCTACAGAGCATGGTTGATGAGTGGTCAAGCTCTGGCCTGGCCTGGCAGATTTGGGTTTTCCAAGGTTTCCCCAAATCATTCCAGGTAAGTGCCGGGATACTTCCTTCGGAAGGTAATGGTCGAATTCCTTTCGCTTCCTTTCCCGCCTCTAATAACCTCGAAGTCGATGAGGCGTAAAGCCATAAACAAAAGAAAAATATAAACATTTGATTGATTAATTTTTAAATTACATTAAGTTAAAATATACAGAAAACGAAAATAAAAAATCCTGATAACTGGAGGAACACCAGAAGCAAAAAGGAACTAAAATAAACGAAATTTCTTATATTGCAATTGGTTTATTTTCCTCCTCTGGGATAATAATTTATATAAAAAGAAAATAAACAAAAAAAGCGAGTGGTTAAAATGCTGTAAATGCTTGTTCGTGAATAAAATGTTTGTGTCGACAAAGGTACGGAGAACAGTATGAAATACGGTTCTACGAGGGCCCTAAGTCGCTTGGTAACACTGGATTTCTAAACTTTGTTTGCTTTAAAAAAATAACTGTGCGTCATTAGAGCTGGGAAGGGTTTGAGACTCAAGAAACGAGAAAGAATTTCCGAGGCAACGTCCCGGCAATCGCCTGAAGTGTTTACGGGAAACGTCTGAAAGCCAAAATCAGGATAACTCCCAGTGTTTACTCTCGCCCGCTCTGCTTGGTGTATTGCATGAAGTACTCATTTTTATCCCTTTTAGTTTTTAAGGTGATTATTGAGATAAGCGGTATTTAGTTGAATGTGTAACAGACGGTTGGGTAGATTCCATGATGCTTTCACCGATAATCTGAGCGTTCTGTTCTGAGACGTTAGTATTCTATGTAATTTGCTGCGGCTACCGCATCCCCATGTTGGACTCACATATTGTGTTATTAAGGATCTCTATATCAATTAAGTATTCAACACTCTGTTTTCAACTATACAACTTATGTAGTCTGCCATAGACTTTATTCTGTTAATTACTAATGTGTATGGTCCGCGTTAACCGCCTGTCAAGATTGACTCTGAGGTATTTTACTGATCTGTGATGTCACTTGACTCTGAGAGCTAGCCTGATACATGGTCGTGTTGGTACTCTGTCACCACTTAGAGCGTAATTCTCAGAGTGAAAAAGGCTCAGTCGGGCAGTACGAGCAGCCAAGTCTCCAGTTACTCCTGTGTCTTCAGTTTATGTGCGGTGAATTGACCAACGCCTGACACTACTCTCTTCGGGTATTCCTGTCCGGCCAGTGCGGGTGTGTGTAAGGTCGTTCTCCGAGCCGCTTAGGGAGGAGAATTCATCGGCAGCGTATTCGAGTGCACAGCAGAGGAGAGTGAGCATTGTGGCCTGGGCGCTGAACCTTGATCCCACTCATACATACGGCTGGGCAGCTCCACTCCGCTAGCAACGCCTCATCACAGCTGACCGCCGCCCGACTGAACTTACCACTACACTGCACTACAATGGAATCTTGTTGTTTCTTGTTGCTTTTGTGTTGTGATACATCTACGTCACTAGATTCTCGTAAATAAAGTTAAATCGCTCTTTCACAATTCTTTATTCCAAACCTAAGTGAGTGATATATTTTATTTTTCTTGCTGTTCCGGTTTAGTTATCATTGTTCCCACAGTAACTTTAAAGTAATTACTCTTTGATGATCATTAATAAGTTCAATTATTCACTGATAGACGTATAAGGTTACACTTGACGCACCATCTAATTAACAAAATATTCTACCGCACCCTTTCTCAGTTGCAAAATATTTCTTTTAGTGATCAGATTATAATCCACTAAAAGAATAATTATCAACAATGCTACAACGAAGAGTTATAATTTAAAGAATTAAAATTCAGAAAACTTGACCAAGGGTATGGACGTTCATTTCATTTTCAGATATACCGGTATTTTTTGATTTTAAGGTAAATTCTGAACTATTTAGGAGGCTAAACATTCACGGCGTTTAGACTGACCTTTCATTTTGCTTGTAAAGGAAATAACTCTTTTGAGATAAAAAAAAAAAAAAAAAAAAAAAAAAAAAAAAAAAAAAAACAGAAAATCATGTATTCACTATTTTACGACTTATTTTCTGTAGTTGTAACGACCGTATTATTTTTCATTCGAAGCAGTGCAACAGTTCTAATGTACGTCACTGCGCATACAAAAATTACAGAATTTCAGTGAAAGAAATGGTGTAATACTCGAACTTCTGTCCGCGGCTCCACAACAGGTCTGAATTATTTTTTACTGCGGTTCCGTTTCAGATATTTGGTGGTGTTTCTAACATCCAGTAATAACGACCAAGTAATAAAATGTATGATAAATCACCGTAAATATCTTCATTAAAAGAGCCGAACAAAAAAAGTCACGAAAATATTCCATTCCGCGATTGCTGTAATATTGATTACTATACTACCAGGCTATCACATGAATGCAACCTTTTCTCCCACGAAGAGGAGACGAATCCAATGTGAACGATACGGAATACCTAATCTATATACGAGTTTCCTGGGCATCTATGAAGACAATGTTAAAAGGTAATACAGTGAATTTAAAATAAGATTTACCACTGATATGAATGAATTTCAGATATACGAATCTTAGACATACTCATTACAAAAGGAAATTAGTGGGTATATAAGAATAAATTGCCGTATAACTATATAACCATATTTCAGCGACATCAAATAAAAAAAATATCTGTAAACCATTATACCCAATTAGTAGTACCACAAAAAAAAAAATCCAAGGCTTATTTCCCTACCAGTAACATGCTCAAGAGTGATTTTTAAAGAACAGGTGGATACATCACGGCCATATTAAATTCCCATTAAGAATCTCTGAGGACATATAAATAAAGCAATACGGTAACATCAGGATTTTCAGGAATGTTAATAATTGCTGATTTCCATGTGTCACAACAAAGTTTGTTACTAATCATCTGGTAATACCAAAAAACAGCTGATTCAATAAAGTAGAGGCTAAAAACACAGAGGCAAAATTGCAGACTTCACCTGTCAATTGCCGAAAGGAAAATTTCTCGCCAGTCTCCAGAAATAATATAAATTGAACCTGTTTAATAACCTAGTGTTTGTAGATCATCACAGTGCATTTCTCCAGTAGCGGTTTTTTACCTTAATCATGAGTGGTCTGGTGGCGCAATGGTTAAGCCATCTGACTGGAAATTGAAAGGTCCCCGGTTCGAATCCCTGACTCGGCGGTGATTTTCATTGGCCCTTAACCCGGCCTTCACCTCTGGCTCAGCCTTCTGTGTAATGTGAGGTACGCCAGAAACCTTCCGCGGTTCGGATTCCACGTTAAACTGTAGGTCCCCGGTACCCGGCATGATTTCCGGGCTTGGTTAAGGCGGCTACAACAGGGGCGAAATGCGCAGCCAATAGAAACCCTGTCACCACTTCATTACGACCACACGAAATTATTATTATTTTTACCTTAAACATTACAGAAGCAATGAACGAAAATTTCGGCCCTGATAGAAGAACTTTAATGTAGCATTAGGAGCAACGGGCACATCGCATACAAAAAATGACATGGACAAAAACTGTTTCTTGCCGAAAAACAAATTAATCCCCCGTAACTGTGGAATAGTGGGCAGCGTCTTAAGTCT
This sequence comes from Vandiemenella viatica, assembly GCA_031002005.1. Lineage (NCBI taxonomy): Eukaryota > Metazoa > Arthropoda > Insecta > Orthoptera > Morabidae > Vandiemenella > Vandiemenella viatica. Next base: position 13,861,957 of record CM061919.1, read on the forward strand.
CTCCCGAAGAGACAGTGGCAGAGGCCAACGTTTCCAAATGTCCTGCACTGGCGCAGTAAGGGCCTCACCCATGGGAAGCATAGCATATGTCTTCAGGGTGGGGCTAGACTGAACCGAGACAGTCGCGAGGACTGCTCATCGTTTTCGTCGAGCTGTTGCAACAACTCCACTCACTTGCTGATCCGCACCTATACTTAGCACTACTCGTTCAGCCGACGCACAGGACATTGGCTGTTTCGGTAGTGACAGTAAAAAATTTTTCGCCGTCTAGCATTCGAGACGTGAAGCTGAGAAAGTGAGGCTTGAATGAGGTAGAACAACTGGCAGTCAGGAGCTGTACGTGGAGAGCAACCAACACTGTGATAATAATCCACACGGAAAACGTCTGCTCGGCAAATAACAACCGAGAAACGGGAAGAGATCTTTCTTGCGTGCCTCGCCGATGGAATTACCGTTCACAACATTCTTTAATTTTTTATTTTTTTTTTGATCAAGTACATTTATACCGTTCCTTTTGAGAACATATTTTATTGAACAGTAAATAACATTTTTTGTGAGCATTCAGAACTCAAATGATTTGATTTGAGTGCGTTTTAAACCTGAGCCATTTCTTGAAGATATACACAATTTCGCATTCCACCGAACAATAATATAATTTAATTTAATCATATACAAATTTGACTTTGTCATTTAAAATCTATCTAATTGCATAATAACTTTTGCTGCTACCACTGAGTGATCTTTTTATGCGTCTACATCATCCTCTCCGTGGCCTCGAGTCTGCTGTGCTCGGTTTACTGATTGCTGCCAAATATGCTCTCAAAATACCATTAGTATTTGATATTCTCAACTTTTATTACAAATAATTAAATGCAGTTCTATATTTACATGTATTAGTAGACCGGCTCGATGTATTTCCGATACAGTGTGAACACTGGACAGTAGCCTGGCCTCACGGGACTGGAGGGAGACTTCGAGGCCTCCTAAGTCCGTCATTAATTATGTGTTTGCTGCGGACCTCTCTCTCTCTCTCTCTCTCTTTGTAGTCCTCCCCGTGGTGAACCCAGTCAGGCAACATCGGCTGATCCCCTCTTACCGCTCCTCTCAGCCGCGTTCTGTTGTAAACCTGACAGCTTAACGTAGCCCTAACGCAGAAGCGAACACTCACAAAAGCTGAACAAAATGTCCTTTGAGCATTAAAAACGGTGAACTATGGTAGTGATTTTAGTGAGGTAAAATTCCGTGGTAACCGTATTCCGTCACGTGTTATTAAGCTATCAACCACAGATATTTCATGAAAACAATAAAATCAGTATTTATGATCAAATACAAGGTTCCTTCAAATTTGTACTGTAGTTTTGATTTGGAGCCAGGGAAAGAATCGATTTGATAGCACTGTATCATGCACATAAATCTGACGGGATTCTCGTAACATCATCTTTGGAGCGAAAGTAGCTTTTATTTGATTGCGTCTCGATATAATATTTGTATTGTGTTGCGCTCTACGCTGTTGACCATCATTCCTTTATTTCCTTCTTCGTTAATTAAACTGGCATCTGTTCTTAGTCGTTCTGCAGTTGTTCAGTGCAGTTCTCCAACATTATTATGATGATTTTGTTTAGATAATCTCAAATTACCATTATCTTGTTCCATTCTCTCTCGTATGAAACACATACGGCTTAATAATTATTCCAAGTATCTTCTGGACAGAGAAATTAAGTCATTCCAGAGTATTTGCATAAACGTAATTGTCTCCTTGCTGAGGCCAAGCACCATTAACAGTTTCATATTACCTAACTCCGTAATATAATGTATCTCTTGCGCCAGTGCATTCATATACAGCAATTGGAATACTGGGACGTGTAGGAAGGCAGGTAACTACCGCTCTGGCTGTGTTATCATATGACAACCGTACTGGGGCAGACAATAGACAACCTAACGGTCTGATTGACCTGCCGCCGATCAGAGCGGCAGGGGAGAATCAGGGCGAAAACACTATGTGCACAATGAGAGCGACAGGTTGGACATCATCACGTGACGAAGTCAGCCAGTTCGCTATGCTCGCACGTCGACTAGTGAACAAGTGCGGTTATTGTTGTTCAGTGTTAATGTCTGTCTTTCCATTCTATGACCAACGCGAGACGCAGTCGGCAGACCATAGAGTGAAAGACGTGTTGGTGCTGTAGTACTTACCGGTAGGGAGAACAGCTTTTAACCCCCACGGTGTTCAGTCGGGTCCGGACAAATTAATCGTCGTCCATACGATCGAATGTGTAAGCTCGTATGGAGTGCTTAGTTGAATTGACATGGTAAAGTATTTGAGTGAAGACGCCAAGACGCAGGAAGGGTCAGTCGCCGTAAGCCGCAAGCATACAGCCGATGTCCAGCTGCGCCGCCGTCAGTTCGTCAACGTAATAGTAACGACACATCAACAAACCGGTCACCGCAAACGGTATCCATGTTAAAATCCCAGTGCTAACCAAGTTGCGTGTTCTTGTCAGTTAAACGATATGCCCTAAGAACATCCATCAAATTAAAGTCAAAAGATGCCCTGAATCAGTTTAATAGACCATGTTTCGATTTACTAAGAACGTATTTTCGATTAATTTTACTTGTTATTGTTAAAATAAAATGATTAACTTTTTTATAAATAAATTATATGTTAATGTCAATTGTAAATCCAGAAACGTTTGTGGTATATGTAAAGTAACAGCCCATCCTTCCCGTCATTAATTATTTCTTGATAATTTATATAATATAAATATTTGCACATTAACAGTAAAAAAGACGTCGAGGAAGAGGACCCCAGAATATAGAGACTTCAATACGTCCTTCAGAGAGTTTTTGCATTTAATCCAGAATTTTTATAAACAATCTCATGATTATGAATCATGCATTAGTAACTCTCCAATGCTGTTACCAAAATCTCGAAGGATGAAAATTTCTTCCATTCCCGGGACTCGAACCAGTTAGCGAGGCTCGTGGTGTCGCAGTGACCACAGCAATTGTGCTGGCGGACAAGTTAACAATTTTCTATTGCCATAAATTTTGACATAACTAGAAACTGAGCACTATGTTTAATTATCACGCATTAACTCTAACTAAGGTATCATTGTACAGTTAATTACAATCCTAATTTACAGTTTAATTATTTTAAATGTTCCGATGCAGTGGATTTTCTACGCTCCGCTATTATCGTAAGTACTTATTGCTTTCTTAAGAATAAATTGTCTTACCTGTGGGCTTAGCCATAACCCAATAAATTACTATCGTGAACAGAATTTTCCAGTTCACTAGTTACTGGATAGCTCCATTACGGAACTACTTATCACAATACCTAGTAAACGTGAAATTAACACGGAAACATCATTAGTTCATAGTAGAAAACAGTAAACTTCTCACGACTGCAATTCATCCGTGACGTGTTCGGTATATGACCAGCAAATTAATATTAAAAATAATTCGGTCTGAAATCAAAATTAATTATTGTTAAAATTGTTTAACTATGAGTAGTGGTACTGTTATATTACACTTTGTAACTGATTACTTGCTTACATTAGAGATTCCTTGATATTAGATAATATTATGGTTTAATTGCGCAGGCTGTTTATAATCTATGACCTTTTTTGTAATTATCATTCTTTCAGATATCACTCATTTAGTAATTAAGTAGTCGATCTTTAGCAACTGTTGGGACAAGTGCCAGGTTAATTTAATTTAAAGTGTGTAGAAAACAATTGTTTAATCTCTGCATATTTACTATTAACCTACAGTAGCAGTCATTCGACCTTCGGCAACCGTTACTTTAAGTGCCAACTTATGTGATAATTTTATTCAAAGTGTGTGGATAAATTTTGTTTAATTTGTGTTATTTAAATAGTAGCAGCGTACAGTAACAGTCATTACCATTAAAATTATCTATAGGACATAATTATCAGGATATTGCTTGATCTTTTATTTATTGCTGTGGATAGCTAGATAATTTAAAGGTACGTACTATTATGTGCTCGGTACGGTTACCTCCATAGTCAGCTTTTATTTCAGCCGTGATATTATTGGTTGTGAGTAATTAGCGAACTTCGTCTTTGCCCCTTGAGCTTAGAGGGCGAGAAATGGTTACTATTTAGAACGCTTGGGGAGTTAGTTCTTTAGTAACTTCTCAGTTTTTCTTCTTGTTTTGAAAGGTAATACATGTAGGGACTGTGATTGCTGTAGAAGTTGGAATCTGTGCTGCGCTGACTGTCGAGTGGTTTCTGGACGTTGACGTTGCCTGCGGGAGCAGTCGCATAGCGTGAATCTCAGGCAGGTGAGATTGCATCACTATCCAACCGGCTTGACGTATTGTCTGGGATTGATTCAGTTTCAAAATCGTCATCCTGTGAATTGGCAGACCCCATCTCGCTAGGTCTGGGCAACAGCATAAGGAGATTCTGGTGGTTGGAAGCTACAATGATACGCAGTTTATTGAGCCCCTTTGAGAAATGGCGAATAGGTTGGGGATGAAATCCAGTATCCATTTATTGTATATTCCGGGAGTTCTAATCTGAGAAGTGGAACAGGTCATTCCAGATGCCACTGAGTAGACGGGGTGAAGCCAACTACGAATTTTGGCTCATGTCAGCTGCCTTGAATTGGAGGTTAGCCTGAAAAGGTGAACTCTGTGACCAGAGGCCGCAAGATATCCGTTGAGCTAACTGTCTGCAGAATTGTCGATACGAGTGTGCACCTCTGGTTCAGAGCCGAGTTGAGGGGCTGAACCAGAGACTAAAGCGTTGTGTGATAATCTTGGCAGCAGATTCCTCGATCTTCCTCGGACTGAGTCATGTGCGGCCCCCTTGAATAGATCAGGTGTTCTCTACACACGTGAATTGGCTACACGGGCGGCAGGTGTCGTGTGGGGTGCATTGGGAGGTTTTTTAGCCTAAGGGGGGATGACCCGGGACGGGAAATACAGTTACGGGTAGCCCAGATAAATTAAACACCACAGGGGAGGAGTAGCTCAACAGAATCTCGATCGTTAAAAGTTCTCGTAGTTTATCGTACAAGTATTGACAACAGCTTGAACTCGAGAACGTAGTACAGAAGCTGATATCCTTATAGCAAGAAAAAGCTGTATAAAGTCAGATACAAATTCCGAAGAAATGTTTAATAGCAGCATGAGCATTTGCAGTAAGTATAGGTTGCATTCCCATGAATGTGATGTATTTATAGCTGTTGGTAAGTATCTATCGTGTATCGGATTATATTTCGATATTGTCTGCAAAATCTTGAGGATTAAACTCAACGTAGCTAAGAAAAAACTTGTGATAGTCTCCTTCTATCTTCCACCAGATGCAGGCGTAACTATTGCCGATACCTTAAGGAATAATGCAAGTAATATAACTCGTCAAATTCCGAATCATACAATAATACTAAGTGGTGACTTCGAATTACCATATATTGACTGAACTAATTACGTTCACGGTACTATTGTCAGGAATAAAATAGCTTCCGGAATCATTCTAGACCTTTTCTCAGATCATAATCTTGAGCACCTCCGCGAGCAAAAATAAAAAAGAAAGGATAGTTTGCAAATTCGAAAAGGTCTCGAACGAGTAGTAAGAGACGTCGTTGAAGAGATGTGGCATCGATTCATACTTATGTTAAGGGAAGGTATGGACTTATATATACCGAAACGAACAATCAAGGAAGAAAAAGATCCCCCGTGGTGTACACGTGAACTTAAACGATTACTCAAAAAGCAAAAAGATACATGCACGTACAAGAAGGATGAGGTAATTGAGTGATTTAAAAAAGTTAGATGAGATGAGAGGAAATGTTAAGAATGCGATGCGCGAGATCTTTAACGACTTTCTTTGCAGTTCACTTACTAAGAGCCTCATTTAAAATCCAAAGAAATTTTGTTACTACGAAAAAATATTCGGTTATAGTGACAACAATATGAAAGTTCTAATATAAGACGGTCGGGAAGCTGACGACAGCTGCGACAAGGCTATGGCAATTAACACTGAATTTTTAAAATTCTTTCACTGATGAAAACATTCCCAGTTTTCCACATCGTGTAGAATTAGAGATCGATCCGATGCAAATTAATAGTGTAGGTAAAGTAAAAAAATTAAAGCTCCTGAAGTAGGGATAGCGCCGGGTTCTCGTTGTATTTCAGTAAAAGTATTTTTAGAATACGCGTAGGAAATAGAACCATTTCTGTCGGATATATTCCGTAAATCTTTAGAAGAGAATAAAGTAACTTCTGACAGGATAATAGCCCAGATAATTCCTGTTTTCAAGAAAGGAGATCGGAGACATCCTAGACATTATCGATCCATGTCTGTAACATCTCTTTGCAGTAGAATTGTGGAGAATGTCATATCCTCTAGCATTATTACGTTTCTAGATGAAAGAGAGTTACTCATACCGTAGCAACACGGATTTAGGAAGAACAGATAGTGTGAAACATAATCGGAACTATTTTCACATGACGTAATGAAATTTATGGATGCAGGTTCACAAGTTGACACATTTTTCATGGATTTTCAGACGACTTTTGACCCTGTTCCACTCAACCGACTTTTAGCGAAGATTCGAGCATACGGTGTATCGGATCAGATCTGTGAATGTATTCCAGAGTTTCTAACTGGCCGGTCGAATATTTCCTTTATTTTTGGTTTGTTTAGGTTCTTGTTTGGCAGAAACTAACCGAACGCCATTTTGCATTGTTGTTGACGGGGAAGCCTCTTCTAAGATAAATGTTACTTCGGGCGTTCCTCAAGGAAGTATAATAGGGCCACTTCTTTTCATATTTTTTATAAAAGATCTAGGTAACAACGTTAATTGTAGGTTGCTATTGTTTGCTGATGGTGCAGTTATCTGTGGGGAAGTATGGTGCTCTGATGACGGCTTAGAAATTCAGCGAGATCTGGATGTTACATATTTCGGAATGGTGCCATAAATGGCAGAAAAAAGTGCATGGCAATACGAATAAGTAACAAAAAGAATCTGTTTGTTCACTAGAACAAAGAAAACATTTCAGTTGCTGACACGTTGATTCCCTGAAGTATCTGGGCGTAATAGTACAAAGCAACAACGAATGGAACTCGCACATACTGTAGCTTCCGTCGTTGTTAAAGTTAATTCTAGACTACGATTCATAGGTAATGTTTTGAAGAATTGTAACGCTCTTAGAAAGGTAACAGCGTACAAAACTCTTGTGCGCCCACATTTGGATTACTGTTTTGGAGTTTGGGATCCGTATGACAAGGGATTGAATGACGCTTTAAAGAAAGTACAGAGAAGAGCCACTCGATTTCTGACTGCTTGCTACAGCCCTTACGAAAGCGTCACAGAATTGATACATAGGCTGGGCTGGAAATGTTAGACAGACGACGTCGTTTTCGTTTGAATGTGTTGGATCATGTACGAAATTCATTGATTTAGGAGTACAATGTAATACTTATTCCGTCAACCTGTTTAGGTCGCAATGACACGAGGGATAAGATTAGAAAAATAAGAGGCCGTACTAATGTTTCTATGTATTATTTCCTTCCTCGTGCTGTTGGGGATTGGAATGCACAGAATTAGGATTGGTGCTTAGCGCCCTCTGCCGCCGACAATATTTGTGAATTGCAGAGTATGGGTGTAGAGGTAGACATAGACGTAAAATGAACTCGGACACTGAATTATTGTCAGACCTGTATGTTTAAATAACTGAAATCCGGTATGATAAGTTTCTGTATTGCAAAGTAAAATAGAGAGATTTTCCACGAGTGCAAGTAAGCCAGCCCGCGACTGGGACGGCAGTCGCAATCACATTAGGCCAACTTGTGGATCGAGTTTGCAGCAAGTGGCAGTATTCCGGCGCAGCCCTTCCCCTCCACGCGGCTCCGCGCCACGCTGGGCCAAACCCATCTCCACAAGTTACACATTAAACACCCGTGATTGCGACCTTCAAGCTTACAATACAGCTACATTCAAATTTCAGGTGAAATATGTTTATGTAACTGCCATGGTACAGAGTTTTAGATTCTTGTAGATTCTGGAAACGACTTTTCGAATACCGCGTATATTTTGCATAAAACAAAATCCCTAAATTTTATTAATTTCTCGTGAGAAATACTATCTAAAGGTTCTTTCTTAAATAACATTATATTTCGTGAATACAGATTTGTTAATACATTGTGAGTATTATTTAATAAACTTGTGTTCCGTTGGCAACCTACCAAAAATACCTTTTAATGTAAGACGGTGGTGACGAATGTCTAATATTTAGGACTAGTTCCACCGACATGGAGGCACGTGTAGTTGTATACTCCCTAGGCAGAAAATGTTTACGTTAGTAGAAATATGGGGTCGATTGTTCTTTTTATTTACTCATTATTCTCAGCTTTTGGAATACTGAGTAGTTTTTAATATATTTTAAAAATTAAAATCCTTTTTTAAGAAATTACTACTGGCAAAAATTAAAGTTGTCATTCACAAGTAAGTTCCTGTGGAAGTTGTAACAGCCTTCATACCTGAATTGTAAGTAGAATTGTATTTAATGAAGTATTTGTAGTGAGCTAAAGTTTGCTTTAATATGATCTGGTATGTTTGTTTTGAAATTTCTTGTAAATCAGTGTATATAGACTTTATTTTATGAGAAGAAATTATTTAAAGGCCATTTAATATGTTTAAGAACCAAATTGTACAAGAGTATTGCTTAAATGTGTGTAATTCCAAATATTAATGCAAGTTACGATTTCTACAGGACAATTTTCTACAGTTTAAAATGATTTCTGTAAATAATTTTTTGTTTAAGTATCTTTAATTTCCATTTCTGACCATTTTGTAATGATGTTAAATGATAATGTATTAATTCTCACTGTTTTTAATATCTTTAATTGTTAATGTTCGAGAATATCTTGCGGAAGCTTTTGAAGAATTCCAGAAATTTTGATAGAGCCTATATAAAGAAATCAGCAGAAGGACAGAGTTTAGTTTACAGTTAGTTTTATACAGATTCACTTTGGAACTGCCAAAGATTGCGTCAGCAGTATCTCTGGATATTGTATCTTTTCATGTAAACAATATCGCTGACGTTGTTTTGAAAATAAACAAAAATGTTAAACTGTACTTTATGGTGGACTACTTAATTAATTACTATATTAATTAAACCACCAAAGAACCTGGAAAAGTGATACGTGTCAGTCAGGCAAAAAAAAAAAAAAAAAAAAAAAAAAAAAAAAAAAAAAAAAAAAAAAAAAAAAAAAAAAAAAAAAAAAAAAAAAATTACATATTTATCTCATGAGGAGTATAATATTTAATTTTAATGTAACGGCCTGATGGCTCAGTGGTTAAGGCGTTTGACTGGAGAACGAAACGACCTTGGTTCGAAGCGCTGTCTCAGCGGAGAGTTTCATAAGCCCTTAACCCGACCTACACCTCTGGCACAGCTTGCTGTGTAATGTGAAGTACAGCTGGACGCTTCCTTAGTTCAGACTCCACGTTAAACGGTGGAACCCCACTATGGCTGACAACCCTCATTGTAGCACGGATATGTACTCACCCAAAACAAATTCAAGCCAAACGAAGGCTTAACGTGATCCTAGTTGGCCCGAACGAACATACACATTTAAGATTAATAATCGCCTTTGATAATTTAATAGGTACGTTGACGACGATAATGTTAAACATAATAAGATTTAACAATGAAGAAAACCAATTTAACTCTGAATTTATCAAACAATATTATGCAAAACTACATGGTACATGTATTTATTGGGCACCATAATAAAAGCAATAACCTTGGTGAAGCTCAAACATAGTCAGACATGGAGTAAGAGCATGAGACTGATTTCAAATTGGCTGGGACTCTTACAACGCAATGCAAATGTTGACTGAAATACTTAAAATGTGCAAGAGTCAATGTTTGTGAACGCTAGTCGGCTGGGATAGTATACAGCAGAAAAAAGAAAAATACTTTGTTGTATTGAAGCAAGTCCTTTCAGTGTTTATAACCAGATATGGTGACAGAATGTTGAAGCTTCTGCAATGCTTGGGACGATGTGACGAGAAACATGCAACGACAATTGATAATCGAGATTGGCAACTCCACTCAATGCCAAAACGGCATTATGTAGCACTTCGACTGGACGTCGCGTCGTGACAATGATGAACGAACTAAACCACTGTCTACCGCAAGTCTGAACAGAAAACATCAGATTCGGTCAGAAGACTAGAAGGGTCATACATAATGTGAGAAAACAAAATGTTCAACATTCAGAATTGTTAACACACACAAGACGTATGGATTACGGAATCCCGCATCATTTGACTGTATGACGAATCCCTCAAAATTTACGCCCATCCAAAATTCGTAAAATGGCGCAAAAATGTGTGTCTATGTGACAGTGCCTCGCCGTAATCGCTTTCTGACCCACTCGGACTCGAACTATTGCATTTACCTGCTTCCGTTAAACATTCGAGTTTGACAACTTTCCTCAATGCCAGAAAGGCATTATGTAACACTTCGACTGGACGTCGTGACAATGATGTACGAAACTAAAACACTCGCTGCCGCAAGTCTGGGTAGAGCGGAGCCATGGGCTACATCACAGCCTGCAAAAAGTCGTCAAGAGATCGGGGTATGTCCTCCAGCGACCACACGGCTGCAGCAGTGCCGACTAGACTCAGGGCCACATCAGCGGAGGCAACAAGGCATCAGGCCGCGGTGTCAGACCGCACTGCAACCACTCCAGCACCCGCCAAGTTGCAGACAACGGGAAGACAGGGTAGATGCACTGATCGCCCTTCTCACGAAGCTTGTCAACCATCTGGCATCAAAAGAAGACACGCCTCCTTCCTCGAAGAAGCCTTAACTGCACCACACCAAATGTGGTGTACTGTTTCTGAGGAAGAAGGTCGCGGTGGCAACCACCCAGTGAAGAATAACATCAACAGGCGAACGAGAAGATCAATCGACAGAGATGCACCGTCGGGCTGAATTGAGAGTAAATGTCTAACGACAACACAGTCCATCATGCTCTGCTCAATGGAGCAGATACTTAGCTGTGACTGCTGCTGTCTGGGCAGAAAACGTCAGATTCGGTCAGAAGACTAGAAGGGTTATACGTAATGAGAGAAAACAAAATGTTCAACATTCAGAATTGTTAAACACACTCAAGACGTAGGGATTACGGAATTTCGCACCATCCGTTTGACAATTGACTCGCTTTAACATAAGTATGTTATTTTTGACCATTGTGATGTTAAGTAATAGATTCAATCTACGTAACCATAATATCTGTCAGTCGTTTTTGCTGTATGCGTTACTACAGCTAGAATTATGATCCCTATTTAATGCTTTTTTAATTATTTGCTTAGGTTATAGTGGACAGAGTAATAACACACTATAATTCTAACATTTTTATATATAAATTCTAAAATATTTGAATTAATTAATGTATTAATTTTTAATTACTCGTTATTACAAAACAATAATAATGCCAATGTTACTTGCTTAGATGTGGTATACGTGATTAGTTGTAGTTATCTGGTGGATCATTTTATTAAGTTGGGTGACTGGAAATCGGAAGATCCCTAGTTCGAAATCCCGGTCCCAGCCAGGATTTTTAGGGGCTCTTAACCTCATCTTCATTTATGGCAAAGAATTTCTTTGTTCATGCACAGAACGCCAGAACACTCCGTGATTCAGATTCAATGTAAAATTGTAGGTTCCCTTTATCCCGTAGGATCACCGGATTAGGTTACGATAGCCACGACAAGAATTACATCTGCGGTTTGGGACATATTCCGGCCAATAATTCCATAAGCATTTACTTTAATATTATGACTGCGTGTATGGAAGTTAACAAACAATTGCATGTTCGATTATTTTTGTTATATTGCACACCACATGGAGCTCCGTATAAACAGGTCTTTACGAAGTAAATTGATAAACGAAACAAACAATACTATTTGTTTCTTAAGATCTTCCAAAACCAGAAATTATTGATTACTTTACAAAAACAAAAAAAAAACAAAAATGGTGATTTATTATTTTCATTCCCAATGCGATTGTTCGATTGTTTAGCAGGGAGATAGATTATTTTGTAAACTGATTTCTTGTTTGGTATGTAATGTGCCTGAATAGTTTACATATTTTACTTAACTATTAGAATTACGTTTATAAAGAAATATGTAAAAACACAAAGTTACTTAAACCCGTTAGAGTTTAATTTATATAAGTCACGAACAGTATACTTAAAACAGGCTAGAAATTTTTAAATTGGAATTTTGTTCGCTAAGATATTCTTAACTACTGATGTCTACTATTATTTAACATTAAAGTGATGTGTTAATTGATTAAATAGAGGTTTTTATTAAATTTGATAATATTTTTAAAACCTGTGATGAATCCCCCGGAGCGGTAACGTTCGGGCCTCGCATTCGGGAGGACGTGTATTCGAATCAGAGTGTGGGCATCCAGACTTCGGCTTTTCATGGTATACCCAAATAACTCCAGGTGAATGCTGGGATGCTTCCTTCGAAAGCCCATGGCTCAATTCATTCCCATTACTTGTCCCCAGTCATTTCCCGCATCTAACGACCTCGACGTTGACAAAGCGTAAAGAAATAAGGAAAGAAGAAGAAGAATTACGCCGGATCCCGGTTGACTGACGCCAATACCGTAAATGTCCTGCGGGGTTGAAATCGCTGCACCGAGCGAGGTGGGTGAGCGATAATGCTCTGACCTCGCATTCGTGAGGACGCGAGTTCCAATCCTTTTTCGGGCATCCAGATTTGGATTTTTCATGCTTTCCTAAAATCAATACAGACGAATGCTGGTATGGTTCCTTCAAAAGGTCAGCAAATCCCTTGCTTTCCTTACCGCCAGTCCTTTCCCTCTACTAAGCCAGAACCAAAAAATAAATAAACCCAGCGAGATTGCAATTGTTTGCTACGTTACTGTTGTGTATTTCAAGAACGCGTCTACTCACATTCTCTCTCTGCCTTTTGATTAGTCAGCAAATAACTTGCAGCACTACTGCTAGGAAAACAGCGCTGTAAACGTACAGAATATCCCGTCGTTTCTTCAGGGCGGTGTTGTTACAGTCAGCGATGATATATCGCAACAGTTCAAACTAAGAAGACTCCGTTCGAGTTCAATTGGAACTCTGCTATAAATTGAATCAGATATAATCGTCGTTTGTAACTCAATCTCTAGAAGTCCACATTGCGAAAGAGGTAGCTTCAGTGCTTCTCGAATGACTGTGAATTATTACTCGCACTTGTCAAGATAATTGTACTGCAGTTTATCCACGCCGAGTCGTTATAATAATAATACCGTGTGGTTGTAATGACCTGGTGACAGGTTTTCTATTGGTTGCGCGTTCCACTCCTGTCGTAACCGCCTTAACCTAACCCGGCAATCCTACCGGCTACAGGAGACCTACAGTTTAACGTGGAATCGGAACCACGGAAGCGTTCTGGTGTACTTCATATTACACAGAAGGCTGAGCCAGAGGTGAAGGTCGGGTTAAGTGCCTAGGAAACTCCCTGCGGAGACAGGGATTCGAACTGGGGACCTTTCGATCTACAGTCAGAGGCCTTAACCACTGAGCCACCAGACCGCTCCCGAGTCGTTATAAGAAACATGCTGATAAGCATCAAACGGTCTGTTTTAACATGAATATCCTGTCATGAGTGGTTGTTCTATCAGTATTAATCTGAGCGAAAACTCCAGATTCAACCTTGTCTTGTTGATCTCATCCGTTCGGCCACGGTAAGTGCACTCGACGTTATTTATACGTCTGTCTTTGAATCAAAGATTACAGTGCTGTCTTTTATTGGCTCCCTTTCCAGAAGTTCTTCACCTGTGTGCTATTGGCCTGCCACTGTTCATTTTACTTCAGTCTCTAGGATTGTAGTTGAGACTTGACGATGAGAAAGTATGCAGTGTCAGGGTCTTCTGAAGTATTATTTTCTGTTAACAATGTCTACCTTCGTTTTTTGTCTTTCCACTCCCCTCTTGTTTCTGTTAGCTATCTAATATAGCTGCAGTGTACTTAAGAAAACGGCGACAGCTTCATCCACGTTAGCTGTTCCTGTGACACCGTCTTCACTTCGTCATATTGGTAAGACACACAGCCCGCAACCAATGGCTTGTTCGCCCATAAACGCCTCGAGAGCAACGTTGCCACCTTAGCGATTTTGTCGCTAGATTTAGTGAATTTTAAAGTTCGATAGCGATATTCTTAAATATATTATCGCTAAAAAACATTTGGCGCTATTTAATGATATTCAACCTTGCAGAGTTTGGAAAAATATACTGGCAACACCGCACAGTCATGACTAGTATAAAGCACTGTCAGGGATCGCAGACTAGGACTCCTTTAGAGTTAAAGCTACGCTGTCCCTGTTTATTCTAGAACACACATCCATAACCCACACTGAACACTTGTTTGAAGCTTTGAAAAAATGTATTTACTGATTCGAAGTCTCTAATGAATACGGAAACACACAGAACGAAATGTATTAAGATTATCTCCTTATTTCAAACAGATGCTTTTGGATAACTTTGGCTGGCAAAAGTATAGTGCACTTTTAGTTAAATCTACTGACCTCAGTGTATCAAAATCATTGCGCATAGTCGATAAATATTTTAGTTGCATGCAAAATACGGTTATATCTGCATTCCTAGCATTGGATCCACTGAAATGTGCTAATGCTTGTGGAATGGCTACTCTTTCCTTTTCTTTTTTTACTGAAGAACTTGATTGGCATTGGGGTAGATAATGCCTTTGTCATGATTGTGATAAATAATGGCGTACATAATATATTGGAAACGGAATACGGCTTACCCAATTTAATTTGTGTTAGATGCAATTAGCAGTTGTAAAAATTTTCAAAAACGTTTTTACAGGATTAATTAATAACAGTTAGTGAGGTTATTACAACGCTACACTTTGACCTGCCTCACGGAAGCATCGGTACTTCGTAATTTTATTATTTTACCTTGGTCGCCACCAGCTGTTTGACGAACGTACTAATAATACTTACAGTTCTCTGTGATGTTAAGAACTCACTAGTTCACAGGAATTTGTAATAAGCAAGACACACTCACTCATAGGAAGTATTAAGTCGAACAACTTTTTATTATCCAACGATTTGTGTCTTATATTAGTACTCCGACCACCAACTGGAATTATTTATCACTTATCCGAAGATTGCAAGTTCTTTATGAGTGGAAAGTTTAATCACAAGATACTCTCCTTCAAACAGCAACATATTAAATGTCTGTACCACAATTACCAGTTCACAACCGCTCATTAACAGTTCTCCAGGAACGTCTCACTGTATTTTCACACCATATGGCTTGTCTTACGTTAGCGACGTCAAGCCAATATTCATTTCCCGTCGCGGACGCTCGTATTACGTATCCATATGCCCGAATATTTCTTTCCGAATCTACCGAAAACACGTACACGTCGACACACACACTTCCCGCCACTCGTAACACTTGACTACTCCTCTGCCACAGAGGTTAGACCCTCGCGGTATATCGATAATCGATATTTATACAAAGATTGCAAGTCCAATGTAATGTTACAACCCCTTCCAGGTCTCTGTTTACAAATGTGAACAAACAGTGAACAATTTAAACAGAAACCGAGAAACACTCGAGGTATGATTGGGTTGTTACCTTACTGCTCCTAGGTATAAATTCACATAAACAATTACACTCTTGTACAAAGTAGTTGGTGGTCGGTACTCCTCAAACAAAATTACATTTTCATGGTTACAACTACATCTAAGAAGCAAATACAAATTTCATATATCATAGACAAACAGTTGTACATACAAAATAGCCAACTGGTTCCCTTTCAAAGCATAATGTCCTTCATTGCTGTTATAGAGTCAGCTGTTCGTTCCCAAACTTAACCTTTAACACAAACTGCACCACACCAAAAACATGAAAAAAAAATGAAATTCACACGCTGGTTATGGGGCCACTCACTTCGTCACTGTAGACGGCCTACTGCAAGGGCCTAGATAGCGCACGACTAGGCCACTAGCCACCGGGTTAATATCACCACCGAGCTTCTTACATTAGTTTTATGGTTCACAAGGAAAAGAAATGCCCGTTGGCGATAAAGGTCATCGACCTCCCGACACGTGTGAAGTACAGTAATGAGTTGGTCAACTTGAAAACAACCTAACAACTAAGATACATATAAACAGAAAAAACTTATTTACAACCTAAACTATTTACAAAAGGGAGGTGGAGGGTTTCATGGGGTGTTCGGGATGCACGTCACCCCTAGGCACTCCCTTCTCTTCCCCCACCCTGGGCAGTCTCGCTTGAATGGTTTCAACCAATACCCTTTCTTGTCTTCTTTTCTTTTCTCCATCCGGATCATCTTCAGTCGTGCTTACTTCTCCACCCCTTCCAGGGCAGACATTCTTCACATGCGCCTCGATTATCCTTTCCTTCAACTTGACAAAATCTTTCTTTTCTTCACTCCCACTGTTCTTAATTTGTTCATCTCTCTCCCAGCTGAAATTGGGTTCTTTCCCCCTTATGACGTTGGTGTTTTCCACTGTCAGTTGACCGTTTGTCGTGGATATCACCCCTTCCACCTCAATGCTGACCAGTTGCCCATCTTCAAGATCAAAGTCGCCCGATCCAAGGATGCGCTTGATAGGGTCATCAGTTGCCAAACAAATCTGTTCATACTCTCCCACCGTACTATCCTCTTCTTCTGTTTCTTCTGTTTCGCTCTCTTCCTCCTCCTCTTCTTCTGTGTCTTCAATGTCTACCCCTTCCATGGACTTTACTATGTTCGCCGACCTAGACTCTTCGTTTCCCTGACAGCTGCTGTTTTCCTTAGAGATCAATACCATCCCTCTATCACCGAAAGTATAGAGGCTCTCATTGTAGTCCTCTTCAAATGGTGGTTCAACATCTTCCTCCGTTGAATCATCCTCCAACCTAACGACAGAATCATTTGTTTCCTTACAGAGTTGCCAAAATTCTCCAATCTCTGCAAATTTACAAGACTCCACTCCCTCTTGCTTGGTAAACATAGATCCCGATAGGCCAGGCACCACTTGTCCCTGACCGTTGATGGATTCTTCTGTATGAACAATAAATTCAGCCCCTCTCCTTGTGATTAGCCGTTTTCCTTTCTGTAGGAGAGGTGGAGCTTCTCTCTCCCTTGAAGCTTCTTTTGGTGGTCCGACGATTTGTTCTGCCCCTGGTCGGACCAAAACAGTGGCAGCTAGCAGTTTTCCGTGTCACGCTTTCCTTTAGAAGGATTGTTATTAGTTTTTGGTTTATCGTCTTGTCGGGTTCTTTGGTCACTATCCTGTTGCTTCCGTTCTCTACTTCGACCCCTATCTTGCTCTTGCTCCCGTCTGAAATTAAAGTTGCTCCTCCCGCGGCCCCTATTGTCTTGTCCTCTCCTCCAATATTGTTGACCGTTGCCCATTTCATTTCTTTGTTGGTTATGGTTCTCTCTCCTTCCTCTGTCGCGTGATTCATTACGGTACTCTCGCTCTCTTGGTCTTTTCCTTCCCATCCTCTTCTCTTGTGCATCAAGCCTCCCCAACATTTCGATGGCCTCAGTGACATTGTTTATTCTGTGACTGGCGAAAATCAGCTGCGTTGACTCTGGTAGCCTGGCCATGATTATCTCAACAT
Source organism: Vandiemenella viatica (assembly GCA_031002005.1). Taxonomy (NCBI): domain Eukaryota; kingdom Metazoa; phylum Arthropoda; class Insecta; order Orthoptera; family Morabidae; genus Vandiemenella; species Vandiemenella viatica. The sequence continues at coordinate 13,879,637 of CM061919.1, forward strand.
ACTCCGCCTCACTATATGGCCGGTCGAGGTGACGGCACTTAGCTAGACATCGTAGGAAGAAGTCTTGTGTGTTTCATTTCCCGGCGAGTAGGGCTCACCATGCATCAGTTCAGACTTGACGGCTACCTGCCTTTCCACCGACCAAAAGTGTCGAAGAAACTCTTCCCTGAAGCGTTGGTAGGTAGTGAATTCCTCTGAAAACCGGTCACCCCATAGGCGTGCTCTTCCTCTCATGTGTTCGTGAACCATCCGTATTCTTTGATCATCCAGAGCGACTTGGAATGGTGGGTAAGTTTCAAAATTGTCCAGAAAATCTACTGGGTGCAGTTTTCCCGAGTCATCAAATTTCTGGAGTTCACGCTTTTCCTCTAGTGGGTATCCTGGATAGAAAGGGTTAGTAAGAATTCCTTGAAACTTGCTCATTTCTTCCCTAACTGCCCCTAACACTTGGGTCTTCAAGTTCCCCTCTACTTCTTGTTTGATGGCTGGCACCTTTTGGCTTATTTTGTTCTCTATTTCACAATAGGAGGCCAGTTTCACTTTTTCTATCCCTTCCGCAAAGCAATTGATTTTGTCAGTCCACAACTTAACTTCTTTCTGTGCTTCTTCTATATTCTCTTCACACACTTTCAAGTTCTCTCCTATGGTTTTTAATTTAAGATCTTGATACTCCATCTTGTTTTCAATGACTTCAACTCGTTGCTGAGTGAGTCCTACTTCCAACACCATTCCTGTTTGAAATGTTCCACTTCTGCCTTGGTTTCTTCTCCTTTTAAGATACACTTCAGTTGCAGTTGCTCCATCTCTCCTCTTATTTGTATGAGTCTTTCATCCAAATCTCTAGTAATATCTTCACGTAGGGCTTTCCCTTTCTGTTCTATTTCTGCCCTGAGGTTGTCATGTACCGCTCTTAAGTTGTTTTGAATGGACTGGTTCTCTTCATGTATAACTTTGAGATTCTCAGCATTTTCGGTTTTCATTTCCTTGAGCTTCTCTTCCAAAGAGTAGCTCCTCTCCGCATTTTCTGTCTTTAACGCATTGATATTTTCAGCAAAGGAGTGGTTAAGTTTCTCTTCCAAAGCTTCGCTTCTTTCCGCATTTTCTGTCTTTAATTCCTTGAGCTTCTCTTCCAAAGAGTGACTTCTCTCTGCATTTTCTTTCTTTAATTCCTTGAGATTCTCAGCATTTTCGGTTCTTAACACATTTATATTCTCAGCAAAGGAGAGGTTAAGTTTCTCTTCCAAGGATCGGTTATTCTGGTTCATCTGGTTCATCAACTGCATAAGGATTTCCTTAAAAGGCACTTCCTCGGTCTGCTCTCTTATTCCTTCCACAAAAGTTTCCTCAGTATTCATTTTCACAGACTAAGAAAAAAACTACGCAGAATTCGAAAGTATAAGGTGGAGTGGGGGGGTTAAAGCCACTAAGTTGCCCACGCTCAAAATCAAGACAAAGAAACCAGTAGCTAACAACACACAGCTGGTCCCATAACATCAAAAGCAAAACAACTTGAGCTTCACCATCAAAACGCCGGTAGACCAACAAATCAACCAGTACAACGCCGATGAACAGTAATATTTTAAACGTAAACAAACTTGCAAGGAAGCATACAACGTGGATCTTCAGTAATCCTGGCTGCTACTCTGCTCCAATCAGGAATAGCTGAAAATAACACATCACTCACACAGAAATGTAGGAATTAATTACTGGTGATTGCTGCTGTGGGTGTAAGCTTCATATGCTTTACACTACCCTGGTAGCTCACAGGCTGGCAACCTGTAATACTGCATGCAAAACAAAAAAATTCCAAACGCGAAAATGGTTTCGATTACCGCAGTTACTCTGCCAAAATAATTTCTTTGTTTCAAAACAAAACTGAAAAGTTTAGACTGAAAACTAGTAAGCATGCATTTAAACAAATGTTTATAATTTTTCTTCCTGTTAAATATTTATTTATCCGCGAATTACGGTTCAATTTAATGGTACATTGCTCTTATGGTACCTATGAAGCTCGGTGTGAATACTACCCGGCGCTAAAAAATTATTTCTCATTCAATTATTCAAAAAAAATTATGACTTTAAACTTTTCCGCGGCCGAACTTATTTTAGATTGCCTGTTCGGTGTCTTCTTATCTGCCGAAGACAGTTCCGCTACAGTCTCCCTCCGCGATGTACCACTGCGCCGCGAGATGTAGTTCCTCTTCGTCGCTGACTTCCGCGATGTACCACTGCGCCGCGAGATGTAGTTCCTCTTCGTCGCTGACTTCCGCGATGTACCACTGCGCCGCGAGATGTAGTTCTTTGACGTTGGTTTTACCTCCGTAATGTTAGCCTTTGGTGAGCAATGCTGTCTCTTTCTCTCATAACTTCTTTGCACTCAGTTCCGCAACCTCTGCACTTAACAATGTATTCGATCCAATACATGCGATACACGTACTCTATTGTTGTTTTTCGTTTCACTTTTCACTCAAAGTTTGCGTTTTCCGCTGGTTTTTATTTCTTCACTTTTACCAACTTCAAACCCAAGTCCTGTCACGGTCGCCATGTAAAATTTCAAAAAAAATTGTTTTTACTGGGTTAATTAATAACAGTTAGTGAGGTTATTACAACGCTACACTTTGACCTGCCTCACGGAAGCATCGGTACTTCGTAATTTTATTATTTTACCTTGGTCGCCACCAGCTGTTTGACGGACGTACTAATAATACTTACAGTTCTCTGTGATGTTAAGAACTCACTAGTTCACAGGAATTTGTAATAAGCAAGACACACTCACTCATAGGAAGTATTAAGTCGAACAACTTTTTATTATCCCAACGATTTGTGTCTTATATTAGTACTCCGACCACCAACTGGAATTATTTATCACTTATCCGAAGATTGCAAGTTCTTTATGAGTGGAAAGTTTAATCACAAGATACTCTCCTTCAAACAGCAACATATTAAATGTCTGTACCACAATTACCAGTTCACAACCGCTCATTAACAGTTCTCCAGGAACGTCTCACTGTATTTTCACACCATATGGCTTGTCTTACGTTAGCGACGTCAAGCCAATATTCATTTCCCGTCGCGGACGCTCGTATTACGTATCCATATGCCCGAATATTTCTTTCCGAATCTACCGAAAACACGTACACGTCGACACACACACTTCCCGCCACTCGTAACACTTGACTACTCCTCTGCCACAGAGGTTAGACCCTCGCGGTATATCGATAATCGATATTTATACAAAGATTGCAAGTCCAATGTAATGTTACAAACTGAATGACAATTCTCTCTGCTCACCATCTCTACGCGCTTAAATAGACACTTTAGAATGATCCAGCATAATTCAAAGAGTTCCAACCGAGTTTCTCGAATTCGAAGAATAATTTAACAATCAAATCCATACAAAAAATAATTACAAATTGTACAAAATCACTCATAGTCATTAGAAAAAACATTTAAATGAAAATTAGTACTGTTTACATGCATTTACATACAAAACTGTTAACATATACCAGTTCAAAATGTCGCAACTAGTTTTCCAAACATCGTAGCTCATATCAATACTTATAATTATAAACTTTTAATTAGTATTTCATACATAATACTGTTCATCTCGTTTACACTATTTTTGCCCATAAAACAAGGTTCGTTTGCATGACGCATATACACAAATACACAACTAATCACAAGAAAAATATACAAATCCACAATTAATCAACTCCCATCTTGCTAAGGGGTGAAATAGGGGGGGGTCCGGCGAAATCTCACGAAACCTCACCAAGGGGGGGAGGGGGGCAACGGAAATCTCACGTGAGGTTTTGAAATTCTTTTAGAATGGTAGAGCTAAAAAAAAAGGTCTACAAATGACACAATAATCGATTTAAGGGGGTAAAAACCGACTTTACGGGGTATAACCGCCCTAGAGAGCATGAGATGTAAAACAAAAAGTCTCAAAAAGTTGCGAGGTCCATTCGTAGGGGGGAGGGAGGTTTCCGTCAGAACCAGTCCGACCAAATCTCACGATGTCTCACCAGAGAGGGGGGGGGGGGAATTCCGGAAAAAACACCTCACGTCATTAATGGACGCCCTCTAAACATAAATCTTAAGATAAAATTTCCCCCCAAAAAAAGAAAAGAAATGCTACGTCTAAGGGTTGTAATAAGTAGACTGATGTGTTTGAATTAAAATTGCTTCAAACTTATAGAACCTGAAATCTTCGGATAGATGAATGTAATTTCATTGACTGATGGCCATCCTGGCGATAAAGTGTAGTTAATATAAATAAATTGACTGTGACAAGCAGTGAATGTCTACAAAGTGGATAGTGTTTCATTCACTCTCGATTTTTTTACAGAGCTATGTTCCGGAATGGACCTGTCAGTCTTGCGACCGTACTGTGACAAATTAATCAAATTTAGTTTTTGTTGTTGTTGTAATTTTCCCTTGTGCAGAAGTCTGCAGGGACAGTAACTACAATAACTCTGCATAATTACTACATGTAACTCTAAAATAGGATCGCAGATTGGCAAGTGTCATTTTTCAACAGTGGAACGTTGTGACGCAACTCACTATATATATATTCTAACCAGTTGTTCTATGCGAGCTCGTGTAACGGTGCAGCCGCGCTCTAAATAGTATTTCTGCGATTCTAATACGTGCCAGAAAAACGAACGAACTTAGCCAACAACTCGAAGGTTGGTTGGATCCTCCCGAAGGAGTCATAATAAGCATTTGTGTTAGAGGTGGGACGGCCAGTTCCTTTCCTCTGGGGCCTGCAGTTTAACGTGCAATCTCAACCACAGTACGACCTGGTGTAGCTCCTGTCCTCAAACACATCTCTAAAAAATTCCTGCTCCCCACCCCTATGTTTATGTACGGTGAATAATATCGAACACTTCGTAGAAGACGAATCGGTTATGATTAAATCATTTAAAATTCCACTTCAAATTAAAAGATAATGATTTTAATGGCTTTATGACTAGTCGACATCGAGATCGTTAAAGGCAAGAAACTGGAACGAATTTGGACATGGTCTCTTGAAGTAATTATTGTGGAATTTAATTAAATTTATGTAATTTAATTCCGATGGAGCACACGCTCCGTAGGCAATTTTCATACGCACCCATTTCCACCCCTTTCCTGTACTCACCTACGTTTGCTCTCTACAAATTGCAACATTTAATTCTTTCAACATTTTTGGTAAATTATTCAACAATTCTCTTGGTTATTCCAGACCCTGACCCCTTACCTACGAAAAAAAAAAAAAAAAAGCTTCCCACACTCTTGTGCCTGAAATCGAGTGCCAGCTTGTGGTAATGGTCATTTTTTCCATTCCATGTATTACTTTTAATTCTTACACCAATATCTTTCCATGCCGCATCACCAATATACGCCCTGTACACTCCCACGACCCTCTTCACCCTCCTTCACCTTCCATGCTTTCGTCATAAGTGATTTTTGCAAATCATGGAAAACCGAAATCTGTTTTTGAAACCGCGTCTCTAGAATGCCAGGCCAGAACATTACAGGTCCCCAAAAAGGCTTGGTCGATAATAATTTTAAAGAAGAATGCAAATAATTTAAAAGTTTTTACTATTAATTTAATCATAACAGTCGTTACAGGCATACCGAATAATAACTTTCAATTAAAATATTTAACATAAGTTTATTAGTGATTACTAGAAACACACATAAACTCACATAATTTCACATACTGATAGAAGAGTAGTTGCCTTTACCTTTACGTAGATAGTTTATGGTGCTACCCATAGTTGCTATATGACAGTTTAACGATACAATTTTGGAGACATGATTGTCATGTGGTAGTATGCACCAATCTCGTTAGGTCTGGAACCAAGAATTTACTGCATCCCATTGCATCCGAAACAAATTCATAAGTGTTGGGAATCCTCTACCTTGTGTCATCCGTAACTCCGCAGTTATTTCTGTATAACTTCAAAATGTTTCTGAGGTTGCTGACACTACGTAAACAGTGACAGTATGTTAGAAAATCATGGTTTATTTTATTTAATGATCTTTGTATTTTACCAATTAACAAAATTTCATTTCTTCGCCTCAACAAAATAAAAACATTAATAATACATTAGTTAGCTATCACTGAAAAGCTAATTTTGCAGCAAACACATGCAACCACTTGTAATACTTATATAAACATCATTAACAGTGAAAAGAATACAATATTTAATATCAAACATATTGCAAATATTTATAATGCATTATTTAGCCATCATCAAAAACATGTATAGGAACGAAGTCTTTCTCGGCGTTCAGAATGGATGTAGTCTTCTGGTGAAGATGGCGACGGAGCCTGAGATCGCCGAAATATAGTGTGTAAACACCTTGTTTACTCGGCTAGTCTCCCGAGAAGACTACATCCATCAAAAACATAATTTTACAGCAATTACTTTCAAGATTTTGAAATGAATTGTATATCCATCTTTAAAAACAGAAGATCATTGGTGTTATTGAGAACACATTCTGCAGGTTTACCTTCACCAACAAGGATGGTCGGTTGCGCAGTTACCTGACCGAAACTTCAGGTCGTCTCATCTCAGTGAATTCCCCCTGCCCTTGGCCCTTGGTCGAGCCCTTATTTTGTTGTAATTAACGTCTGCGACTCTTCCTACCGTACAACAGTGCCCTTCTGACCTTTCTGTAGTTACACGCTCCAGCGATGAAGGTTATCGGGGGTAGTCGTCCACCGTTCTAAGCTCTCTTTGTTGTCTTGCCATTGTAAGCTAACTCGTCAGTTCTATCGACGTAAGGATACTCGAAAGAAAAGAAGAAATTCCTCATTTACTTAAAAATCCCTAATTTGCTACCGAGCTCTTAATTACCTAATCAAGATCGCCCGTAGGACGACAACGGAAGCTTTTCTATACGAACTCCAAACATTCTCCGTATTGTTTTCTCTTGTGAGCGGGGCCCTCCGACCGATCCAGCTGATCATAAAATGACGCCTCTCTGTGAATTCTGCTTTCTTCCCACACATTTCGGCTCTGGCACTGACAAAATATATCCTTACTCAGCCAAAGAGAACCTCAAATTTATGCGTTCCCCTACACCGTCTATGCTTTCAATATTAAGAAATTTTTCTACTTCTGATGTGCAGCGTAATAAAACAAAATTATGTGGGAAGTGAATTCTCTGGTGGTGGTACAACACAGCATGTTTTGAGGAACTTTCCAAACAACGAAAAATTTTATTGGCTTACACAACGAATTTAATGTACAGAGTTGCGTTTTCGATTAATATTGAGGAACTACTCTCGCGCCCTGGGGATATCCTGCAAAGAATGTCTATTAAATTGAATAATAATACACTGAGTATTCCTTGCTAATACGCAATGATTTTGCGTATCAGAAGAACTAAAATCAAATGACTGATTACGAATTTTGCAAAATGACGGCAAATAATGTATCGGTACACTTGCACTCTTCTTTAATCGATATTTTGACAATTACTTTCACTAATTTTAATTGTTTTGTGTATTTTAAATATTTTATTGGATTACGATTTCAACAAAATTATTGCCGCCAAAAAATTATTTTATGTGCTACATTCTTACAATTGATTTTACTGTTTTATATAAATTATTATATTAATATTCCTCCAACAGCACAGCCTCAGCGTTAAAGTCATCCCATCTTGTTTAAGTTGTTGCTACTGGCTAGTGTTTATTTCTATTATCGTTTTAAATTATTTTTGTTCTGTTTCAATGAATGTTTGCTATTTTTGATTGTTATTAATCTTTCTAAAAGTGAGATAATTAAATCAACATTTTCAGTTATTATTAATCTTCTCGATGGTATGGTGAAATGCTGCAGTATGATTGAATGACTAACCGGTGTAATTTCAAAACATTAGATCATAAATGAATATTCCCATACCTTGGGATTGATGGCTCAGTCTTTAATTACAGTAACAGAGGACGATTGGAAGCGAATAATTCAAACTAGAATAATTTCTGGAAACCATGGATGGCAGTAATCGTTCTTGCATACTTATATTATTATCACGGTTTGCTATTTTTGATTGTTATTAATCTTTCTAAAAGTGAGATAATTAAATAAACATTTTCAGTTATTATTAATCTTCTCGATGGTATGGTGAAATGCTGCAGTATGATTGAATGACTAACCGGTGTAATTTCAAAACATTAGATCATAAATGAATATTCCCATACCTTGGGATTGATGGCTCAGTCTTTAATTACAGTAACAGAGGACGATTGGAAGCGAATAATTCAAACTAGAATAATTTCTGGAAACCATGGATGGCAGTGACCGTAATCGTTCTTGCATACTTATATATTATCACGGTGTCATACTTTTAACGGTGTTACCTATAGGCAGGGGCGTAGCTACTATGGGGCTAGGCGGTGCAGTGCACCGGGCCCTCACGCTCAGGGGGCCCCCAAGCATACCTCAAGGGGCCCCTAAGCGCACCTCTAGGGGCCCTCAAGCGCAGTTTAGAGGGCACACGAGCCTTCACGGCAAACTGGTGACCTTTTTTTTTAGCTCTACCGTCGTCTAAGGGGCCCTGAGAACACAGGAGCCCTCACTAAGGGCCATCGCTGCTCAGGGGGGCCCCAACAACTGCTCAGGGGCCCCTAAAGAACAATTCAAGGGCCCCCATCCTCAGTTCAGGGGCCCCTACCAGCACACAAAGCGAAAAAAAGGTCGCCCATCTGGCCTGAGGGCCCAAAATAAATTTTTTGCACCGGGGCCCTTGTTGACCTAGCTACGGCACTGCCTATCGGCTAACTTGAGCAAGTGCAGTCCAACTTAATTTGGAAGGCATTATTATTACGCATCACATTTGGCGACCAAAATCTGATCCTCATTAATCGGGAAAAAAAAGAATTTTATTAATCGATATAGCGCTGACTCACGAAGAAAAGGTCAAAATATTTTTATCAAATTATCGTCCTAAGTACACCTT
>CM061919.1:13889594-13906608 GCA_031002005.1 Vandiemenella viatica
CTGCAGTTACGAACTTCCAACTAATGTAATTGCTTCAATTGGTAGAAATGCTAAATACTCATTTTAACCTAAGAGTGACGATTCATCTCATCCTTCCACATATCCTCCAAGTATTAACCAAGATGATGAGGAAATACCGTTTGAAGAATTTGAGGTTGATTTTGAATACAATGTTTTGTAGAATTGAATGAAAATACTAATTATTAAAATATTTTTATATTATTTACCTTACCATTTTCCATTATTTTAGTTAACGATTTCTAGCGAATCTTTTAGTTTTAAATATCCCGTAATCTAGCGACTTTTGAGACCAGGCCTACCGACTTTTGTTTTTGTTAGTTGGCATCACTGCTTGTGAGGGTAATGCAGAAACTAGTTTCATGTTCTGCCAAGCATCAAATAATTTTTGTGTTCTGCTATAGATTTGGTTTGCATTCCGAATAAACCAGTTCAGTTTTCTTTTAATTTGATGTTAATTAATAAAGCCTTGAGAACATTCGAACTGATTTTATGTGTTATCATTTTTCTCAGAAATATCCATTCAGTGTGTCATATTAGTTTATAATGTCAGCGATAACGATAATAATTAATATCAAGCATAATCAAGGAAAATTCTAATGTTTCAGTGATTTACAATCAAGTTGAGTACTTTTTTCTATTAACCTATAGCTGTCCATTCTGTGTAAGTGCCCTTAAAATGTTAATCTTGTTCTTCTTATACTGTCTGCAGCTTTGTCTATCTTCTCGGACAAATCTAGTTTTTTTTAATTATTAAAGGCATCTTTATTATCTGTGGTACTACAATTTTCCAAGGAATTTTCATTTCTTTACTATGAAGTTCTTCCTCCTCCACTCTCAATGTCAGGAAGACTGATCTACAAAGTATTTCTTTTAATTACTTGTTGCATTATATTTATTTTTTTCCTGAAATTGTATTAGTGATATTTTGCGTAAATGAAATAAGCCAGATCTATTTTCCTCAGACTCTTTTTTTTCTGGTTGCATTATCCATTCAATTCGATTCCATTTACTCTCCGAAATACTTGAATTCACCAGGCAGGTATTATCTTTGCCCTACAGTTGTTCCCACAGTATTTTTCTCTATTGTTACTAGGCGCAATGTATTTATGCTTTAACATGTGAGATTTTTACTCCAGTTTTGTCTGAAATTTTTAGTAAAGTTTTTATTTAATTAATGTAGCGTCTTTTTTGATTTTCGAAGTTAACGAAGCATGGTCGACAGAATAGGACATTTAACCCACAGTTTCCTGTGTCTAATCGCAGAATGATTTCTTCCATGTTCTTCTCTTGTAAAGTCTTCTCATTCTCTCCTTAGAACTTTTCAAGTATCAAATTGTAGAGTCTGTACCTTATCGAATACCAGAATCAATTTAAAGAGTTCAGAAATTTCACCATCCTAAGTTAAGAGGTATGTGATAAAGTCTGACCAACCAATTATCTGGCGCTTATATCTTTACTGGTTCTTATAATTTTAAGACTAGTTAAGACTAGTTAAGACTAGTATTAATATGTCTATATAATCAAAGGTTAAAAAAAAAGATATATAAAAGTAACGATTACGTTGTGGTTCCATTTTTTCTCTGATTCTGAGGATCCGCACGTGACCTGTATTTTCTTAAGCCTTCTTGGTGTTTAGTTACATTTGTATAACTCTGCTCTCAGTAATGGTTAAATATTTCTTCTTTTATCGTTTAGATATGACAAGCATCTGGTGGAATCTTATTTCTTTATCCTCTAACATCCCTTTCCATTGCTGCATATTTTGATAGAAGATCATATAATTGAAATACTGAATGTTATTACAATACCATATTCTCCGTAAAGTTAATTAGGAACTAAACATTACCAATCATGGAGCAGATACTAACCATAAGATTCATTTTTTATTATTTTTCAACTTTCGATAATTTTTAAAGAATGATTATAAAACTGAATCACTACCATAACAGAGAACTTGTTCAAACATCCTCTTTCATTTGCTTGCTCACAACAGGGAAGCAGAGGAGAAAACGGACGGGAATTTTTAAATCGCTGTACTGATTATTATCCCAGAATCACATCAGTTCAAAATATTTTTCTTCATTGCATTTTTTCCTTTATTTTTAAAAAGACATTACATTACTCAGCATATACTTTCGCTGATACTTTGCTTTTGTAATAATACACGATTTAATGAGATATTTACTGAGAAAAGTATAAAATGTTTCGCACATTAGAGGAGACCAATTAATTTTATAAACGATCTTGCTAAAGCAACATTATTTCTAGATGTATATATATGAATGATTCAAGGAACAATAAACAAACTGTTTAAAGTAAACTGTTTGCTTGAGAAAAAAGTTGTAGCTGTCATAGTTTTAGGAAACTAAATATTATAAACTTCACCTTAGACCATAACTTAATCCATAGTCAGGAATTGTGACTGAGTTCTGATGTTTACAGTGGATAAAATGAGATTATTTCAACAATTTTATAATGAACGATACAATCAATTAAACAGTAGAAAATTTTAATTTCTTCCACAAAATCTTTCCCGTTTCTGCAAGTGTACTGTTGTAATCCAGATTTCAAAACACAGCATCTTTGACTCCATAACAATACTTTAAAGCAGCGGTTCCCAAACTTTATTGTCACACGAACCACTTTTGAGTAAAAAATTTTTTAGCGACCCACCTAATATAAGAGTCAATCTAAAATCAGAATGGGAACTGTTGTATGACCTCTATATGCTATCGACTATCCTATCTTACGAAAGGGAGAAATTTTCGTACAAAGAATATAGACCCTACTATCAACAAAAAAAAAAAGAATTGATAATACATAAAACAACAAACATATTATAGATCGGGAGGCGGCTGCACAGACCATCACATCATAATGTTGAGTGCTAAAATTCACGACTAGAAGTAACTCGATCAGCATAATAAAATGCAATTGGTCTGCCAAGTCGCTTTTTGATGGAAATCACCTGCAGACCCGATTTCAGTGGTTGATTGGTAGGTTTATCATTGTGTTTTACTGCAACCAAATGTATGAAAATATGGAAGACTGGGGGCAGGAAAACACAATGGTAAACTTACCAGTCAACCATGAAAATGGGTTTTGTAGGTGTTTTCCACCAAGATATAGCTTTGCACATCAGTGGCATTTCAATTTGCAAATCGAGTGTTAACTAATCCTGGAATTTCAGCCGTCAATTCGATGAGGTGATGCTTTGTGCAGCCGCCTCCCGCTTTGTTACAAAGATAACGGGAAATACGTTAAATATTATAAAAGCACAACTTTACAATCAGTGAGATTTCTGGCACTGGTTTTTATTGATGAGGACATCGATATCAGGGTTGACACTAGTTAATTTCAACATTAAGTCATTTTCTATATATAGTTTATTTCTGTATTTGTTTTTCAAAAACAGTAAAGTAGAAAAAGCTGGTTCACACAAGTATGTCATGTTGAACGGCATCAAGAAGTTCACAGCTAATTTAGAGATTTCTTGATACTCTGCTCGTATATTCATCTAGAAGGAAATTAAGGATTTTTCCTTGAAAATTGTATTTCAATAAGAATCGCAAGATAGCTCTATTAGCGAGTTTACTTCAGCTGTTGAGAGTTTTGGGCCTTTCAAATGTTCCTCTTCAAAAGTATTTCTTATCCAAAAGTAACCATCATCAATTTTTGGAAAGTAGCTCGTAAAACAATTATTAGTAAACGAATAAAACACATTTCACTTTTTAACACATAACAAAATTTAAAATCTTTACTATTTGAAAATAAATGAGCCCTATTAAAAAATTACCTGAGCGCAGTCGCCGAGGGTTCAATGTGCCCTTTGATGACATTTTCAGTTTCCTTATTGAATTTTATTTGTTTGATTTAAGGAAGTCATGCAAGACAGGAAATGCATCAAAACTACTTTCTTCTACTTTGCAGGTCCATCGTTCGAGTTTTTCCTGAACGTAAAATCTGTGGATATCCTTTCCTTGCATTGTCAGGTTCATTACATTGAGTTTATTGAAAATATCAGCCAAATAAGCAAGACGTTTGAGTCAGTTCTCAACACATTCAATAAAGTACCTTATGGATTTATGGTCGTGCTTCAATAAAAACATTCTTAATTCGTCACGAAGTTCAAATAATCTCGACACTACCTCTTGACAGCCATCGAACTTCACAGTGAAGGAGAAGTTTTTTGTGTTCACTGTCCATTTCGTCAAACAGCACTCTAACAAATCTGGAATTTTTAGGCCGTGCTTTGATAAAGTTAAAAATTTTCACAGCATTATCCATTCTTTAGGCACTCATCCAAACCTGTTACTGCCAGAGCCTCTCGATGAAAGCAGCAATGACTCCATTGCACCAAAGGGGCACTGACTTATCTTTGACAAATAAACCAGAATAAATGTCGAACACAGCACGGGCAACATCAGTTGTCGAATCTACACATTTTTACCAAACAATTTCATTTTTTTTTTTTTTAAGTGTCAACACATTTAAAAATTTCCTCTCCCGCAGTTCTTGTAGGCAAGGACTTGCGAGACATCATTTTTTCTTCTACAGAATCGTTGAACTCAAAACGAACAAAAGCTAATAAATTTGCCTGACCAGGAACATCTGTGCTTTCATCAATTTATGGTTTTAAAAAATCACTTTGCCTCAGAGTGGAAATCATTGTTTACTCGACCCAATTAGGCATTTAATCAATTCTCCTTTTTACAGTAGTGTTTGATTTCACTTATTCTTTTTGACATTTTTCCGTCAAACGAAGTTTTATATATTATTTTTGCTGCAGGTAAAATAAGTTCCTCACTTGCTGTGTGAGCAGCTCCCTGATTTGCTATTAACAAGAATAACTGATAAGACGCTATGGTTGTTTGTTTTATTGGCCTGACGCTGACATTTCCATTGTAGATTTGGTCGAAAGATAATGTCATATTTAATTTTGAAATAATTCAGTAGGCTTAGCTACCTGTGTACTCAGGATGCTTGGTTGAAAAATGCCTTTCAAGTTTTGATGGCTTCATGCTTTCATTGGACAAATTTTCACAACAAATCACACACTGGTGTATTGGTTCCGCTTCAGTATACGAAAACACAAACCCGTATTTCAAATAATCCAGGTTACACTTTCGCAGATACGTCTTTTGCTTTTTCGTGCTGGCTGTATTGAAATTACAAATACTTGGTTGTGGTTCAGTAAGATTTTCAAACTTATTATTACTAGCCGTGGAGGTTGAAGTTTCCTCACCATTTGGATACTCTCTTTTTCGGCACGATGCGGACCTCAACCAACTTTCCATAATCACATTAAATCTACTCTCAATCAAAACAAAACGCAAACAATAACTCACTATCACAAGCAGAGAAAGACTGTTTCGATCAAAGACTTTGGTTTCGATTCAAGAATAATCAAGAAAATGACAATGAGAGAAGTAAAACTGCAGGTGGTATGGGCGCGCATCTCGCTCTAGAGTAAGGCGGGAGAGGGGGTGTTCAGGGATTGCCATAAAGATTGCGATTGCTGCCGCTGCTATATCTCACGAGATTATTGCATAATACCGGCTGAATGTTCAAGAATTTTTTTTCTCACACAGTTTTAATTTAAGCTAATAGCTTTCATAATTAGTGCACTTGTAAAATATCGTGTTATATATTTTTTTAAATAGTTGAAATAAAAGATATGTTTTTGTGTGCAAAAAGCTCGATTGTTCCGCGACCCACCAAAACACACGCTGCGACCCACCAGTGGGTCGCGACCCATAGGTTAGGAACCGCTGCTTTAAAGGATTATCCCTCTTTGCTGCACCAGTGGTATTTATTCCAGTTTGTGCAAAGCTCTCGAAGCGAGGCTTAATTGATTTAGTACCTAAGACATTGCACTAATTGCTGAACTGAAATGTCATTCCACATTGGAAATGACAATCATTGTCTTTCGTTAAATAAATTTATTTTTCCAGTGATATCAATCAAGCTGTAAACAGTAGGTTCCACAAATGGCTGCGTAAACAGCCAATTCTGTTTTGTGGCTGAATCGTATTTATTTACCTACAACGAATACAAACGTTATTTTCTAAATAAATTAGAGCTGTAAATTAAGTAATGCTATTCAAAAATATTTATAACTTAAGATTGGACTCAATTTCAAAATTATTATTCTGTAGCATACTAGAACTAATCCAGAATATACATTAAAATATCAGTTTCCATTTCCCCCTCCATGCCGAGCGAGCGTGGAGGTTGAATTGAAACGCTCTGGTCTCGCTTTCGGGAGGACGTAGGTTCGAATTCCCATCTAACCATAGACATTTCTGTTTTCCATGATAAATATGTTTAATGGTGAACACATCAAGCTTGTGGCATGGCAGGCGTAGCGTAGTTTGTGATGACAATTTAATGTAGACAGAAGCTGTAAAACTTTTAAAAGTATGTGGAATTCAATCAGATTTCAGACACTAA
Source organism: Vandiemenella viatica (assembly GCA_031002005.1). Taxonomy (NCBI): domain Eukaryota; kingdom Metazoa; phylum Arthropoda; class Insecta; order Orthoptera; family Morabidae; genus Vandiemenella; species Vandiemenella viatica. Next base: position 13,896,069 of record CM061919.1, read on the forward strand.
GAGCAAAGATATCCAAGTTTCCTTGTCTGCAATACATATTATCTATTCTGCAGAAAAGACTACAACTACCACTTTTTTGTATCGAATGATATTCCAAGAGAATACACTGATGAGAACTGTGCATCTACTGCGAAAAGTGATGCAGAGAGCCAAAACTCTCTGATCGTTCTGCTGGTTTCTCGTTGAATAGCGGTTATGGAAGTAAACCCACTGCGCGTGGGCTAACGTCCTGGTTTGAATACCCGCCCGGCCATCCAGGTTTTAGTTTTTCATGATTTCCCCAAATCACTCCAGATGAATGCCGGGATGGTTCTATCTAAGACCCATTGCTGAATTCCTTCCCGTTCATTACCCCAAGCCCTTAACGCCTCTGATGATATTAGACGTTGACGGGAAATATACTTGCACACGATAACATAACGTCTAAGCAAAAAATGATTTTCATTGTTACTTCTTCATTACTAATCTACAATTATTCACGTACATTAATAGTTCGAACGTTGTAGACAGAGAGTAAAGTAGTACTAATTTCATTGTTCTCTTACTAAATAAATTCATTTTTAAAAATCCATTTACTAATCTGTTTTCGACAGCTACTTCATGTAAACTATCACTGTTACTACTTATCAAATATAGAACCTAGTAAGTGTTTAAATTTAAAATTTCACTGAACAAAATTAGGATCCCAATCTCAGGTAGGAAAAACATTCTTTTTATACTATGGGGATTAAATTCTTCCCAACTGAAGCTTCCGTAAATAGATTTCATATTTCGTTTAATTATCTGGAACTAAGTATTACAAACGTCGAATAAACTGCTATCCATTCCGGTTACAAAAATTGAGTGAAAAATATTTGCTGTTTGGGAGATTAGCAGAAACATAACGCCATTACTAAAACAGACACCTAACAATCCAAGAGAAGTGTCATTTCCTCTTTAAATGTCGTGCTAATTACGTTAGATTCGAAAAGTGACTAGTCACGCAAAACAATGTGTCATCTAATGGAAGTATTGGTGTTTGGCAGTTACAGAAATTAGTCCAAAAAATTATTAAAGTTGTTGGCAGATGACATCTTTATATATAAAGATGAATGTATGTTTGTTTGTTTGTTGGTTTGTTTCTTTGTTTCTTTGTTCTTCATACAAATCCACAGTTTTCATCCGATCTCGATGAAACTTTGCACACTTATCCTTTGAAACAAGGAGAAAAATACTGTCTACATTTGGTTGAAAAATTATCTGTACAAATAACACATGTTGTCCCATAACTTCGAAATACGGCGATAGACAGACACGTTGGATATGGTCGTCTCCGTAGCGTGTTTCGGTATAGTGGATTGACAGCTTAGTGGTTAAAGCGCTTGTTTACGAACGTCGTGGTCTCCGGTTCAAATGTCAGTGGAGGCTAAGTTTTTTAAAAATTGTTTTTCATCGTAAGAGTCAGGCCTGGGCCGTAGGTTATTCGGATTGAATGTTAAACTGTAGATATTAGAAAGTTAGGAGTGAAATGCGAGGCAAATCGTAGATAGTGTTGCAATGTTGTAGGTGTACACTTCTTTACGTTATAATGATCCCTCAGGTGTTGTTCGCAGTCAGTAAATAAGTAATTCGTCATACAAATCCACAGTTTTCTTTCGATCTCAATGAAACTTTGCACACTTATCTTTTGAAACAAGGAGAAAAATACTGTCTACATTTGGTTGAAAAATTATCTCTATAAGTAACACATGTTGTCTCATAACTTCTAAATACGGCGATAGAGAGACACGTTGGATATGGTCGTCTCCGTAGCGTGTTTCGGTATAGCGGACTGGCAGCGTAGTGGTTAAAGCACTTGCTTACGAACGTCGTGGTCTCCGGTTCAAATCTCCGTGGATGTTAAGTTTTTTAAAAATTGTTTTTCATCGTAAGAGTCAGGCCTGGGCCGTAGGTTATTCGGATTGAATGTTAAACTGTAGATATTAGAAAGTTAGGAGTGAAATGCGAGGCAAATCGTAGATAGTGTTGCAATGTTGTAGGTGTACACTTTTTTACGTTATTATGTTCCCTCAGGTGTTGTTCGCAGTCAGTGTGTGAGTGAGAACCACAGTAATCTATTAGTATAATAGACAAGATGTAGCGTTGTCGCACCTACGTCATGTCACGCGGTGACGTCAAGCTATGACGTTGCGCTATGACGTCACGCTTTACGATATTATTTGTGGGAGTGCGCGTTATTTAATATCATTTCCAAGCAACAGTGAATAAATTAACTCACATAACACTGAAATAAAAGTATGTATTGCGTTAAAATCGATATATCAATCATTAGATGCTTATATTTACGTAATATTCTTTTGATATATTGAAGTATTCCTTAAATTCTTTGTCCATAGATATTGTAAGATAAAAGCTTTGTATTTCGAGCATCAGTGCTGCTAAATGTTTGGTTATAGTATAACTAGCATGGATTAGAATTACAAGTTTCATTTGACGTTAACGCAGAGGGCATGAATAATTTAGTTTATTTCAAAATTTAAACTGTGTCCTATTACTGAAATTATTTGTGTTTAAATTGGCATATTAACTATCAGTTTTTTTTACTGAAACATTACATGGTTCAATTGAAAGAAGTTGCAAATTGTTCGCGATATATACGGCCTAAACCACAATGAAATATTACATGGCATAGCTTACTGAAATTATTTGTGTTTAAATTGGCATATTAATTATCAGGTTTTTTTTTACTGAAATATTACATGGTTCAAATGAAAGAAGTTGCAAATTGTTCGTGATATATACGGCCTAAACCACAATGAAATATTACATGGCATAGCTTAAGTTGTTAGCATCCTTCGTTCTTGCTAGAGTCATTATTTCAGCAGATGTAAGCTTTCTTAGCCGTTAAAATATCGATCTTCATCATAGGTAGCTATTAAGAAAGAAATGTGTCAGAACCTGTGAAGATTTGGGATCAAGTTTATATCGCGATGCATGGAATATATTAAATTGCGCGTGATTGAAGCTTTGCTTTTCTATCAGAAATTTTAGCGGATATTATGGTTAAGCTGAAATGCAACCTGGACCAAGATGACAACTGAAGCTTTTTGCTACAGCACAATGAACGATAAATTACAATGAGTTTTATTTTGTAACAATTCTGATTAGTTAAGCAACTGCAGAGAAATATCCACGTTATTTAATAACATTTCTAGGCATCCACGAATAAATTAACTGACTGAACATACTTATTAGTTGCTTAGATTTTTTTTTTTTTAGTAATTTTTTTTCTGTTACTTAATTCATTACTTCGTTCTAACGAAAGTGTTGCTAACATTTTTCGGTTGCGGAGCGTCTTACGTTTCAGAATTTTTAATTTAATTCATGGCGACGTTTCGGAAAAAAGGGGGGTGCAAATGTGAAGAAGATGCCATTACAACGAAGCAATTGATACTAATTTCAACAGGGCAGTACCAGTTTCCGGCCGGTGGAAAATATCACCTTTCCCCCATTAAAACTAATATTACGTTGGAATGACGTAAGCTGTTAAGATTTATTTTTAATTTACTTTGGTTTTACTGATGCCTTATTTCAGCCGCATGTAACTGTGTCAGCTATTCAAATGTGTTAGTATAATTCTGAATAACGAATATAAAAAATTAAGATTGAAGAACCCTTATAGATTTTTTATTTGGTTTATTTCGCGATGCAATGTGACCATTGAAATGTGATAAGTATATGTATTAATATGCGTGTAAAGTAAGTATTGTTTCTCTGGCGGCATGTTTACCACATGGCTTAGCGTAGTAATGTACATGGTTATGGCATTCTACGATAACCGTGAAGCCGCAATTTGTTGATGGATTCTTATGTAACTCGACGAAAAAAACTGAAAGTAGAGAATAAAATGTTTTGATATCTTACTTAATTCTCGAGATATTGTATCTCAAAATTGACGTGGTTAGGTTGAAATGCGGCCTGGAACAGAAGAAAAATTTCGACATTGCCAAATTTGATGATGATATCGTATGTAACTCGAAGAGACAAATCGAAAACAAATAATACATTTTCTTTCCATATCTCGCTTAGTTCTCGAGATATTGTGTCTCAAAATTTAGGTGGTTTGGGTGAAATCTGGCCTGGACCAGAAAAAACAAATTACCAAAACCGCTATATCTACACGGTGGCAATTCACTATATGTGTTTTATTTTCTTCCTGGTGGTTGTTGTTAGGTTGAAATACGTCCTGGACCAGAGGAAACTTCACCAAAATCACAGTTATAATTGATTTTCAACATGCTATATCTAGAAAACCAAGAAAGATATTAAAAAAATTATTCTTTATTTTCGATTTATTTCGTCGAGTTCTACAAGAATGCATCATCAGATTGTGGCACCACGGTAATGATTGAACTGCCTGTTGTTAGATTGAAATGCAACCAGGACCAGGATAGCAACAGAAACATTTTGTTATTGCTCAAGGCAATAGGAATTATATTATGATTTATTTTTTTGTTTATTTAAGCGATTGCTAAGAAATGATTTGCCAGAATACTGAAGTTGTTATGATTTAATTTAGTATCCTTCGTTTTAACTGTGGTCATTATTTCAACTGTAGGCTATGTAATTTATGTCATCCGTTAACACATCGATCTTCATCGCATTATTAGCGAAGATTGTGGTTTGACTGAAATGCGACCTGCATCAAGTTGACAACTGAAACGTTTTGCTACATCACAAGGGATGAGAAATTACAGCACATTGAGCTTTATTTCAAAACAATTCTGTTTAGGTAAGCAACTAAAAAGAAATTAATTGCCAGAATACTCCAAACCCGTCAATTTTGACGGGCTTTGTGGCTAGTATTATTATAAATACGGAAGTAAGTCTCTGTCTTTTTGTTACGTTTTGACGACTAAATGGCTATATCGTTGTGATGGAATTTTATAAGGAAATCTGTATGAAGGGCACAGGATATTTTTTCCAGTATGATTAACAGTTGTAGTCACGAAATTTTGAGACCTTATCGAATGGTGACAGAAATATGTTGGAAATTGATTCTCTTAAAGAGACAGGTTCGACGGTATAATGATAGCTTTCCTGTCATATTATTCCTACTCGATATTTTTTGGGACCAATCCTTCGTTAGCAACTTTCTATATTTCATTCTGGCAAAAAAAATTCTTAATCCACGCGTACGAAGTCACGGGTACGAGCTAGTAATGCTATATAAAAGGATCAAAAAGGAAGAGAACTGCGAACAGTTGCAGGGTGATCTAGACAGGATATCTAACTGGGTTTGTAAACATGGGATGAAGATAAATGCAAGCAACAGTCATCTTAGTATAAAGAACTAGATAAAAAACTAAAGATTGATTATGTTTATTAGGCGGGGAAGGAATTTCTCGTTGAAGACATGAAATGTAAATATCATGACATTACATTTGATGACAATCTGAACTGGGAAAGACATATAGGACAGGTAGTAGGAAAAGTTTTCAAAATCCTTCAGTTCTTGGAGAGAGTGATAAGGGGATGTAAGAGAGAACTAAAGGAATTGTGTTAGAAAACTTTGGTCAGACCATTGCTTGAATATGGTAGTGTGGTATGAGACTCACATTTTTGGTATCAAATACAGTAGTTGGAGAGGGTGCAAAGAGGGGCTGCTAGATTTGTTTCTGGAAATTACCGCACAACACAATCTGTAACCGATTTGATAAAACAGCTGGAACGGGATTCATTGCAAGACAGGAGGAGGATGAAGAGGGTCATGGGAGTGTACAAGGCGTATACTGGTGATGAGGCATGGAAATATATTAGTGTAGGTATGAAAAGAAGTGGATGGAAGGGAAAATATGTCCATGACCACAAGCTGGCATTCGATTTCAGGCACAAGGGTGGGGGAAAATTCTGTTTTTTAGGTAAGGGTGTTAGGGATTGTAATATGTTAAAAAGAGAATTGATGAATAATTTACCAAAAACATTGAAAGAATTTAAAGTTGAAATTTGTAGAGGGCAAAAGTAGGTGGGTATAGAAGACAGGGGAAAATGGGTGTGTCGGGAAATGGTCACCAAAGTGTACGCTCCGTCACAGTGAAATTAAATTAAATTAGACAGTACTCCTCCATTAGAAATGAAAAATGCACTGTAACAGGTACGAAAAAATGAGAAAATTGGTTGAATAATAATCAATATCAGAAAATTTCAGTAGTTTTGTTCCAAACTGTTAGTCAATGCAGCGTAATACAGGAGTGATAGAGTATATTCGTATAATTATAACATATTTTTCACCTGTAATGTCTTCCGAAACTAGCACGTTATGGCATGAGCTGGAGCGAATGCACTTTAATTAGTGCAGCCAGAATCGCTATTCACGGTGTTCGGATTTCCTCTCTGCCCAGCCAATAAAGAACTTCTCAGGTTGATTGTAAATTGCAGTCTGTTCAACGTTTCCGCTGTGTGGAGCGGCGGCCTTAATCACAATAGCGTTCAAGTTATGTACGCTGAACTACATTGAGTGGCGGCTTGTATTCGGACGGCGCGGGCGATATTAAATTCTGGCGAGTGAGAGAACCAAGTTTGGAGGGCCATTAGCTTTGTGCGGGGCCTTCATTAACAAGCTTCGAGGACACCAAACAGTCTACCGCCCCCCGTCTGTACCTTATTACGACGAGAACGTCATATAGACGTGTGTGTGGTCAAGGATACACCACCAGGAAAGCTGAATCTCCACCCTGGCTGACGGTAGAACGTAAATACTTCGTTAAGTGAAATGATTTCAGTGTTGTCGAAATCCGTTTTACGTGTAAATAAATGAATTCTTCTTCTTTCCTGCAATAATAAATGCATAAGGAAAAATTATGAAATCATTTCTGATTTCGGAAAACTTACACTTAACACCCAGTTACACAAAATAATTCAAACTGATTCACTTAGTTCAATTTGATTTAATTCATTTTCAATGGAATATTTACCGTGGTGGCAATTTACATATATCTAATATATAAAAATGAATGTTTGTTTATTTGTTCGTCTTTGCAAATGGTCTTTATACAAACCTACAATTCTTTTTTTTTTTTTTTTTTTTTTTTTTTTTTTTTTTTTTTTTTTTTTTTTTTTAGATGGAACTTTACACATGCATGCTTCAAAACAAAAAGAAATATTCTATCTACATTTAGTTTAAAAACTTCCAACCCCTCTCCCCATTTACACCCCCTTAATTTTTAATGGTGTTCTTTGCATATATCCACAGTTTTATCGGATTATAATGGAACTTTTTACACATATACATTAAAGCAAACAGAAAAATACTGTCTACATTTTGTTTGCAAAAGCACAACCCTTTCTCCCCTTACTATCCTCCTCTTAATTTCCAATGTTCTTTGTGGAAACCAACAGTTTTTATTCGATTGTGATGGAACATTACTCAAGTACGCTTTAAAGCAAAGAGAATACTTTCTTCATATGTTCACAAATATCGAATCCCTCTCTCCCCTTTACCCCATATAATTTTTGCAAATATTATTTATACAAAGCTACAGTTTTTATCCCTCTCAATCGAACTTTACACACATGTACTTTAAAATAAAGATAAAAATACAATATACGTTTGGTTTACAAAAACACACCCACTCTCACCCCTCACCATACTTGGAAAAATTTGCGATTGAAACCATTTCTGCAAACATCTCGAGAATGGCAGGGAAATCGGCCAAAGTGGATATTTCCGGTCAAATGGAATTGGACTGTTTCAGATCGGACAATTCTCTCCTGTCCTTGTCCTTGATATTAAAGTAATGTAGTGAATAACATGATCATTATAACACCAAATTTCATACTTCAAGTGTTTTTTTTATTTTTTTTTATTTTTTATTTGTTCCCTTTCGTATGCTACTCCTCCTAATTCTTCTACCAATATCTATCCAAGCATCGTAGCCAATATCTACGATGAACAGTAACACTCTTTTTACTGCATTTAACTTTCCAGACAACAGTCGTTAAATGTCTTGGTTCTCTCTTTCTAGAATACAGTTTCTGTTATCGGAGGAGTCCAACTGATATGTCATGAATTGTTTATTGTTTATCAAACCGTGTTCATTCGTCTCAGTTATCTTACTCTCATTTCACTATCTGCGTTCTTTTACGTCATATTACTTTCTGCCTTCATCTACCACACGCGAGATCTCCATAGCTAACAAACAGTGTCTACTTCAAATTCTCAGTGTTACCAACTTTGGTTACGATATTTTCGTCGCTCGGATCCTTTCCATTAATTCTTCTCGGCTTTCGGATATCCCTCGCACTCTTAAAATTTTAAGTCACCTATCCCGCATAACTGTCTGCTATGTGTTCTTATGTCACGAATAAGCATTTCTCAATTATCATGGCGTATGCGAGTAGTTAATAGAATAGAACAGAAATGACAAACCAAAATTATGATAACCTTTCATCAAAGTCTCAAATATACCACGGGTACAAAGACGTAAAAATTTAAGGTATTAAACATTTTCGCTTCAGATCTAGTGAAAAAAGAGAATACAAAACTTATGTACCTGTTGTGATCATAAATTTTAAAAGAGAAAGTAAACAGTTAATCACAGAAGTGGTTCCTGAAAAAGAGTCCCCTACATTTTATTTGACGCCAATGTTACAAAATAATGGAATAAATGAAATATGCTTTTGAAATTGACTGTCCACTATAATAAGTCACTGCAGTTGACATGAGAAGTAAGAACACCAAATTATATATAAGTAAAAATGTGTTTTTTTTTCACAATTTTCCAAATTTACATAACTTTAAAACTGAGATGTAAACTGTCGGGCAAGAATTTGAGGCACCCAGAACGGGACATTAAACAAAATTAATCTTATGGGTTGAGACGTTATGTGATGTTATTTCAGTGATTATAAAATCGAGTCAAATTTATAGAGAACTTTGCCTTATCACTATGACGTTGCATCCCCTCTGTCCTGGATGCATGCGCTGATATGGTTGGTAACGGTGTATCTCCCCTGAAGCAAGCTGGCTACAACTGTCGTAACTGGAACTCCATATCCTCGATACTGGCACTGGGACGGAGTTGACGTCAGAGCTGCTTCCATACAGGTTCTATGGGGGATCGCAACATCACGCAGACAGTTTACAGAGACAAATGCCGTGTGTGAAGAGCTATGCCCTATTGAAAAATGGCACCACTATGCTGTCGCATGAGAAGTAACACATGAGGGCGCATGATGTTCATGACATATCGTTGCGCAGTCAGAGTTGCTTCAATCACTACCAGCCGCGCGTGACCTGAAGTAATAGTCGACGGCTTCCCACACAATGACGCTGGGAGTAACACGTCGGTGCCTCCCCAGCTCGTCGCCATACACGCAGATGTAGTGCAGAACCGCGATCATCGATGAACACAATGCAACGGCATTCATCAGCAGTCCATGCTTTCCGGTTACGGCTCCAACCCAAATGCAATCGTTTGAGTTGCGTAAAACGGTTGCCTGCGGATGGGACGGTAATTCTCTAGTCCTACTGTTGGTAGGGGATGACTGAGAATGTTGCAGGAAGTCCATTACTTTTTCTCCGACAACAGGCGCAGATGTGAAGGGGTTACGATGTGCTTGCTGCACAATTCATGCTGTCCTGCAGATGCCAATGACGAATATACAATTGTCAGAAAGAGGAATCAGAATCTTAAAAATTACAGGTTTGGACAAAAAATTGAGCTCTTGCCTAAAGATATTATACAACTGCTAACTGTGATTACTACCTTCATTCTTAACGCAAGTCAATGACCCTGAGCATGAATCTTTCCTAAACAAACTTTTCCAGTGAATTCTTCAGTTAATGGCTTACAGCTGTGATATCTGGGCTCTGAATTACTTTACAAAAGATAAGCTTACAGCCACCCAACAGTCCACGGAGAGGTCAATGACGAAAGACGAGAAGTGGGCGAAGGAATTCAGATAAAATAATATGTTAATAACAATTTGGAGACTATAAGAGGCCATACCATTACATGATTGATGACGATACATACTACGTCGTAATCTACAAATGAGTTGAGAGCACTATTAATAGCCTACTGACATGGAATGAACATTTTTAAATTTGTGTCTATCTGTCTTTCTGTCTGCCTGTCTGCAAGCTGAGATGAACGGGATTTAAATAAAGATTATTGGTCGGATTTTCATGGGGTTTAGATTAATGTACAGCGCTTGTGACAAGGGTAAAATAGGGTACGTTCATTTTTATGCGATTTACTATAGCTTTAAAATTTACTAAATTAGTATCAATTTTTCGCTGAATCCGGTTGATGGGTTTCGATTAATGCACAGTTCGTTGTCCCGCAGGTAAAATAGTAAATATTTCATTTGAATTTTAAGTTAAAATCATGGAAAATTTAGATCGGGAGGACATCCGGGCATCTAAATTGGGATTTTCCATGGTTTCCCCAAATTACTCCAGGCGAATGCTGGGATGCTTCCTTCAAAAAGCCCGTGGCCTTATTCCTTGCCGTTCCTAGTCGACAAGGCGTAAAACCATAATTAAAAAAATTAAAAA
>CM061919.1:13907608-13972560 GCA_031002005.1 Vandiemenella viatica
TGTGCCTTCTCCTCTGGTCCATCTCCTCCAAAATTTATTCTGTGATGCAAGGTATTCTGGTGGCTTGTTCCATAAAGCCTAATGTTTCTTTACCGGCTTTCATTATTCCGGTCTTTAAGGCATTCCAATCTTCCTCGGTTGAGCTCCTTTCAGAATTTATTCTTATACCGAAGTCGACCATTTGTGCAAATTTTTCTCTTGTGTAGATTGTGTCAGTTTATTCACTTCCAGTTTGTTCTGCTTATATTGCTTCCTTATACGCTTGAATTTCAGCCTGCACTTCATTACTATCAGATTATGGTCAGAGCTATACAGTCTAGAACTTGATTCCTGAATCACTGTTTGACCATTATATAATCTAACTGGAATATTTCCAGGTGTATTTCCTTCTTGCATGGTTCTTAAACAGTGTGTTTGTCACAACTGGCGTGTATCTTTCACAACGTTCTAAAAACATGCTTCCTCCTAGACCAAAACTTCTACAGTATTCCCCTCATATGCTTCTCCCACTACCGCATTCCAATAACCCACGATTATTAGATTTTCCTCCCCCTTGAAATATTGGATTAATTCTTCAATCTCGGCGTATATTTTCTCTATGACGTCATCATCTTCCTGTGCGTTGGCATATACACTTGTAGTAACATGTTTGGGGCGCGCTTAGTTTCTAACCTCATCAAAATAATCCTGTCACTAAACTGTTCATAATAACTCACCCGTTCCCCTACTCTCTTATTCATTATAAGTCCTACATCAGTGACTCCATTGACAGCTTGTGTGTTAATTGTCCTGTGTACGTGAGACCAGAAATCCTGTGCGTTGTTCCATTTACTCTCACTAATCCCAACAACATCTAACTTAAGTCGTTCCATCTCCCTTTTTAAGTTTTCTAACCTACCTGCACTATTCAGACTTCTAACATTCCACTTTACGACTCTCTTCTATCCATTCTGATGACTCCTCCCTGAGCAGTCCTCACCCGGAGATCCGATTGGGGGACTATTTTACCTCTGGAATATTTTACCCAGGAAGAAGCCATCATGATATATGTAATTTGAGAGGATTACATGTCCTCGGGACACCCTTTCGGTCTTTAATTCAGTGGTTTCCCCGTGACTTTTGCATCCCCATGCCGTTGTTCATTTCTGATTCATCCGCCTTTAGGGGCAGTTTCCAACCACAAGGGCAAGAGGGTGCCCTGAACAGCTCCTCGCTCTTCCGCCCGCCTTTCTTAGGCCGTTGGCACGCAGTGGGTAGCTCCTTATACCGGGAATCTTTCAGTCGCCAGAGCCTCGTCCGTGCAAACAGGGTGCACCACGTGAAGGAGAGGTTGACATTCGGTTGGAAAAGGCTAATATAGTTTCTCCTACATCCTTACACCCTTAGTTTAGATAGTTAATTTCCAATAAAAACTTGATAGACATAAAAGCTAAATTTTGTTATTCCGACATAAACAAAAGGAAGCAAAAGAACTACACTGAACTTAAAAACATCGCTTTTAGAGAATTACATACAACGTTAAGAAAAATTATTAATGATATTCGAGATTTTGTTTAAATATGATTTTTGCTTTTTTGTAGCCATTCATAATGTTTATTACCGAATATAGTAGCGTGCTTTGAGCCTTCAGGTCTTCATATTTTTTTCCCATTGTATATTTATTGTTTCTCAAGTACTATTGACCACCATAGTACGGAGACAGACAACACCTGATGGACACAATATTTACCAAAAAACACTTATGACCAAGACCAGACTCCAACCGGCGAACCAAGAAATTGTTGGCTAAGACGGTAACCGCTACGCTGCGAAGCTTGACGAGAAGTTAAAATGATCGAAACACGAGACTATCACATAAATACTACTGAACGTTACAAACGGCGATGAAACTACTGAGAAAATTTTAACTTCTTATCAAACTGACGATAGTCACAGGACCGTTTCGGGTCTCGGCAGAGAGAACAATTTGGTTAAGAAGTTTATTTGACGTTCATTCAGCGTCTGCGATGTGGTCCACACTCATCCCCTCATCGGTGTTGAAAAGAAGGCGATCTAGCCTGGTGGCTAAACCACGGTCGCAAAGTGAGGCGGCGCCTTAGCGTGAGTCGTGTATGTCCAACTCATTTACAAGTATTAGACTTCAAGGTATCGCATGTCGTCGCAAACTTTCTCTGTACCACTCCAACTAAGAAGTCAGTTGTTGGCATCGACGGTGATGAGCTTCTTCGTGTTCTCGGCGGGAATTCCGATTCTTCTAGCAAACTCCAACCTATGTGGTTGACCATACATATGAACCAATTACCAACAACGTTTAAATCGTAAATGAATGAAGTTTTTCTCGGTGTTATACGTCGATATATTCTTCACGGAACCGAGGGAAATTGATGTCTAAATACAATACTTCGATGACATTAATCTGTTGCCATGTCAGTCTATCAACAAACGCCCTCTTGACAAGCTGTAAACTGGAATTCCTGTCTTCCTCATCTGACATTACAGGATAATGCAGAACGGACCACTAATATAACAGTGTATATAATAGCGCGTGACCCTCCAAACGGTTAATGCGACTGCCCAGATACCTAGGTGAGGGCATCAGCGAGATGAAGCTTGGTGATTAAAAATGTATTGTGATATTAGCCTAATACAACCCCTCGGAGCAGTGATCTCACCCTATTAATTTCACAGAGCCGGCACATTTTACATGTTTGCAGCGTCCATTTGCTTCGCCTGCAATTTGATAGGAACAGTCGCCCTTCGTAACTGCAGCCGTTCTTTGGTGATTACTTGATGAGATATAGTCTGTTTTTAGCCAATACTGTAGTTACAGTGGTGAGTACTGAGGAGTCTCGAAACGTCAGCTAAGCTGGAGTACACTGCTACCACGCCACATGCGACCTGGTCCGTCATGGAATCATATTTTAACCGTGTTATTAAGCTCAGAACTGCACCACTGTCATTGGACATAGCTCTCAGTCACATTGAGTTTTAGTGTTCTACGCAGCTTGTTGTGTATTTTGAAAGATGGAATACAGCTAAATCTTCTGAATAGGACGATTACTGGAAATTGGTTATCACTGCATGTTTTTCTTTGAAAAAGAGGAAGTTATGTAATAATTAAAAGGTTGATATATTTACCACCAGTTACAAAATAATCTGTAGAACCAAACCATAAAGCACCAACATGCGAATAAAACATGTTATAACTACCTGATATTTTTAAGTCTTTCCCAGTTTGGTTCCAAGATACCTGTTGCATAAATTGATCACAATAATTCGGTGATCTGTGAATGAATACACATTCATGTTCACTCATTTTTCCAATCAATAAAACTAACTTATATCAACAATGCAAGAGAACGAAACCGCGTTCCGACGTGAGTTCAGAATGTGCGCGCCAACAGAAACCCGTGACCGAGCGGGGCGGTGTAGTGGGTAGCGTTCTCGCCTCGCATTCGGGAGGACGGCGGTTCGAATCCCCGTCCGGGCATCCAGATTTGGGTTTTCCATGGTTTCCCCAAATCACTCCAGGCAAATGCCGGGATGCTTCCTTCAAAAAGGCCATGGGCGAATTCCTTCCCATTCCTCTCTCTAAAGACCTCGATGTTAAAAAGAGACGTAAAGCAGTTAAAAAAAAAAAAGAAACCCGTGAAGTGACATGATAAATGTGATGTGACTTAAATCTACACCTAAGTCTTAAAACAACCATACTAAACAATGTCGCAAAATTTTCTTCCGTCACATGATACTGTGTGATATGTGATACTCACGTACTATGACAGCATTCAGCCCCAGCTTTAGAAGATTAAATACTAAAATCGAATTCTCTGCTAACTAACGAAAAAAATAATATATGTTAGGAGATTAATCGTTATTCGTCTAACTTTCATGTTGTTCCTGTGATTTTAGAAGAATACCACAGAAGTTATTCCAGTTTCTCGAAGGATACGTCAATTCTGAGAGTGGAGCGTGAGCGGTTACTCTCTGCCCTCGCATTCGGGAAGACACCCGTTCACATTCTATCCAGGCATCCAGTTTTGGGTTTTCCAAGGTTTCCCCAAATCACTCCAGGTGAATGCCAGGATGTTTCCTTCAAAAGGACATGGCCGAATTCCTTCACTTTCCTTTCCACTAGCCCTTTCCCATCTCTAATGGCCTAGACGTCAACAAGGCGTAAAAAGCCATAATAATAATAAAAAAAAATATCAACGTATTTTCGAAGATGCATGAATAAAATGCACGTTAGTTCTCTACTTTATATTATACTAGCAGTTACCCGCGACTTCGTCCGCGTTGAAAAGTGTTGTAATATAAGATTTTCTTGAGAGGTCTGGTTGCTCAGTGGTTAGGGCGTCCAACTGGAGATGGAAAAGTCCCCAGCTTGAATTCCAGTCTTGGCGAGGATTTTCAAAGGTCCCTAGCTCGACCTTCACCTCTGGCATAGGTTGGTGTGTGATGTGAATTACGCCAGAATGCTCACTTTGTTCTGATTCCGTGTTGAACTGTGGGTCCTCTATGTCCGGTAGGATTACTGGGTTACGTTAAGAGGCTACGAAAGGGACTGATTCCGGAGACGTAAAGAAGTCTTGTCACCAGGTCAATACGACCATACAGTTTATTTAAGAGCTATTTTTATTAGTAATAGTAGTAATAAATGTTGCAATAAAATAACAAAAACCTATTTATGTTCCACAACTACTTCACTGAATTGATAAAGCAGTAAAAATATTCAGTTTGTAAGGAGTATTTTCAGTTTAATATATCCGTATATACAATATTGAGGATTTGTCCTCCTAGGTTTTGGCTATTTTCATAGCCCTAGTTTTCTTAAATTTCTTGGAAATATTTGAATTTCGTTTACCCAACATCTCTTAAAATTACTAATTTCATCACGCGAATAAAAATGAATATAGTTTTAATTAATGGAAGCTCAAAACGTCAAAATATTAGCAATACATTGATGGAATAGACTAAATATCAACAACAAAAAAAATACTAACATCCAAACAGCAAATAAATACTTAAGTGGCCCAAGGACGTTCATTTCCATTAGTAAAATTGCGATACTAAAAATGAATATTTTGATTTGCATTGAGTACTGAAAAAAAATCTTTAAAAAAGAACTTAATTTCCTCTTTGAATATTTTTTTTTTTTTTTTTTTTAGGATATATTGGTTCCATCAACAGAAATTTACATATTATAGTAGTAAGTATAGTAGTAATTGATTCTTTTATCCATAATAATCAGAGGTATTGCGGTAATGGTTTCTCTATCTCTGGAAACAACTGAATTGCCTATATACCAGTTTACTATAGTTCATTCGTTTCGATCCATTAATTCTGCGCTAAAATATAAATTTCAATATTAAAGTAGTAATAGATTGTTTCTTCATATTCGGTTTCTTATTCTGCATACAGAATATAATGACTACCGGCGAATTACCACTCCGCTTTTCCGCCACTCCACTACGGTATCTGAATAAAACATTGATAAATTTAAAAAATTTACTTCGGGCAACGCCGCATGGTTCTGCTAAATCGTCCAAGCTTAATATAGATCTTTTGATACAATATCGGTACAAAGCGATACCTGATGTCACTAAAATGGCGCTCATGAAAGAAGCTTGAATAACTAATAATGTTTCAGTTCTCATTCTGGCCCAGGCTGCGTTTTAAAATTACCGCTAGAAAATCAAAGCTTCTATCACTCGCACATTAATACATTCACTATATTGTATGTTAGTGACGTCATGAATAGCGAAATAAACTTTACTTATTATTAACGCAGTAAATTAAATACTGAATACGTCTAAAACTACATTCAGCCGCATGAACTATGTCGTCAGCTTCATGACAGTTATTGAGGTAATGTAATTAAAAAATTTATGCTAAAATGCTTTTAACTTACAGTGTACAACGGAAAGTCCACAATTCTCTACGATCGTTAATATTGCAGGTCAAATGTACATCGCGATAAAGTTAATTTATTGCTCGTGATTTAGTAAGGTGTATAATGAAATTAATTTTGATAGTAATTTATGATATACTAATTAGGAATTTTGATACAGAAAATTCTGTTACCACTCGAAATGTAGGTCCAGAGCATTTAATGTGTTGAGATGTGTTCGTATCGTTTGATTTTGTAGCGGCAGTATTAGCAGAAATGTGGTTTGGTTGAAATGCTGCCTGGACCAGAATGTTTTTTGTTACAGCAGATGGCAGAAGGAATTTAGTTGTTATGCTCCCTGCAAATGAGGTGTATTGTGTTGTAAACGACTTTCAGTGTTACTTCATGAAACAATAAGTTTCTACATTAGCCCATTGAATACATTCGTTTTAAGTGTAGCGTTCGATAGATATTTCAGAATATTGAACAATAAATAATAAGCAGTACTATTCGTACAAAAATTCTTAACAAAAAATAAAAAGGGTTAGTTAAGTTTTAAATTTCGGCAAAAATAATTTGTAATACACAGACTGTATAGTAACAAAAAAGAAACAGGAAATAACCGAGATAGAATGGAATCCTTTACATTTTTATAAATACCGTACGACATTTGGGGCACGACCATTTTGCACTTTCAGTGAACCGACTTTCGTGCTGGTATACTCATAGCATTTTACTTTTTTTTCCAAGCTTTGATTTTTTATATTTATTATAACGCATATATTACGAACGAAATTATGGTTAATATTTGATATGTCATAGTATTTTATGTACGCAAATGAAAACATCTCTTTGCGAACTTGACAATACCTACCTTTCTTTTTTTAATTTAAGGTTAAGAACAGATTTATATTTCCTGCTTGTCAAGTGCGTCAGTTTTATGGCTTTTAAACTAAACACAAACTTGCATATGTAAGTAGGTTTTTGCTATTATTTCTGACTTTGAGAAGTAGTGTTTGCGATTTACTTAAAAAGCAAAGAGTAAACGTGGCACGGCTATCTACGGAGTAGGAAACTCTTTGTTGCTTCCGAATTGATATTAATGGCAATTTCTAAAAGAACTATGCGTTTTTTTCGGGATAAAATCTATCCTATTGCACTTCGCACGCAATTAACTGACTTCATGCCAAATTTCATTCAAATATGTTGAGTTATTAAGGCGTGATTGACTGCCAACGTACATCCAAACACACATCCGAACTTTCTCATTTTCTCATTTATAGATATATAGATTAGCAGCGTTGCCCGGTTCAGTTGGCGTTGATTTAACCATACGCTGTTTTTATTCACGCAATGAAAAATATGTGCCAAGTTTCATACAATTCGCGCCATCAATTTCCGGACATAAAGCATACCTTGATTCATACTTACCAAGCTTCACTGATTTTGTACCGACCATTTCCGGTACTAAACTAAATGGTGATTTAGCAGCGCAGTTCTAGGAATGGGGTGGTTTGGATGCTTTGATACGGAATGTCAGTTTTTATTTTAGTCCAGGTTACATTTCAACCTAATTACATTTGCTAATGCTGCTGCTCGAAAAACGAAAAAATAAAAAACAAATTTTGAACGGATTTTCAGAAGTTGAAAGTTTGGGTTCAAAATTAATATTTTATGTATGTTTTAAGCCGTGTGACGGTCCGACCGTCTCTGTGCTTAAATAGCAACGAAAATTTAATATTTTAATTTTAAATTTAAATCAAAATTTCTTGTATTGTTATCTTTTAAGCATTTCATCTTGGCAGGGAACTGAACAGATTCGCTCTGAACAAAGAATTAGTTATAAAAGCAAACATTTATTTTAACATATAAAACATACCTTTGATTATAAACAGAATTGACAATTATTTTCTTTTACATGATGATCAAATATAAAACGACACTGTATACTATGGGCGCCATCCTACATGAGAGTACTATATGCATATGCTTACACGCTGTTAATACTCAATACAAATTGTCCGACTAGCTCAAATAATAAACAATTTTAATAGTTCTTAACTGGTGAATTGCTTCACCCAGGACCGTTTACAGGAGTCTTGATCCATAAACATTTTCAGTGGTAAGAATATAATCACCTTATCATTTTCTCACTTGGTGCTGTAGGAGGTTGTGCATAGGTGCACCAAGCCACGGTATCCTTTGTCAAACCACAGGTTCAACCGCTGCGCCAATCAACCGTAAACTTTGTTAAACCATAGGTTCAACCACTGCACTACTTCGCTGAAAACACACTTAGACTCATAACATTACACTTCCTAACACAGCTTCTGATCTGCACCCACTGAGAGGTGGCACGGAGGACTTGCTTGTGCGGCTACCTGTGGCTCAGTGTCCCTCTTCTTCCGCCGACCGACGCACCCTTTGTCTTTTTGGCGGGCGAAATTCCATCTGCCAATTAGATGTCTAAGCCGCTGGTCAACCCCCACCGTTCGCCATGAAAAGAAATAACACACCTCAATATTCTGTCAATAGGTGGCATACCCTGTCTCATCCAGCCACTCTTGCCATTCACAACAAAAACTATGGAGTGATCCTGATCACTACAGCCGTTACGACACATTAACTTTACGAATAATGAAGCATTATCTGAAAGCTGCTAAATCGAGTTTTCGTAGTATCCGTCATTAGATTTATCTCATTGTGCTGACTCATCTGCCGCTGGAGCTAAAACATTTCTCATTATCCTACTTCATCCGGCCCTGTAGCTCTAAATTAAAATATGTTCCATAGTTGTATAGTTGAATATCAGGTTCGTGTATCAAGTATTCAGAAATAAGCGAGATATGAAAAAAGAAATTCTTTACTTCCGATTTATTTCAGGAAGTTACAAACTGTGGCGCCATGGTTATCATAGAAACTGCCGGTGGAAGGAGATCTTCTCCACCACCCCAAAACTGGTACTGACCTGTTGAAATTTGGATTAACTGCTTCCTTATAACGTCCTCTTCACGTTTTGCACTAAATTACTAAACAACGCAATAAATCATAAACTGAAGAAAAGCTGCTTTGTTGTCCTAAAATGTTTTTATTTGCAACACTAAAGGCTTAATACAACGTTCTATTTATATTTAAAAAACCATCAACCTACGAATTCATTATTACGAACAGAATGACTCTACTTTCAGCTCCAAACGCCAGATATTTTGTCTGACATTCGATTTTTAGAGAACTTATAAATAGATTACAATACGATTGAAAGCTAGATTGTGGCAGAAACTCACGTAGTGCAGAACAGGTGAATAATGTAATACGAAAACGGTCAATTTTCCTAAACTGTATACGATAGCCAGAGACTGTAATTGTGCTACCAGATTTTGGGATCAAAGAAACTCCCTGTTTTTATTTTCGTTATTAATTTCTCGCATTCAATACGACCATCGATGGCGGTTAAAAACTGAACATCCCGTAATAAAGGAAAGAATATTTCAAATTTTGTTCAGTGTGAAGTAAGCAAAAATTGTTATCATCGTAATTTGCTTTTATTCCTTTCATTTAAGACTATGGTCAGAGACATTGTTATGCTGCATCTAGTGGTTCGATCTGTGGTATTCTTCACCATATGTACAGAATTTCATTTAATGTTCCGGCGTCATGTAACGTAGAAGCATAAGACATACCAACCAACCGAATTGAGATTTAAAGCTTTAAAACGGTGAAAACCCCATCGAAATCTGCTCAGTTGTTTCTGAATTTTTCTAATTCAAGTTTATCCGGTTTCCGCTTTATAGACATAAATAGGTAGATAGATTTACAATTTCTTACATAAATTTAAGCGGTCTATTAGCTCAGGGAATAGGGCGTCTGAGTGGAGATTGAATCGTACCCGCTTCAAATCTCTGTCTCCGCAGGGATTTTCATGGGCCCTTACTCAAACCTCTGTCACAGCTTGCTGTGTAATGTGAAGAAAATCATAACGCTTCCGTCGTACGGATTCCCCGTTAAACTGTAGGTCTCCTTTACTCAGAAGAATTACCTACCTTGGAGACCAGGCTTAGAATAGCTTCTTCGGGTTGAAGATGAAGCTTAGTTTACGAGCTGTGCCCGCTACTTCATCAAGCGGTATTTGAGATTTGTGCCATTAATTTTAAGATAAACTATGAAAGAAATATTAGATTTAAATTGATCCTGAACCACTGAGCGTCCTGGTATCTTCACATCAACAAAACATAGCGTTGCCAGATATGAGAATCAACTTTAAATTCTGTAAGAATGCCAGTTGAGAGTGAGATTCGAATCAAGGACTTTCTGTATTTCAGTCGTGTGCCTTAACCAGCTCTGTAACCAGATCGATGTACAGAAAAATACTAAATGGATGCATAACCAAATTGATGAACAAATATGTCAAAATTTACATTTTTGTATCCTGTATCATGGTCGAAATAAGATACCAATCAGGATAAAGTGTATCCCATATTTTAGCTGAGGACAAAATCCTTTTCTACGCTAAATTCCGTTGGAATTGGTTCAAAAATTTATGTGATAACCATGCACAGGTCAAAAATGGAAAATTTACGGCATTGAATTCTTTATCGTGGAGAAGTATGTTCTAATCAGCATAAAAAGTATTCTATATTCTAACTGGCAACGTAAGCTGTTACTATGTGATGTTTCGCTTATATCTATTCCTTAGTTTCTGCAAGATACGCGAACAGTCGGAAAAAATTTCTAAGCTTATGGTTTTGGACTCTGTATAGCGGGAATTTATAATGTATCGGGATACATATCCTGACCGACGATTTAAGCTATGGCTATGCGCAATTTCCGACCATTAAGTTTTTCGTTGTTTTTATAACATACACCACTATCCTCCCCCCCCCCTCCCCCGTGGACATATGACCTGTCGTGAAAGTTACCTGCGCCACTGAAGCTTCAGATTTCTTCAGTCAGCACGTGCTACTATTTTTTATACATTACTTAGATGCGCGAGCTTAAATACATTATATAGAACTAGATTATTTCTTCGTGTCACCTGGTAATTAGTATTTTTGAAGGAAAATACAATCGCAGTAAATCTTATCTCAGTCTTTTTAATAGCAAGGACACGAATTCTGAGTAATGTATAAAAAAATAGTAGTACCTGCTGACTGAGGAAACATGAAGCTTCAGTGGCGTTGGTAACTTTCACGACAGGTCATATGTCCGCGAGGGGTGGGGGGGGGGGGGAGGATAGTGGTGTATGTTATAAAAACAAACGAAAAATTATTTAAGTGATTATTTTCTGCTTTGGACTCACAACAACAAAAAATGTAATAATGTATTTTTTTAAATAATTAATAGGAATACTTATTATCAACCTTTACATTTTTGCATGAACTTTTTCCCTAAATCAGTCTTCACAAAATTCAAAGCAAGTTATGCTATAACTGAAATAACACAATTACTACGTTACGTCGTCGACGGAGGGTGGGTTAAATCAAACGCTTAGCGCTAATCAGGTATGCGACCACCTGACTTTTGAACACAAAGCGAAGCACTTAAACGACCTTCAGCGAGTAGGCGAATATTCAGTGAATGCCGTGGAGCGAGAAGCGTGAACTGCTTTTAAGTGTGTGGTTAAAAACTTCCTGGGAAACAACCTTAGCACATAGTATATCGACATAGTTGAGAACATGCTGATGAAATTGAAAATGCTTAATGAGTTTGAAGTTACATTTTTTACATTCTCCTCTTGACTTTTTTCCTCCAAATCTTGGTGCTGTAAGTAAGGAATAAGGTGAAAAAATCCGTCAGGATATCAAGGAAATGGAACGGCGATGCCTGGGAACTTGGAATGTTCGGATGATGGGCGACAGACTACTGCTGGATGCTTCAAAGGCCGGAGCAACGCAATGAAAAATAAGAAAGCACGAAATGAATGAGGCTAATGCATGTTTGTACCACATTCTCTGTATGCATCTGTTCACTGTGTGCATATTTCAGTATGTTGTTGTTTTAAACTTTTATACTACTTCATCATGATTCATGTGCCAGATATATTTACTACATCAATATATGATATCAATATTGGCAAAGTATCTGATTTGTGCCAAAACTTGTTGATACGATATTTGAATACCATTTTCGAATTCAGGAGGCAGAAATACACAGAGAACACACACTATTGCTTAAAAAGTTTTTTCACTGCTGCATAGTGTTATGATATGCATAATAGGGAAACCATTCTGTTAATATACACTGTAGCGTCTAGACTTAGCTTAGAGATAGATATCGTACTGCTTTGTCACTAAACAAACAGGGGACTAGTTTTACAAGAACTGTTTTCTTGTGATTCCTTTTATAGTTTACAGTATGTTCTGAATACCGCTCTTTATGAACCTAAACCAAATAACTATTTCAACAATTATTTTGTAACTTATATCATATGTTAAGAGGGTGAGTCAAATGAAAACTTTAAATATTTTTTTAAATATTATTTATTGTGCAGAAGTGGAACAAAGCTGTATCACTTTTCAACATAATCTCACCCACGCTCAATGCAAGTCCTCCAGCGCTTACAAAGTGCATAAATTCCTTTAGAAAAAAATTCTTTTGGTAGTCCGCGCAACCACTAATGCACCGCGTGGCGTACCTCTTCATCAGAACGGAACTTCTTTCCTCCCATTGCTTCTTTGAGTGGTCCAAACAGAACTTGGGGTAGATGGTGGATGAGGAAGACAGTCAAAATGCAGGTCTGTAATTGTTGCAACTGTTGTACGGGCAGTGTGGGGCCTTGCATTGTCATGTTTCAAAAGACTTGCTGCTGTGACAAACATGCATCACCGTACTGAACCTTCATTCTTCAATGAATTTCAATAGGTTTCACACCTTCACTACTCAAAAACCGAATAACATAATGCTGTTCTTCCCTGGTGCATGTCTCAAGTGGGGCAGCCATCTTTATACTGATACTGCGACGGTATTTGTGCATCTACACTATGCTGCCACCTACAGGCCATTCTGCACGCTGCTTGTAGCACGCTTACCAACTTACAGGATGAGCAGGATCTTTGGTTGTTTACGGTAACGACGCTTGTTTATTACGCTCATATTTAAATAACATTTTTTTGGTTAAAACTATCTCGTGCTTAGGGAGAGTGTGTTGTAAGCTGTATTTTAATGATTAATTAGTTCTAATTCCATATCTTAACCGCTTCGGTGTGTGGCGTCAAGCGGAGGGGCCGCTATGCAAAGAGATGAGGTAAGTGTGGATACATTCGTATACCAGAATGAGCAAGATATGTCAGAGCCTGTTAAGAAGAAATATGGTAATAACAATGACAGTGAGGACGATGAAAAACATAAAGTCAAAAAGAAACGTAAATCTGTTTGTAAGCTTATGTGTTATAAACCTAGTAAAGATGATTTAATACCATCTGAATTGATTTATAACAAGACTATGTATAAAGGAGCCAATCAGGAGAGTATATTCCTTTTACAGTTAACGCCCCAATTAGAAGGCGAGAACATGTTAAGCTGCGGGGAAAAGGATGACTATACATCACAGCTGGGCACCAGGGATTCTAGTAAGGACAATAAGGACAAAAGTAAACAATCTAATAGATTGTATAAAGCACAATCAGAAGGCCCTTATATAGTTATAATAGAGCCAACAGCTGGAGGAAACATGCCTCACCCACTTCACATAGGAAAGATTTTCTACCATTAGATTCCTGGTCTTAAACGCATAAGCCAACAGGTAAAAATAGAATGTCTCTGGAGTTCTTAGAAGCAGGAGCAGCCAACAAATTTACAGGCAACAATGCTTTATTACATTCGCTCAGCTTAGATCTGACAGACGAGGAGATCAAACTCAATATAAAATCAGCTGCACCGATCATTGACGTGCGGCGTTTTACTAAAAGAGTACGCTTAGATGGCAAGATTGAAACGAAACCTATACAAACAGTGCAGATAACGTTTGATAGTCAATACCTGCCTCAACAAATGGAAATATTTTACTTAAAATTTAAGGTAACACCCTACATCTCCCCTGTAATTCAATGTTTCAAATGCCTGAGGTTTAATCATATTGCTAATAATTGGAAAGGTAAAGAAAGATGTGCAAGATGTGGAGAAGAACACAAAATGTCTGACTGCAACAACGACTTCTTCAAATGCGTAAATTGCGGCGGTGATCATGTGGCAAACGACAGAACATATCCGGCGAGGAAACGCCAAGAAGAATTAAAAGAGACACAGGCATCAAACAATTGGACACCCATGGTACCCAGACATGACTATAGAGATAGTACAGAGCAAAACTTTCAGCACAGTCACCAAGGAAAAAATACCTTCTACAAGCGGTGAGCAATACAAGAGAATAAAATCTTCAGTGACAAAAAAGGTTCAATCAGAAGGAACAGACAGCACAGTAATTAACGAGGAAGTGATCGGTGTTATCGTGAAAACAGTGCTCAAAGTTATATCTCAACATATGAAAGGAAAGCTGTCAGCAACAGTGCTCAAAAAATACATGAAGTATCCACTAAAAGCATACTGCAGGAAATATGTGAGATGAGCCTAGTTGGGCCTACCATGGAGACGCTTTGTACAACAACTGAGAATGGCTAGGAAGAAACAAATGATCATCCTACAGTGGAATGCTAGAAGTCTCTACTATAAGTGGAATGATCTCCAAAGGATAATGGAAGAACATAAAGCTAATGTGGTGCTGATTACCGAAACGTGGCTTCGTCAATCGTCCATCCTCATTCACAGGAATGACAGAGAGAATGGGTTTGGAGGAGTGGCCATTATGGTCAGGAAGGGAATAAGCAGTTGAATTAGAAATATTGTTGCACCAATAAGTGAACTAGAAATTTTATCTGTCAACATTAGACTAGGAAGCAACATCAATACAATTACTGTCATCTACAAGCCGCCTCAAATTAACATGAGTGAAGAAAATTGGACTGCGATATTTAATCAGCTTCCACCTAATAGCTTTTTGGGAGGAGACTTTAATGCTCATCATCCACTGTGGCATGATTTTCAAGGAAATAAGCAGGGAGAAGAGCTGGCTCAAGCTATCACATCATCCTCATTATCAGTGCTCAATAATCAACATGGAACAAGACTCGGTGCTCCATATCAGAAGCACTCTTCCCCCGATATCTCAATCATATCAGCAAATCTGTTGCTGAGATCGATATGGGAAATCTTAAAAGATACTCTAGGTAGCGATCAATTCGTTATTAAAACAACTATTGACATGTCATTATTGCAAAACTTTAACACTCAAATGAGACGCTGGAATTGCAAGAAAGCGAACTGGAAACTATATCAAGAAAAAGTCAATATGCGACTGGGTAAGAATTCAGAATCCTTAACTGACTTGCAGGTCCGTTACAACGAATTTGAGGAATGCAGAAGAGTGTATACCAAGGGCCAACTTCGGAATAAAGAAACCAGACAGCAGAAAACCTTGGTCGAACAGCGACTGCTCCAGAGCCGTCGCATTGAGACGCCTAGCTATTAAACATATAGACACGACTCAACCTTAGAAAACTTTATATTGCTCAAACGAAGGTCAGCTGAGGCAAGAGCAATTATTCGACGGTCAAAACAAGACGGCTGGAAAAATTTTTGCTCTAGCATTTCGTATGGTATCTCTTCCCAAGAGATGTGGAGGAAGATATGTTGGTACAAGGGCGACAGGACGGTTGCTAACTGGGTCAATACTGATAATGAAGCAGCGGAATTATTTCTTAGCAAGACTGCGCCTTTGTTCGTCCCATTAAATACGGAACCTGAATCAGGAAACGATTCTAACGCTAATTCCACCAGATTGGGGGAACCACCCTTTCTTATGTCAGAATTGATCTGTGCCTTGAAGAAGGAAGACACTGCACCAGGAATGGACAAGATCACTTACTCCATGATTTACAACCTACCGCAAAAGGCGAAAGAGGTGCTCGTACAACTGTACAATGACATGCTGGCAGCTACGTTTGTCCCAGTACAGTGGAGAAATGTTTAATTATACCTGTGGCAAAACCTAACAAGGAAAAAATAACGTTTCCTCGTACCGCCCTATATCTCTTCTACAGCAAAGCTGATGAGTGCGATGATAAAAAACAGAATTGAATGGCATATGGAACATCATAGGTTGCTTAGTGATCGAACGATGGGATTCCGCAAAGGGTACAGCACCATGGACAATTTAAGTACCTTAATTACTGACATACAGCTGACTTTTGTTAGGAGAAACTTCCTTCTTGCCGCTTTTCTTGACATCAAGGAAACCTACAATAATGTGCAGATCAACATACTTAGGGAAATAATGGAAAATATAGGACTCTCGAAAAAACTTTCGTCATGGTGTTTTCATTACCTGGCGCACAGAGTACACATTATCTCTACTTTATGCGGTGACTGCTTCAGTCGACATATATTCCAAGGTTTGCCTCAGGGAGACCCAATGAGTCCTGTTCTATTTAACCTATCTTCAATACGCTGATGATTTTGTGGTCTATGTTTCTCATCCTGACGAACAAAAAGCAAAAAATTTGCTCGAAACTCAGGTAAATGAAGTACAAATCTGTCTGAAAGATAGAGGCCTAGAGCTTTCGGTAGATAAAAGTAAGTTATGTGTATTCTCACAAAGACAATTTCAGAATAATGTCTTTAAAATTTCAATAGGTGGATATACTATGGAAGTAGTCTCCGAAGTAAAGTTTCTGGGGATGTGGTTAGACACTAAACTGTCATGGCGAAGACATATAGCAGAACTAAAACAATCATCCATACGGGGAATAAATATCATCAAGGCCCTAGCAGCTCTGAGTTGGGGCACGGATCCCAGAATCCTGAGAAACATTTATTATAGCTTATTGAGGAGCAGACTCGAATATGGGGGATTTCTCTACGAAACTGCGTCAGTTTCTACCCTCAGAAAGTTAGACATCATCCAATCGGCAGCTTTAAGGGTGGTAGGCGGTTTTCTTAAAACTACTCCCGTTGCTGCGATGGAGGTAGAAACAACAACTCTTCCATTAGACATAAGAAGAAAGAAAGTGGGAATGAATTTTTGGATAAGAGTTTGTTCCACCAAACGACATCCACTAATAAGAAAAGTGCAGCTTCTTGCTCATGAGCATTCTTGGAACCTATCTAAGTAACATAAACTACCTTCACTTGTGAATTTCTTTCAAACAACAGCTCAGTGGGCCATTTACAGTTCAGATATCAATGACTCGTACAGTGAGGAAGAACTATGGCAACGGTCAGATCTATCCCCTCTAGTTCACATTTACCTTATGACAGACCGATCAATGAAAAAAGATCACAGTGAGGAGGAACTGAAGTGCCTCACACTAGAAGCACTGAACTCGAGATGCAAGGCGTGGCACAAAATTTTTACAGACGGCTCAAAGGAAATAGGAAAGGCTTCCGCTGCTGCATTTGTAGACTCTGGTCGCTGCGTTCACGAAGCCTACAGGTTACCAAGCCAGTTTTCGACGTTCTCATCAGAGCTTAATGCCATTCTAAAAGCGTTGCAATACATTCATTCGACAGCCTAGTCAAACATAGTGATCTGTACATATTCTAGAAGTAGGCAATAATGGAAGTATCAAAAGGAAGATGCCGGAACTATTTAGTCTATGAAATAGCCAGGGAACTTCAGAAGTTATCGGTAGAAGGAATACAAGTGCAGTTCCAGTGGGTACCGAGCCATGTTGGGGTGTTGGGAAATGAGACAGCAGACAGAACAGCACGTCGCCACCTTACTGCTGCACAAACAGAAAAAGTCTCGGTACCCTGCACAGACTTCAAGGCCATTGTTACCAACATTGTTAAGACTGAGTGGGAGAAGAGACTGCCAGGGAAAGGGACCTTGGTTTCGAGCCATCTGAAACAAAATAGTAAGCAAGCCATGGTACGCTCAACTAGAACTGAACAGGAAAGAAATTACTTTAATGCAATGTAGTCTTCACGGGTGTACCGCCGTGAAGACTACATTGCAGTCATACGCCGGGAAAGTCTTCGTTCTTACAATTACTTTAATGTACAGACTTAGGACAGGTCACACTTTATTACGTGACATAAAATACGTCATGCGGTTGGTGGATTCGCCGATGTGCCTATCGTGTGATTCTGTAGAGGATATTTATCACTTCATGCTGAGCTGCAAGCAACATCAATCAGCGAGAAAACAACTGCTAGAAGATGGTCTAAAAATAACTGATATAACTTCTCTGATAATATATCTCTCAGTTCCGAGCTAGAAATCGGTCAAGATAATTTCCCTGTATGTTAAATGTACTAAAGGTGTAATTTAAAATTAATTCGAATATATTGTAAAGCTATAAAATAAAATTTAAAAAAAGAACTTACAGGATAACGGCGCGAAATTTCGATTTTTTATTACAAATTTAAGGTTTTCATGTGACTCACCCTCGTATAAACATTTAATTAGACCGGAGTTAATTGGCAAAGAGCATTCAAAAAATCTAAGAAAACTATTCGACTTTAATAACATGGATGTCGTTGTCTCCCAGCCAAATAATTTAATTTAAAATATGACAAAGCACAAATATCACACTATATAAATTTTAACTTCCACCAGTTTAATAAGCAGTATACTCCATGGCCAAGTAAGGATTGTGTTCTGACAATATGAGGCCAGCTGTGGAATGGATCTGGAATTATACTTTACCTTACTTTTTTTTAAAAACTTGTGGCTTTACGCCTCGTCGACGTCGAGGTCATTAGAGGCGGGATGGGACTGGGAACAAGGAATGGGAAGAAATTTCGGCCATCGACTTTTGTAGGAAGCATCCCGGGATTCGCTGGAGTGATTTGGGGAAACCATGGAAAACCCAAATCTGGATGCCCGGACGGGGATTCGAACCACCGTCCTCCCGAATGCGTGGCCAGAGCGTTAACCAATCACCCACCATTCTCGGTTTTACTTTACTAGTTTTGGGGTTACACACTTAATACAAGTACAGAAATAAGTTAATTTTATATTTTGAAGATTCATGGATGGTATCAAGCATTTATCACAATTTTCCACGTTCAGCAAATTGTACTTAACTGAAAGATACTGATTGAATATTATGTTGATAATTTGACCACAAATCCAGCCGAAAGTCAATGGCATTATAATAATTCAGGAAAGTCAGGCCGTATTCATAAGAGCACATTAGCTGTCGGCTATTTGGTCACGCAAATTGTCATTCAGTGGGTGTGTAGTGAAAAGGTCATAACTCCGACTGAAAGGACAATGCGTGGGACTGGATTTCTCCAAGCATGACCTTTGGTACCACACTGCGGTGGCATTACTTCCCGCTGTCGACACTTACAGCTAGCAGACGGAAGGCTCCCGCCACCTCCGTTTCTTTAGTCTCATCAGTCACTCGACTGGTTTCAAGCAGTTGAACTGTTATTTTTATTCTGAGCGAATCTCAACATACCCGTTACTTGTTACGTCCTCAAGCATTTACTGCACATACTTTAGTCATTAGTCCACCCCGTTAGCTTAGTTGATTGCGGCACCGTGAAGGAGTCCGTCGATTGACACAGGGTTGATTGGTTCGAGTCCTTGTGGTGAAGCAAATTTCATAGTGAGGACTTGGCCGGCAGTGTAGGAGAGATGGTGGTGCACAGCTCCCTAATCATCAGATGTTACACTGTGTTAAATCCCAAACCTCTCCGGAGTGTGTATGGAGTGAGGACAGCTGTTGGTGGTGTTACGTCCGTCGGATGGGAACATTAAGCTTGGCGGTCCTAGTTGTGTCTTTCGGAAGAGTAGGCCTGAATGGGTCAGCGCCGTATTTCACCCTCTCCCTTCTTTCATCTCCCAATTACAACACAAAAAAAATGCTATACACTGGACACGCACACCATTAAAATCATGCACGCTTTTGTTTCTTTTTTTATGACTTTGCGCCTCGTCGACATCGAGGTCATTAGAGGCGGAAAAGGATTGGACAAGGATTTTTTTATATTTTTTTTATGGCATGTGGCCATGTTAGCCATACAGCCAGCTCAACGTGTGTGTTTTCTCTTACAATGTATACATTTCATTTCCGTGTGATTATTTTCAATCTTCTGTAAGGACAACACAATACGAACACAACATTTAATTAAAACCACCCATACCCTCGGCCGGACTCGAACCGGCGACCCCTGCAACGCGAAGCAAGCACGCTACCCCTACGCTGCCGGGGTCGGCGGACAAGGAATTGGTAGGAATTAGGCCATGGCCTTTAGAAGGAACTATCCGAGCATTCGCCTGGAGTGATTTCGGAAACACATACTTAAAATAACACAAACACTGTCACATGGGGAAGGCAACGGGAAACATCGCTGTTTATCTTCCAGAGACGTTCGCATGCAGGGATAAATATCCTCCACAACTACCGCCTACACCCTGAAACTGATATGACATTAATAGAAACACGTATTAGTCCCTGCCTGAATATACAGTTTCTCCTTTCCACTGCTTCTTTCAATAGTAAATTCACCAAAGCATTATGTCTTACAAATAGTGTTACCCACCGTCTTGTTGTTTCTGTTGTACTTTTAGATAGGCTAAACTTCTTGTACCAGTGATTTACATTCCACGTTCCGAACAGTTTGAGTTCTTGATTTCTGGTATCGTTATAAAGCAACTCTGCTTATGAGATCATTCTTGCATCTGTAACAAGTATAAAATTTATTTAAAAAACATTCTTATTTAACATATTGTTGTTTTGCAATAGGCTACTCTTATTTTGAAAAATAATGTCCGGAATGGTTCTTTCCTTGTTCCGTTTCTCGCTTTTAAAGACCGTAAAGACATAAGTAAAAACAAATAAAGAAACAATAGTGTTACACTTCATTTGTTCTATATTCTTTCCCCTCCAGTATTCTCTTACTGCTTTCAGATTTAGTCTTCATATTTTGAAAATTTTGCTGGGTGTTGTGGGTTTTTGAAAATACTTTTCCAAATGTTTCTTTGTTCTTAAAAAATATGAAAGGTCTTTCATCTTTCATGGTTCGGAGTCCCACATAAAACTGTAGGTCCCCATTATCCGGTCGGATTGTCGCATGATTGCTTTTCTGGGATTTAGGGATAGTGTTAAAATCTTTATTTCATTTCGTTCATAGCAGTCAAGGCAAGCCCAGAGCTGTTCCCCAGCATGTAGCATTAGGACCAGATGCTTTGCCGAGTCCACGACTCTCGTGGTATAGACACCAACTCCTTACCGCTGCACAGCTACCCGTTAGAGCTGAACCGGTGGTTCAAGGACGTGAGCAGCTACCAACGTGCTACGCTAACACCTCCCCCTACCCTAGTACCTAGTCATCAGTAGCCAGTCAGAACACTTGTTCATTCTAAAATCTTAACTAGCCAATCAGGAGTTAGCTTATCCTCTCCATTAGCGACTGCTGCGCGATCTCATGGCGAAGACATTCGCTCGCCAGTCGTACCAAGATCTTCGACTCAAACATCAATGCACTAAGGTAATATCCATGCTAAGCTTATCTAATATTCATGATTGCATTACATTAGGAACTATCTCAAGTCAATCCATCCTCCAACTTATTTAGAGAGTGATTCAATACCAAGCCTATTATTGTTACTACGCCACCATATCGTAACGAATACCAATAGTGTCGCCAAAATTAGATTACAATCAGTGTGTTTACGAAATAACATCTATATCTGAAGTGTTTGTACCTGTCTTTCCTTCGCAAGTTAATAAATAGTCAATTATGTTGTACGCTGTGTGTTTCCTGATCACTGAAGTAATCGATAAGATAAATCTAGATAAATTATGCTAAGTATCTATTCAGATGTTTCCAAAAAGACTAACAGAAGGTAATATAGATATTCCAGAGCTTGTTTACTAAATGCTAATATGAAATAAGTATTTAACCTAAATTCTCGGCATTCTGTCACTTACATTTAACCCTGCGGGTAACTGGTGGCAGTCGAGACGAATCCAGAAGGTCACCTTGCCGAGATTAAAAGCATCCGCTCTTCTCACACGCGACAGGATTACCGGGTCTTGTAGCTCAGCGATTAAGGTGTCTGACGAGATCGAAATCCCGGTCTCAGTTGCGATTTTCAACGGACATTAACCCAACCTTCAGCCCTGCCACAGTTTGATGTGTAATATGAAGCACGCCAGAACGCTTCTGTGGTTTGGACTGCACGTTAAGCTGTAGGTTCCCATATCCGGTACGTTTACCTTGTTAGGTTAGATAGACACAATTAGCACATTGCGCGACGGCAAATCGAAAACACTGTCACCAGGCAGCCTGAACAATTCTTCGGGATCTCCCGGCCAATAATGCCATTGAATTTATCATCAGTAATCAAAGTGAAGTACGTATATATACAATATAATACAGAAATACATATATATCAATTATATATACAGGAGATCCGGTTATTTAGAGCGACAAAATAGGTAGAAACCCAATTTTTAGGAAAAGATTGAAATTTTTTTAATTTTCGAAGAACTGTAACTCGCATGGTTTTGATTTTAGAAAAAAAAACCTTATACTGGAAAAGTTGTAGAAAATTTTGTCCTTTTTCATATTGGAAAATGAGTATTTCTTGCTAAGACAAGCCAGGAAGGAGTTACAGACGAAGAACTGAAAAAGTACCAAAATTGTGACAGTCTTCGGTTATTCAAACCTATCATTCGAGACATTTTTATGTAATATTAATAGATTTAATAAATCATTCACCTTTCGTTATTTGCAATTATGTATACGAGTTTTACGTTTGCAGTGTAGTCTTGAGCAAATATAGTTGTTATTATTTTCGACGATATTTTTACAAAATTAAGTTTAGCCTGGTGTTAAGAGTAAGAGTTTTAGCGTGAATGTCAAACAATAAATATAAAAAGAGAAATAAGAGAGGCAAGTACGTTCACCCACGATTAAATAGCTGGATCTGCGTATTTGATTGTGGATAAGTCACGACCTCTTAGTACATTTTTCTGGTACTTCCTTTTGATTTGACATCCTCGATCATGCTTTAGGATGGAGTGATCTGGGGAAACCGGAGAAAGCCTAAATCGGATTGCCGGAATGGGATTCGAACACGCGTCCTCCCGAATGCGAGGTCAGAGCGTAACCGCTCACCCACCACGCTTGGTCAGATGAAACCGTTTATATTAACCAACTTACTAGCTGTTATTTTTTAGCAGAACTGGAACCATCACTATTCGTTGGAAGCATTAGTGTGCATACAAACGAGGTGAATAAAAATCCATGCGGTTTTAATTTCTCGCCGTGTTTAAATTTCTTCGAGAACTAGAAACTCTAACGTCTTTTTATAGTGTCTTTTAAGATATATCTTGATATTCCTCTGGTTCATGTATCAGTATCATCGGATATTACTATTACTGTTATCTTTCACCCAAAACAAGATTGGTAAAGACAAGTCTTCATGATGAGCAGTGTTTTAGTCCTGTAGGTGTCAATGGTACATGGTATCCAATAGCATGTTATACAAAGCGTAACTCACCCTTACGATGCTTGCTGATTCTATTATTAACAGAAACGTCTTTATGAGACTTTGATTGCTTGAACTGGAAGTACTAACTGGATTTTTAATGAAAAATAATGACTAACGATTAATTACAATTACGTAGTCAGTTATATCATTGTAGAAAACATATTTCCAATAGAAATTAAATGCTCCTGCTCCATTTATTCATGGCCCAGCAATCCACGCTTTCTGCCTTGTTGGATTACAAACTTTTCACAACGAAGAGAATGTGGGGTTGATTGAGAATAGCCATAAAGTGATGAGATTCCCATTTGGCGGTCAAAACAGGAAATGTCGCAGATATCGCTTTATCGAAGCCTCTGTGTGATATTGGACTACGCAAACACTATTATCCCTGTGTAATACAGATGTGGCTGAATCATCGGAAATTGTCGTTCTCCATCTCCGACAGAATCGCTTTTCAGCCAGTTGGTGAATTACTAGCTCCACCTAATTAGTGTTATGACTCCGTATCCCGGTGTAGATCGTCTTCACAATGTAGTCTACAGAATCAATCCGTCAGAGCTGCTGAGCGTCACCAACTCCTTTAAAGCCATGAACTCCGGACGAACATCAAATACTACTGTATAGCGTACAGTTAGTAATTGGATCATCGCCTAACGCTTTTGATTTCTTAAAAAAAGGTATCTCTTAAACAAAAATTCTAATAGTTGTTTAATACAGGAAAAGAACTTACCGTCCATTACACGCTCCTAAATGCAACTGATTATTTTGTTCTCTAACAAAGCGTAATAACAGCTGTTAATTATTAAAATCAATGATGTTTGCTATGATTAGCAAACATAACGTTAATGATGCAGACTTTTACTTTTTTATACCTTCACGATCCATTAATATCCCTAGGAGTGGTATTATTGACATTTCCTTCTTCCTAATTGGATAGTAGTAAGTGTCTCGTTGTTAATTATTATATAAATAAAATAATTAATCCATGATACAGTTTAAAATTTTAACTGTTTTTATTTCCCCAAAACATACACAACTTCAAAGATACTGGTCACTTATATAGACAAACACTTGCGATTACATTCGACACTTATTCCAAAGACAATACTGCCCACACTAAAACTGTTCGCCCAAAAATGTCTTTGCCGACGTAAACTGTGTCCATTTAACTGTCATTGTAAAACTGTCTCTTAGTCTCTGCCGCTAGCTTTATATAAGTTTCATCGAAAGTTGTAGAACATTACAAAGGCTTCCTACTGATATATCTTGAACTTTAACAATACTCAAAGAGTTAATTTTTTTAAAAAACGATTCAAAATTAATACATAATCATTTACAATTATTACGAAATGGTCAAAAATGACAATTAAAGCTATTTAAACAAAAAATTATTCACATAAATCATTTTAAACTGTAGTAAATCATTCTAAACTGTAGTAAATCATCCTTTAAACATCGTAGCTTACCTTAATACTTGGAATTACAAACATTTAAGCAATTCTCTTGCATAGTTCTCTCCTTAATCGTATTAAATAGTATTTACATATCTTTTTTCATAAAAAAAATAGATTTGCAACAATTTACAGTATATATCAAGACAAACATACAAGATCATGTTGAATCAAACTCTAGCTTGCTACAAATGCTTAATAAAACACAATTCCATTTAAAGTCTAGTTGTGAGGACTGTTACAACCCCTCCCCAGGATTCACTTGATTTTACGTAGTTAAAATTAATTGAATCCGTCATGAAGTTAAGCAGGTTCTAGGTACACATAATGTCAATATAAACAGATCAGTATTAATCAACCATAATACAATTATACAACGGATATATACAAGCCTTCATTGGCTTCAACATTTGTGCATTCTTCTTAACACTTATTCTTGTTGCAATAAATAAATGTCTATTTACGGATCCAATCATTTTCTTAGTTACTGTTATACAAAACAAACATTTTATTCCATCATCTTAAGTTACCTTTTTTCTTACGTATGGTTTTACGCCACGTCGACGACCAGGTCATTAGATGCGGGATGGGACTGGGGACAAGGAACAGGAAAGAATTCGGCCACATTTTTGAAGGACGCATCCCGACATTCGCCTGGAGTGATTTAGGGAAACCATGGAAAACCCTCATCTGGATGCCTGGATGGAGATTCGAACCGGCGTCCTCGAGAATGTGAGGCCAGAACCTTAACCGTTCACCCGCCACTCTCGGTCTCTAAGTTACTACGTAAATTACTTTTTTCGAACCTTCCAGTTTTCTTATATCTTTTGAATGAACATCTAATACTCCCCATCTATATACACAGAGCTTCACTATATATTGACAGAGACATAAACTTTGAATTGTCTCAAACAGCAAACTTTGGCATATCCATACAACGGCTGTTGGATCATTTGGTTCTGTTTTTACAGGTTGTTTGTCCCTTATCAGTAATTTTGCTGAATCTACTGGCAATACATATTTACAATCATCACTACTGCAGTTCAGCCCCTCATTACCTCCAATTCCATTGTCTATTAAATGATTAATACTATCTATACGTAAGAAACTATCTGAATCAGTACCAACAACTGTCCTAACAACTGGCTCAATGACTTCCTCCACAACATGATTATTACCTCCTACATCAAAGAGTGTACAAAAAATTGTGTCACCTAAGTAACATTCTGCATATTTTTCCTAATCAGAAACCGGTAAAGGGAACTTCTTACTCCTAACAGTTGCATCGATACTATCACCTACATCAAATAAAGAGATAAGCAACGTATCAGCTAAGTCACATTCAGAACATTTTTCCAACTTAGGGATTGGTACATAAGCCTTTTCAATCTCCCTCGGTTCGGTAGACAAACATCATAACTCACAACTCTCCTCCTCATCTGGGTCTTCTTCTATCGACACCACTATGTCACCCTCATCTTCAAGATATCTGAGCATTTTTGAAAATTTTCTCCCCACCTTTATAAACAAATATAGTCCATGCCACGCTGGATCACACTAGATTCAGATAGTCATACTGTATACTACAAATTCTGCATTATTTTTGGTAATTAACCTGTGACCATCATGTAAATCTTCTACACAAAATTTATGAATATCACATATTGAAATGAGTGACAAGGTACTCTGGTACTCTGATGTTCCCTTTTCTGCTCTACCCTTTCATCAACCCTTGCATCATCAAAATCATTAATTACATCACTCATTACTATACCCCTATCATGAAATTCCCTTGCTGCTCCCCCCATTGCACTGTCTACCACAACAGGATTATTATCCACGTTACATTCACCAACTTCCTCGTCACATCCAGGAGTTACCACTTTGTCATATTTTAGAGATGCTACTACACATGCATTACCATTAGAAACTACTTCTATTACACACAAATCAACTACCTGATCATAGTAGGAAGGATTTCCATCTCTTGAACAATTTTATTATTATTAGAGCCAAATGCTTCCTTATTAACACTTACTTTTGACTTAACACTAACGAAATACTTAAGGACATTTGAACTACCATTGTTTTTAAATATAGAATTTACCTTATGGGAACCGGTACCTGGACCCAAACTATTTCCTACCACTGTCGGGTCGAAAGCAGTGGTGGTCTTTAGTTAGGCTGCCCCCCCCCCCTCCCCACGCTGCTTTTCACTTTCAGGCTGTGTTTTGTTCTCTCACTCTCCCATTATCATTTCTCCTTGCATAATTATCACGACCTCTCCCCCTGGATCTACCATTTCGTGACCTATGATCCCTCTTGGAAGACTCCTGCTCTCCTTCCTACGGTAATAATTGAAATACCAATCAGAGAATGACTCCTAAGAATCAAAAAGCCTAAATAATTCAGAAACCCTGTCCACGTTGATTACATCCAAAGTAGCTATTAAATTTCTTGTTTGCTGAGGTAGCCTAGCTCATATTAAATCAATGCATTCTTCTTCCCCATAAGGATGGTCTAAATCAGTGGTTCCCAACGTTGACCGTACCGCCCCCCAGTGGGCGTTAGGGAGCTCGAAGGGGGCGTTTGTGAACAAAGGCAAATTTGGGGGGCGTTGACGCCCAGCCAGCGCCCCCCTAGCCAACACTGGCAAGGACTTGCCGATAAGATTAATTAATAACAGAAAAACATTGAACAAATGTTTCAGCAAAGGCCCTAATTTCAAATGTCGCTTTAAGCAAGATCAGTGGGGATTAAAAGTTGGTATTAGTACATTATATCTTTGTTCCTAACACCTGCTTCAATGGTTGATGAATGAGTCGCAACAAGCGCTGTGCACTACAGGGATCATCATTATTAGTATGTTTATGTTCCGGATCGCTCAACAATGTTTATACGTTTACACTGGTCAGTGTTCGATTGTTCGGTAGTGCCTTCTGACGGAGCGACTGCGAACCTGTGCAGTATCTACAGTTTACGTTGACCTACTTACTGAAGATTATTTATTTTGGAATATCTATCTGCCACAGAAGTTAGTACATATTAATTATTATTATTTGCTTATTATTCTATTTACTGATCGATATTATGTGACCAATGTGCTGTGAAATTTCAACTATGTTTTAATCTTTTATTTAATTTTTGTATCATGTGCTAACTGCACTTGATTCTGTACTGATCACTGCTACTACTCCTATTATTATTATTATCAACATCATTTTTTACATTTAGAAATTTTTAAAAGTGTAAGAATACCTATGGTTGACATGAAGTTGTATGAAATTCAAATTTAAGAAAATACTGTGATCCAGAAAACCAGCAACACTGTCAGGTCAACTGAACGGGTCAACGGGTTCGGCGATAGTCTCTTCTGTCGATGGTGAACAGTTTCTGCAGTGCATGTGGTTACCATATGCGGAAGCGCGTATCTTTTTAGCAAAATAGCAGCTTCGGGAAGTACTTTAACTCTCAGTTAATATAAGTTTGCTTTACTTTGTACTGAACGTGAATATGGAAATGTTATCATAATGAAATAAACAAGTGTATGCATTCGTAGTTTAAACGGGAATGATATTTCTAGTATGGTTAGCCTCTCTGTCATAGGTAGGTGTTCCTTAAATCGAGAGGGGTGTCGAATTTACGTTTATCAATAATAAATGGGCTTTAATTGCAAACTGAACAAACCATCATACCGTTTACAACATACACTATGGGAGGCGCTAAGGCACCTAATCGATATGTGGCGTGTTTCCGGTACAAACAATGTCATATTTGGGAGCCTACAGCTCTTATATTGTATCGTGGGCAGATATTGAAATCACTCACTTGCTAAGTACTTCGTGTAAGGCCGGCATATATTGAAACGGGATATTGTTAGGCAGTTTTCACATTGGCAAAACCCGTGCCGGATACAATGTAATCAAATGAGAGCTTTAACACGTAAGACTCATTCACACCAGCGGTCAGCTCAGCTCAGGTCAAAAATCGCTATACACGTAATACAACCGCTAGTGTGAATGCTATCCTGTATTGTGAGCTGAGCTGAGCTGAACTGACCGCTAGTGTGAATGGGCCTTACACATAGTCCGGTCTGACAGATCACTGGTGCAGGTGATGGAGAGGATCTAATCTCAGTCCCGATAATTTTCTGTAGTTTTTGTAATAAGTAATTACTCGCGCGATACTATGACATTAATCGAATTAGTTGATATTAAACCTTATTTGTGAGATAAAACAGCCAACTATTTTAAAGTTAGAACAGAATGCGTGCAAAGAGATTTTCACATTTTTGAAAGAAAATTTTGAAGTTATAACAATACAGAACAGGTTACACAATTTATTTAGTTAATTTGCCACGGCAACATACCTTCGATACTGACAAAGTATCTTTGTGTTGATACCACAAATAATAGCACAACCAGATTTACAATTTTAAGTAAAGTGTAAGTTAATTATAATGTTTGTTAGTACTAATGATAAATATTTAATTTATCATTTTTCAGTTGGTTTCATTTTCTTTTCATTTCGAAATATTCTTTCAGAAATGTATACATCTCTTTCCATGCCTACGTTTTAGTTTACTTGTGCTTATTCCCAATGTGTAGGTCTCATGTAAGTCAGTAAAGTTTGCTCCTTTAACGAGATCCTTAAAAATCAATAGAAGAAATTTATAGATTTCAATCTCAGTCGTAGATATTGTATAATATTTAAAAAATTGATTTCATTTCCTAATTGGTCAAAATTTTCAGTGAAACAAACATATAGCAGAATATTTGTGTACCTAATTTATTTCACTTTTTCTAGGCCTCTTTTTGTATTTGAGTCAACACAGTATGTATCCAGTACTGTATGTTAATGAAAAATTTACTATACTTAGTTCTACGATATAATTAACTATTAAAATAACGTTTTTTGAATGGTGGATTCCTATTTCTTCCGCCAAAGCAAAAAACTTATTGAACTCGATGCGATAAGGCCGCCGCCGGCTCCGGTTTTGCCGGTGTGTGTGAAAACAATATTAGGCTATACGACTTTTTTTTAAAAAATAAGTTTTATTTTTTAAATTTTATATTTTCTATGGAGTGAATTGGAAGCACTTAAAGAAGATTTTAAAAACAGATTTCAGGATATTCTTAACATGACCATTCCAGATTTGGTATTAGAATCTTTCTCAAACTTACAAACAGCAGATTTATCGCTACAGGAAGAGTTGATAGAACTGTCAAAAAATGAAGAGTTAAAATTGAAATTAAAAAATGTATATCAAGAATTTTGGCTACAGAGGTATATTCCAGATTTATATCCGGCTTTGTGGGCTGCAACAAAAAAGTTTTTTATTGCATTCCCTGAAAATCCAAAATACCTGGCTGTAACTCTTGATAGAAGTCTCACTTTTAAAAGCCACTGTCGCAATGTCAAGATGAAAGTATCAGCACGCAACAAAATCTTAAGCAAGTTGACCGGATCTAGCTGGGGAGCTAACCCAAGCGTCATCCGCACCTCTGCCTTAGCATTATGCTACTCCGCAGCAGAGTATGCATGTCCTGTGTGGCAAAAATCCAGCCATGCTAAGACAGTAGACGTTGAGCTCCACAGAACATGCCTGCTCATCACAGGTTGTCTCAGACCATCGCCTGTAAGCAAAGTGGAGATACTAGCTGGCATCGCCCCTGGAGATATACGCCGGGAAGTTGTCACCAGCGTGGCAAGGCTTAAAGTGATTGAAGACGTCCGACACCCCCTACATAGCTATACACCAGCGCCATCGAGACTATAGTCCGGTTCAAGCTTCATGCAGACTTCAAAGCCACCAACTGCGGCTCCAAGCAATGAAAGAATATTGGCTTGGCAGAAGAGATTACAACAAGGGTTCGAGTGGATCAAGCAAGAGAGGGTCTACCACCTGGGTCTGAAAACCATGGCTCATATGGAAGTCGCTAAATAGGCTTCGAGTTGGATGTTGGCCGCTGCAAAGATACACTTGCCACTTGTGGATACGTGGGAGAACAGCCAGATACCACATCTTCGTGCGGCGAGAGAGAAACCATGGTACATTTTCTGTCCACAACTTGGAATAAATGTATCACAATTTGAGCTCCAATCAGCTACTGAGAAAGCCATCACATTGGCAGAAAAACTACCACATATTTGATGCTGTCATCGACACGAGAAGAATAAGATTGCATTCCCGTCGTCATGTTTAGCATAAAGGGGATTTAGTGCAGTAAGCAATTTACTAACAAAGAAAAGAAACAGATTGCCAGTAGTGGAACGCGGCTATTTAAGACTCCTACTGACAAATATAGCACCAAACGTAGAAAAATGAGTATCATTACATCAAGCTCGGACCTCTCACTGGTAATTTTACGATAATTTTCAATATATGTTTTTAATCAACTTTTGTACAAGGCACAAAAAATGTTAATATTCTTTAATAAAGTAATTTAAAAAATCTGTCCTTGTTTTTAAATAATTAATATAGTCCAATTCACCTAAGAGGGGTGCCATCAAATCACTGTTTGAAGAAGTGGGCAACAAGCCAATTAAATTGAAGCGCTATGGTTTACACAATGTTGATTACAACAACAAAAGACGTCGGTGCTATTTTTTTTTTCAAACAAGGGGGCGGTGAGTAATATTTTTTTTCGAAAAGGGGGCGGTAAGTCAAAAAAGGTTGGGAACCTATGGTCTAAATATTTACACTTGATTCAACATTTATGAAAAAAAATCATGCTGACTCTCGCTACCCGGTTTTTAGGGCCTACCAGTATACAATTTTCTTTCTCCTGAAACTTCCTACTTGTTGACCAAAAATATTCCAGAAAGTTTTCTTTGAACAGGTTATAGTAATTCACTTCACTAACTTGCCTATCGCCCCATGTCCTAGCTTAGGACGTTAGATGTTTACATATTAGTGCAATTTTCTTACTGTTGGGTAACACATTAAAATATTAAAATCTTTAAGAATTATCTATAAATTCTGAAAGTTGGAGCCTTCCACTGTCATCATAGAATTCAAATTCTTTCTTAACATGAGCACTGACAGTTGGATTACCTGGTAAGGGAACAACACCTTGACATAGTTGAACCTGTAACCCACCATACTTTTTCTCCCACTGATTTACACTACTTTCTAATCCATGCGTAAATTGTTCCTGTTGCTGCACCAATGTGTTAATATTTTGTCCCATCTCCTGTCTCAACTCAGCAGCTTTAAATATCACTGTCTTTGAATAAACTAACATACTCCTTCCTCATTTTATCACAATTTTCATTGACTTCTTTCATCTCTTAATAAATCAAATTTTCACATTCAGTTTTATTTTGTTCACAAATTTTTGTAACATTTTCAAATTTCTCCTGACATGCTACTACTACTATCTCCAATTTAGAATCTAAATTGTTAATATCCACCTTAATTGAGAGCTAAAACCCTGAAATTGCTGTGTGATTTTCACATCAAAACAGTTAGTCAATTCATAGAGTTTTTTTATCATTGTTTTGTTGAAGTTTGAGAAAACTTATTATTGATTTCAGAAAATTTACTGTCATCGTCGCTCTTTAACTCAATTCTAATTTCAGAAAATTTGCTGTCAAATTTATCATTGAATTCAGAAAATTGAAAATTAATGTCAGAAAATTTGCTGTCAAATTTGACGTTGAAGCTTATAAATTTTGACTATCAGCCATTTTTAATTAATAATGAAATCAATTTTAAAACAAACTTGAGGATAACTGAAATTTTTCCAACCTGCACACAAACGAACATGCAATAACAAATATCATAATATTCAGTACTTACTGTTTGTCGTCAATTTTGAACCACTTAAACACTTTTTATTTCTCCTCGTAGCACTTTTCCTCCATTAAACTACACACTTTTTTCACTGAATATAAACATTTAATCACACTATACACGCACAAAACTCTTCACTTGTCGACAACACGTCGATCTTCCAAATACCCAGTTTTGACGTCGAAGAACGCTCGTATCCTGTGGCTGAAAAACTCCGCCTCTTGTCATCGGGAGGCCGCTGTTGATTCCAGTTGTCGAAATTCTCCAAAGTGTGCTGCGATTGGAAACTCCGAAGATATGATTTGCATATTGCAAGTCCGCAGCTGAATATTTTAGGAAATTGACATCTCACAGATGTGTAATGATTTCTTGTCCTGTCACGGTCGCCATATTAGGTGTCCCGTGGTTAATTGTTATATAAAATAATTAGCCTATGAAACAGTTTAAACTATTAATTGTTTTTATTTGTCGAAGACATACACAACTTCAAAGATACTGGCCACTTGTATAAACATACTCCAACGATTACATTCGACACTTCTTCCAAAGACAATACTGCCACACACTAAAACTGTTCGCCCAAAAATGTCTTTGCCGACGTAAACTGTGTCCATAAAACTGTCACTGTAAAACTATCTCTGAGTCTCTGCCGCTAGCTTTATATATGTTTCATCGAAAGTTGTAGACGAGTTCAAAGGCTACCGACAGATATGTCTCGAACTTTAACAATACTTAAACCATTAAAAACATTTTAAAATCAATCAAAATTAATACATAATCACTTACAAACATTACGAAATGGCCAGAAATGAAAATTAAACATATTTAAACACAAAATTATCCACTTAAATCATTTTAAACTGTAGTAAATCTTCCTTTAAACGTCGTAGCTTAAAAAACCGATTTAAAATGATTTACAGTAAATTGCAAGACAAACATACAAGATCATATTCAATCAAACTTTAGCTTGCTGCAAATGCTTCGTAAAACACAATTCCATTTAACGTTTAGGTTTGAGGGCTGTTACAATAGTCAATTTCTTAAATTAATACATGAAAGCAATACATTATTTTACTGACAAACTGAAGATTTTTCGGTTGACTAACAGTTGCGAGACTAGTTGAAACGTCTCTTGAGTAGCGCTGCCTTTCATACTCTCTGTCCTCAGTGACAGGGCAAGTTCCCTGCTGTGGCATATTATGAGTCCCCTCCTCCAGCAACCCCGCTGTAGCACTTTATTTGACACCTATGAGTTGTGGTCCAGCGCTCCTGTGTTTAATACTCTGTGGTTCCCCTACCGCTAAAAAACAGTTCGGGGCTCTTTTTAAAATCTATACATGTAATAAAACTAACTAAAAAAGAAACTCAGCACAGTTAAGATATTTTTCAAAAATTGAGTTGGGGTATTGTTAGAACTCTGCGGAGATTTTAATTTGTGCCTGTCGGTTTGTTTGCAAGTTGGGATGAATGGGATTATTGCAAAAAACTTCTGGTCAGATTCTGACGGGGTTTAGATTGATGTACAGCTCGTGGTCCCGCGGGAAATAGGGCTATGCTTCATTTAGATGTGGCATCATAAGGCTGACATGATAATTTTTGTTGAACGCAATTCACGCAAAATCTACGCGAAGGATTTTGATGGAATTTAAATTAATATACAGCCCAGGGCCCCAAGGCTGTAATAAGGTATGTTTTATTTAAAAGCTAAGGAATGTTGAAAAATTAAGTTAACAGCGTCCATTTACAGTGAAGT
This sequence comes from Vandiemenella viatica, assembly GCA_031002005.1. Lineage (NCBI taxonomy): Eukaryota > Metazoa > Arthropoda > Insecta > Orthoptera > Morabidae > Vandiemenella > Vandiemenella viatica. The sequence continues at coordinate 13,942,004 of CM061919.1, forward strand.
TACTTATCCGGGTCAAAATGTCCATCGTGTTTCTGGGGATTGTAAGTGCAGTTTGTTATCCCTTCACACAAAAGTAATTTGAGTTCAGTGAGTCACAGAAGCCATATTTCAATAAGTTCTTGATAAGCTGGTTTAACAGAGTGATGTACACACTAACAGTCCACGCGAACAGATTTTCGGGCAACGTGTAGTGAAACAATACAGTTCGCACGTTGCCGGCAGTACTAAATGACTGTTTTTGGATTTTTTTGCTTCTGTCTGTTTGTTTGCGTTTGATACATGCAAAAACCATGGAGGGACGGAATTTTTAGAGCATTTAGAACACTGTGTACTGTATAATTTAGCATCCAGCATTAAAATGAGGTACAACACCAAGCACTGTAAAACATCGTTAAAAATCTTGTTTCAGCTCCGCCTATTGAATAATATGTCTTGAGAAACATATTATCCAGCGCCTTCTGCATATCGTTTGTTCTAATATCACACTAAAATCACATAATGGTTACTGCAACTGTAATGATGTATGCCAGTACATTGCTGCAAGTAAAGACTACTGCGGTGTTTATTTATACTCGCTTTGGGTTATTAGTTCCATTAATATTCCAATTCTCGTCAGCATGTGCTGTATACTGTCAGGTCTTCTCTGCAGTGGCGGATCTAGGATTTTTTTTTGGGGGGGGGGGGCGGGCTTGAGAGGACAGCGGTTTCGTTTGGGGGGGCATGAGTCGGGTAAGGGTAGGCTTTATAGTCATGTCGCCCTTAAAAAATCAGAACTAAAAAAACCAGTTTCCAAATCTCCAAAATTACCGATGCCTGGGGTGGACCTAAATACTTTTGGGCGGGGGGCTTGAGCCCTCTAGCCCTCCCCCCCCCCCATGGATCCGCCATTGCTTCTCTGTAATTTCAGAATGTGGTTAATGTTTTGACAACATTAATCTCTCAGCCAGTTTCAAGAAAAGTTAACTTGAGATTGTTCTTGTAAGAAGTATCGTGATCTATTACAATCTTACGGTTGTAAGATAGAATCTACGTTCTAACCAGAATTTTCCATAAACATTTCTTTCAACTATTTGAACATGTATATCATTTATGTGTGAAATATTTCGTATGTTCGAGAAATAACAGATAACAAGTAAAAATATGATTGAAATAAGCTTATTATAGCCATTTCCTCTCGCAGGAAAAATCATTTATTCATACTACTAGACTTTCATAGATAACAGTGATTTAAAAATGCAAACGATTATAAAACATTTAGAAATGTATCAGACTTCAGACAGCTGATGATTTTAATAGTATTCAGTGATCATAAATATTTGTGTTCATTTGCAGTTTCAGAGAAAAGTATTAATTGCGAGACATGTATTGCAACAGTTGTCATGTGTTTTATAATTAATGGCAATTAAGTTACGTAAGAATGCAATTATTGCTACTTTTAGTGTTATGTGTATGTCTACTTTATTATTTTTGGTGCATGTGTATCTGCAGTTTATAATCAAGACTTACATCTCTGAGAAGAACGAGAAGTAATACTTTTCAACAAAATTAAAAAACAGTTTATAACATTTTTCAATGACCACCTTAACTGTGCACAGTGCGCACATCAATATCGGCATAATTTTCAGAATTGTAGCGTTGTGCGGAATCTAGAATAAATTCTTGCCACTTCCCCTTACAACATGTCACTACACGTATTGAAGATCGCCAGATCGAGGCCAGTTCAGGCCTTGTGTGGTTTTAATAAATGTTGCATATCTTTTGTGTAGTCCTTAGCTATAATTGTAATGCAGGGTGTCTCAAAAGACATTTCACATTTTGAAGTAGCGACGCAGGGAGTGGTGTGGGAAGCAACGTGTTAGCCGCGTTCGCGTGTGTGCGCCATGTTTGGCTACACTGGGCAACACCGTGCTTTCTGCGTTACAGCGTTTTATCAAAACAGTGAACTCTTCCAGGAAAAACTTATTTCAAGAAGTGGCTACATAAACTAATCCCCAAGAAGTTCAGACATTGCCCCTCCTGAGTTTTTGCTATCGAGATGTTTCAAGAGCAGAGTTTATGAAAATTCCATTTAACTGATCTAAACACTAATATTGTGTAATAGACCTATAGCATTACCCCATAGCTTGTACGTCAAGTTTTCATTATCTTCCGGTTTAGATTTCAAGAATGTCTGCGACGCAATGTAGTTTCCCCCACGGCACTCATTTGATAGCATGCTGAGGGGGCCTGAGGTGCCCTTCCAGAAGTAGGATTTTCTTACATTAACGTAAGTAACAGTAAACTTACAGTAGGAACCACCGAAACAACTTATAAATTTAATAAAGGCAACAACTAACATAATCATCTCCTGCAGAAAAGAAAAGTACTCCCTAAAAACAACACCTTTGCCGTGATGGACTCAAAATTTTCTCAAGCAACTGCTAGGAGGCGTTTAGAACTGACCACAAACAAGTATGTCAATGAAGCATCACACAAAACCGAAGTACTAATGCAGCTATTTATTATGAAATAACTCGAGAATGTTTTAAAAGATTCGAACAACACAGCCATATCTTTCGGCGAATTCGCTACTGAATCAACTCGAAGTTACCATTGTCGGCGAAAACAATCTTATTCAAGATGTGGAATGAAAATAAATTACCAATATTCAGATCCTAGTGCTAGTACTAAAGCCAAATAAAATCCAAACAAAGCACGCCATATCGATCAATCACATTGTCATCTTGTATAGCGAAGATGTTTGGAAGATTTCTCAAACTTCGCATAGAGTGGTGGCTCTAACAAAGCAACCTACTTCCTCGTTCTTAACACGGTTTCCGAAAGGCAAGGACCACTGTGGATAACTTTTTGCTAGAGCTGATACTGAAAAAGCATTTTTGACGCATGGCTACTTCACAGCAATATTTATCGACTTTTCTGAAGCCTATAATTGAGTTAACATGGCACTACTCGTCAAAAAATCACAGGCATCTAAGCTACCAGATCTCTGTCCCAAAGTGATAAGAAACAGAAAGAGCCGTGGTGAAGTAGATATAACAAAACGAACTGAACCATGCCAATTCTGTATAGTCAGCCTTACTAGGAAATACCAAGTAATTATCGAAAGAAAAATGACCTTAGGCCCATACTCCTTTCCGATTAAAACATTTGTAAAAGATCTAGCTATTGATATAGAAAGCAGCCTTACGTTGGTACGGCACGCCGAACAGTTAAAACACTTTTAATCCAACATCATATTAGCAACCAAGCATCGGAATCTAAGGCGGAAAAAAAACTGTATACAAAACTATATCAGGAACAACTGCCCCGACTTTATAGAGATTTATATCGATGGATCCAAAATTCTTGACGGGGTAGGTTTCACTTTCTACTGTCCCTCAACTGGAGCCACTGGAAAGTACACCATTTCACTCAGGCAACCATATGTGGCAGAAATCAAAGCAATTAGGCTAGCCGTTCAATATGGCACCCAAAATTTTGATAAAATTTGTGTTCCTATTGATAGGAAAACTAAATGGAACATCACAAGTGGACCACACCACGCACGCATACCAATATATATATTATATATATCGCGTCGGCTAATTCAAACCCACTGGCCCCGTATCAAGCAACAACTATGACTTCTAGTCACGCGCGCGCACTGTATTCTATGGCTCATATCTGAAATTCGGACGTAATTAAATTAGGAAAATAAAACTCCACACGCTGTGGAGTATTCTGTACCTTGTTTTAACTATTCCAAATAAGATAAAAGACTACCTCCCTATCCAGCATAGTCCAGCGCTGATTTCTGTTACTCCCTTTCTCCTTGACCGGACGAGGTGGACGCGCTCAGAGGATAAAAACCAAGAATTTGGACTTGTAGAGTCAATGGATCATGAAAAATAGGTTTAATTATATGGAGTTTCTTTGCCAAAAAACTTGATTGACTGGTTCCTCAAACAGATTTCCATATTATGGAGGAAAATGTCAAATAGATGTTTTGTATAAAATCCTCTAGAGTCCATCGATAAAACACGACGTTTTCGGCGGTCTTAATCTCTGCCACCAACGTAGTGTTTTATCGATGGACTCAGTCGGTTAGTTGCCCGAGAGGATTTTATTCATATTCAACGTCGAGAAAACCTTCTGTCTTAAAAATAGAGACTTTGTTATGACGTTATGAGGTTGAGAGTGCGCGCAGAGCTTATCGTTACGGTGTTCGGCGCCTCGGCGACGCGACGCCAGGAGACAATCCGCCTCCCCGGCAGCTGACACCGGCTACACTAAAAGGCTCTCCACGACACCCATAAATCTCCTCCAGTGTGGACGCAGCCCAGTCCACGCAAAACGGGATGGACCTTCGTCTGTCAATAGCAGTTCCGCTATTCCATCCGACCAGTATATACCCAATTTCTTTCCTGCAAACAAAAAAAGTGAGAATAACTTCTAAGATTTGAGAATTCCTTCCACCTGTATGCCGGCAAGAAACTCTAATAATATCACTCAGACACATGCTTATGTCAGAGTTGAAAAATTAATGAAAACAACATAATGAGTAAGATCAAATAAATAGGCACCATAATCCTGATACATAGTTAAACTCCTACAAAACAACACATTGTTTCTTCCTTTGCTGTTCATATTCAATAACAATTTCCTCTTCTCGTTACAAACTGTTGGATTTTATATACATAGTTTTTTATTTCATTGTCCATGTATATGTGTTTGGAGGAAAGTATAAAATTATGTATAGTGAAATTAAATAATTGCGTATACAAGAAGAGTATAATTTTATTCAGACAACGTTCTACTGAAAAATATAACTGAACTTTAACCTCTTTAAAGTAAACATGCTAAAACTCAATCAACCTTATTTCCCTATCTTGTCTGCGTTTTGTTTTTTTTCTGGAAAATTAAGATTAAGAGTTACTTGATGACATGATTAATTAGTATCAAAAAATAAATGAATGACAAATTATTTGTTTATCAATGCTTCTTGATAGTAATTTCTGAAATTAACAAGCTCCCAAGCAAATCGATTTCAATATGTAGGATATAAGGTTATTTATTTAAATGTTTATTTAGCCTGGCAAGATGAGAGCTGTCAAACACTCAGGTGTTTACGCTTTACATAAATTAACAGTATACAATACTAATTTCAGATTTTGTTTAAATTAAGTTAATAACTGAAATAATGATTAAAATGTTAATAATATTTATGTTTTAACTGGTAAGTAAGAAAGTGGCATAAACTAATGCTTTGATCGCTGAAGAAAACGATAAAAACTAATTACTAATAAAGTATGGAGAAACATGTGAAAAAGCACAAACTAATACAAGTGAAGGCAGAATAAATATGTAAAAACGGTATAAAATAATACAATTGAATTCCAAGAAAATAATGTACGTGGAAGAAGAATTTGTTGAGCTAGTGCGGGGACAGGTAATATTTTCTCAAAATGTATTTGAATAAAAAATTTCTTTGGTAGTTCCAATTCTCATGGGAAGATCAGTCGACAAGGTAGCCCCCAAAAATGGAGAAGGGTTTCTGAGATATGGGAAGAGATGGTTAGTATATATGAGTTCAGAAATCTGGTATTATGAACGAGGGCATGCAAAAAATGTATTTCAAGTAAACTGATAAAATCTTCTTACATTTATACAGAACACGAAGAGAAAAAAAGACTTTGCGACATACTGAGCCAGTTTTCTCAGACCAATTTAACTTATTGTCCACTAGACTCCCTGTTTTTTTAGCGCATCTCTATAATTTATTTCTGTTCCCTGAAGTTTTATTTTTTGGAGATTTGATATGAAGTTGTTGCCTATCAGTTTTGAACTAGGAATAACAGTAGCCTGGGATTTAGTGGGGATTTATTTTTAGTTCTAGCCTCTTTGTCCAATCAGAAAAATATTTTAGGTCTTCATTTATTTGATTTAGTACAGTAACTGTGTCGGTTGGTGTTACAGTTACTTATAGTTACATGTCGTTAGTGAGGTAACACACTGCACACATAGTTTATGCATACGGAAAATAGAAGTGGTCGCAGTACTGAGTCCTGGGTCAGCCACTGTGCATAAACTCCCATGGCGATCTGTTTCCAACGATATGCGCAACACGACCTTGACGATTCTATAAATAGGATTCTGACCAATCGACAGTACCACAGGAAAAATATAATCCTATCATTTTTGACAGGAGAAGGTCCAGATCGACAGTGTTAAATGCCATGCTGAAGTCTGGAAGGATTAGTATCGTTATTTTTTTTTTGTGCATAGCATGTCTGGTATCGTTTGTTAATTCTATGAGTGCAGTTGCAGTACTGTGGTTTTTTCCCAAATACAGACTCAAAATTGTCCAGTTTGTTGTCTGATAGTTAAACAGGAGCGATTTTCTTCGGTAGTGGTTTATTGCCATGTTACAAACATTTGGATATGTTCCCGAGAATATCGGAAAATTTAAAATGCCTGTTGTAAATGGCGTTATTACGTCTATTATGTTATTAACATTGTAATATCAAATTCATCCACACATTTTTCACTAGATTTCATGCGTGCAAAATAGCTTTCATCATCTGTTGAGTGGTCGTATGTGATAAAATTTTTAGCTGCCGTTTACAAGCGAATTTAGGTTAAGTGTTTCTTGTGGTTTTAATATGGGTTCAGTTTCACCTGTATGAGTTGAGAAGTGGTTATTAAAATTGTTTAATGGTATAGAGCTCCTCAGCTGTAATTTATTTTGTCAATTCCAGAGAGACCTTGTTAGCATACCGATTTTAGCATTTCCCATGCGTTTTCTTAGTACGATTGCGCAGTTTTCTTATACCAGTGGTTTCGTCTGTATCGTCGATGAGTGGCATCTCCTTTGGTCATATGCTGTCTGATGTGTCTGATGTTTTCAAGTAGCCATAGTGCTGGAGCACGTTTAACTATCATTTTCAAAGGCGGGGAGTGTATGTCATATATGTCATACAGCTCAATAATTATATCGGTCAGATTTACCACTTTTCTGTTAATAGTTGTATGTGAGTAAATTTCGCTCTAAGCGGCGTTAGTTGCGTCCGTCAGCAAGGCCTTGTGGTTTGTTTTTCTAAAATTTCTGTATATTATTGTTCTTGGCTGGTAATTCGGGATTTCTAGATAGTAGAAAGTATGTATTGTCGTATCCTGATATCCCTGACGAGGATAATTGACCGTAGTCTAAAGTTCTATCTTTTGTTTCATCATAGTGAGGTCAATTAATGTTTGACTGCTTCCGACGTGGTGACTTGTATATAGGATATTCAAACAGACTCTAATGGCTTGTTTTAAATTTATGTTAGAAATTCGATTTTTTCATGCTGGTGTTAAGATGTTACATTAAAAGTATATGCTTATATTCAGGTACTAGTGAGGATAGCACTGCATATAATGAACCTGGGTTACCAACATTTAGGGTATTATAAAATAAAGAAATTAAACATTTTTCATTTTGCATCATGAATTCTAGGAAAATAAATTCTGGATCTTTGTCCATGGTATTATCAGAAACAATCGTTTTTATACTAGATCTGGTCTAAGCAGCAACCCTACCATCATTTCTTAGTAATCTATCATTTCATTTAAACCCGTGAAATTATTAGTGGTTTATGCCTTTAACGATGGTTCTGAAACCAAATTCCAAACCGGGAGTCTTCAAATATGAATTAAAATTCAACAAAACGTGCGTTTAATGAATCCATATTTATGTGTGCCACATGAAGTACTCGGAGACTAAATTCGGAAACATTTCGCAATGATACAAAATGAGGTTTTCTGTGCATGTAGTGCATATCGTTTGACAGTGATGGCACTTGGAATGTAATGGTGTAGTGAGCGCAAACTTTACGCCAGTGACCAAAGGAAAAAAATAATAAAAAATAAAAAAACGTTTTAATGTACCATGTTTTTATAATGGACAAAAAGTATAAAATAATTTTTCTAATCGTTATGAAGGATAAAACCACATACAGGTTTCTAACTTCTTCTAAATTGTACTGAAAATTTATACTTGGAAATTTTTGATAGCTGTTAAAAACCTTGTAAGATTGACAACGTTAAACATTGGGTACATGCAACAGATAATTGTTGCATTAATAGCTCTACTAACAATTATATTAGACCGCAAATAATGTGAACTGATAAGAAAGTTCTTTCATTGATAACTACTCTCTACATTTCTTATAGTTATGTATTCCATGCGCCCAATGTTTTTCGTCACCAATCTTACAAGTATTTTAATAGGTATAAAAAATTCCTAAGTATAAATTTTTAGGACAATTTAGAAGAAGATAGAAATCTGTATGTGGTTTTATCCGCCAGAAAGATTAGGGAAATTATTTTATACTTTTAAGACCGTTATAATAATATGGTACATTGCACTTATTACTTTATTATTATTTTTAGCTTTTAAGGATTATGTGCGTGAAAATTTGTTGTAGATTTTAAATACTTTGGTGACATAACCACAGAGACATGCTCAATTCCAGTTTTTTTAATAGAAAAATTTTAATTGAGTTATTTCCATCCCGGGTAAATAAGGAACAAAACAAAAAAGAATTATGCGTATCCATCGTTTGAATCTCTTTTTTTTACTTATGGCTTTACGTATCGTCGACGTCGAGGTCATTAGAGGCGGGTCGTTTGAATCATAAGTTATGGTCTTGAATTCGAACAAAAATCCAATAGAAAAATCACTTTTAGTTCTGTCAGAATTCTTCAGGCAGTATTTCCAATTTTTCTTTCCATGAAAGCATTATTCAGACTACTGCAAAAATTAAAAAAAATAGCCTAATCAGTCCCTAGAAAATTTACTTTCAGTTGTTACCGAATTTCCTATTTTCCGGGAAACTTTTACATTTTTCTTTCTCCGAAAACCTTATTCAGACTATTAAAGACCTTTAAAAAATAGCTAAATTTGTCCTTATAAAAAGTACTTTCAGTATTTCCCGAATTTCAAAGCAACGTTTGCCATTTTTCTTTCTTTAAAAACTTTATTCAGACTATTATAAACATTTAAAAAATTAGTCAAATTGGTACATAGAAAAAAATACTTTCAGTTTGCTCCGAATTTTCCAATTTTTCGGACACATTTTCCAATTTTTTATTAACTAAAAACCTTATTAGGACTATTACGAACATTTTTTTAAAAAAAATTAGCCAAATCTGTCGATAGAAAAGGTGACTTTCAGTTTTTCCACAATTTGAAAATTTTCCCATTTTCCCACATTTTCATGCATTGTCATCCAGTTCTGAGCTATGGTCAAAATTTCAAGTCTCTAGATCATCGAGAAATTAGTTTAAAATCAATTACAAAATACCACCCAAACAGACAAAGCTAGTTAGTTTTTCACGAATTTTCCGGGCAAATTTTTCAATTTTCCTTTCTTTAAAAACATTATTCGTACAGTTATGAACATTTAAAAAATTATCCAAATTGGTACATAGAAAAAAAGAATTTCAGTTTTCTCAGAATTTTCCAATTTTCCAGGAAACTTTCCAATTTTACGGGAAACTTTCCCAATTTGCCGGGAAACTTTTACTAAAAACCTTATTCTGACTATTACGAACATTTGAAAAAAATTCGCCAAATTGGTCCTTAGAAAAGAGTACTTTCAGTTTTTCCGAATTTTCAAAATTCCAAGACAACTTTTCCCTTTTTTCAACATTTTCATGCATTGTCATCCAGTTCTGAGCTATGGTCAAAATTTCAAGTCTCTAGATTATCGAGAAGTTAGTTTAAAATGAATTACAAAATACCACCCAAACAGACAAAGCCCATAGCTAGTTAATAAAAACATTTTAAAATAACAAGAACAGCAAAGCTATCAGTGAGAGTTGAAAGAAACAGCAAACAATTAAGAGGGTTAGTTTATAACTGTGCTAGAATTAGCCAATTGGGCCAACGCTTTTAAATTCAATTTTACAGATACTTAAACAATAATTTCAACAATGTATGAAGGGTATTATTGTAAAATAAAATAAAAGTATTGCTGTAGCCAATGGAAATAACAAATTAAATATTTATGAGAGTCAATAGTGACAAAGTTGATGGAATAAGAGAAAAAAGATTTAGATGGATTAATTCTATTATTTAAGATTAAAATTGTACCTCAATTACTAATCCACAAAAATTCTGGTCGTATATCAAAGTAATAAGAGGCTCTGGTAAGGTTATGCCGTCGTTGATTAAGGAAAATGGTGAATTATCAGAAACAAGCGTAGAGAAAGCAGAAATTTTAAATTATATATTTAGAAAAGTTTTCACGATAGAAAACTCAGAGGAGATTCCGATATTTAACAATCGTACCGACAAAATTATGAATTATCTCGTTCTTGATGTCGAGGGAATAACTAAACTGCTTATGAATGTAAAAACCAATAAGGCTCCCGGACCAGACGGTATTCCTACAAGATTCTACTCAAGGTACGCAAAGGAAATTGCACCGTATTTGATGAAATTATATACCGTCTCCTTGGATCAAGGAAAAATACCAGCCGAATGGAAGACCGCTATCGTAAGTCCAGTGTTTAAAAATGGGAATGTTAATGATCCTCAGAATTATAGGCCGATCTCATTAACTTCAATATTTTGCAGGATTTTAGAACATATCATCTATTCAAATGTCATGCGGTTCTTGGATGAAGGTGATCTTTTAAACCCAAATCGAGATGGATTCAGAAAAGACCGAAGCTACGAAACACAACTTGCACTTCTAATTCACGACTTGAGCCGAATTATAGATGAGCAATCCCAGGATGATTTAGTTCTATTAGACTTTAAAAAAGCTTTCGACACTGTGCCTCACACTAGGTTACTTAGGAAAATTCGTGGTTACAGCATATCTAGACAAATATGCGACTTGGTTGCAGACTTTCTGAAGGGCAGAACACAGTGTGTAGTTCTCGACGGTGAGCGTTCATCACGCACCGAAATGAGGTCCGGGGTACCCCAGGGAAACGTGATAGGGCCTCTGTTGTTTCTCATATACATTAAAGATTTATGCGACAAAATAAGGGGGATGAAAAGATTATTTGCCGATGATGCTATTATTTATCGTGAAATCAAAACCCAGGACGACTGTGCATTGTTACCAGACGATATTATGAAAATAATTGCGTGGTGTTAAGATTGGCAGTTGGAGTTAAACGCTAAAAAGTGCCAAGTCATGCGTGTAAGTAAAAAGGTGACACCAGTTAACTATGAATATACAATTAATGATACTGTCCTTAGAACGGTAGATTCCGCTAAATACCTAGGGGTAACAATTCGTAATAATTTGTCTGGAATGAGCATATAGAGAATGTAACGGGGAAAGCAAATCGTATGCTCAGATTTCTAGGTCGTAATTTAAATCAATGCACTCCGGAAGTTAAATCGATTGTATACAAGTCACTAGTACGTCCTCACTTAGAATATTGTTGTTCTGTATGGGGTCCCCATCAAAAGGGTTAACTGGAGGCGTTAGAGAAGGTCCAGAGAAGAGCCGCCCGATTCGTGACAGGTATATATAGTTGGAGGGAAAGCGTAAGTGCGATGTTGAAGGAGCTAGGTTGGGAAGACCTGGAACACCGAATGCGTTGCTCTCGACAAAAGCTAATTGAAAAATTTACGACTGACGTATTTCGGAATGACAGCCAGGAAATATTGCTACCAGCAACATTCATATCTCGGAAATAAAATAAGAGAAATCAGGGCCAGAACCGATTCATTTCTGTACTCATTTTTCCCACTAGCGAATAGGGAATGGAATAGAAAGGATTTACCGGGCGAGTAAACTTAAAATCCGACTATCACCCTTTCGGATAGGTTCAATGCACCCTCCGCCACACACTTTAGTGAATTGCGGAGTAATAATAATAATAATAATAATTAGCTGAAAGTTAAAGATTTATAGTTGTGTTATTGCTTATATATTTTTTTTAAGTGTTGCTCATTACTGTCGAATAATTACTCTTTCGTACTGAAGTATCACAAAAGGGTGTTTCTTGTAATTTACGCCTTTAATAAGTATATTAAACTAATTAATGAAATAACAGTGGGTGTGGATCTGTAGCCAGACAGACCTTTCACATAAAACGAGGGACTGTGATAAATTACCAAGCAATTACGAACGATAAAAGGAAAACTTAAATTGGCTTTATTATAATCATTATCCATCCACAAAACGGAAACTATTACTTCATTTATTGAAAACAATTACTTAATGAATCGATAGTTGTTTCATCAGAGACAATCTAAGTTACAGTTCTGAGTTTTGGAGAACGCTTGGAGCTTGTCTGTTGTTTGGTGACAGTCGCAGTGATGCAATGAGTAGATTTGTCTGTAGGCGATGGCGGGTTCGGCGGGGTGACGCCGCCTCCTCCGTTGTTCCGATCAGGTGCTTGTAACGTCTGCCGTCAGCACATGTACGACCCATGCTGCGAGGTGCAGTCGCACAGTGAACGGCGACCCACGACCAGATTCGGGAACAGAGTGTCTCCGCCGTCATGTGAACTCTCTTTACTCCAGGAGCAGTCTATTTCCGTCTCTATTACTCGATACATTAACAAATATGTTATCAGTTTGGTAAAACCAAGCGGGAACTGATTTTACTGTGCTAGACGTTCACCCCTACCACTTAAAACTCTAGTCAAGCTATTCGTTCCTAGAAGCGAAACGATTTCTCATTTGTCTGCATTTTTGGTGCTCAAATTGGTTAAGTGGAACTCCAGCCTCCAATTGGCCATCTTTTGAGGGCTAAAGCCATCCACGGTTACATCCCTGACTGTATCGTTCACAGAGCCCTCCAACAGAGTAACCAATAAAAGCATTTACTGCTTGGATTTGGCAACCAAATATTCTAGGGTCCAGACCAACCAACGTCTTTGCTGTGGCTACATCACACGGGTTGATGGAGACAATCTTTAACTGTGGCCCTGAATTCTGAATCGTATCCAGCCTGTGGTTGATCCAAAACTTATTCCACAAGAAGCTGGCTTTCGTCCTGGCAAAAGTTGTACTGGGCAACTGCTGAACCTAACACAGTTTATAGAGGATGGATTTGAGACCCGTAAAGCCACGGGCGTGGTCATTGTGGACCTGTCAGCAGCATACGATACTGTTAACCACCAACTATTACTTGACAAGGTCTACAGTCTGACAAAGGCCACCGGATTAACCAAACTCATCGCTACTCTTCTTCAGAATCGTAGGTTTTTCGTTGACTTTCAAGGACAGTGCAGTCGATGGAGGGTACAAAAGAATGGCCTACCTCAAGGTAGTGTACTGGCCCCAATACTTTTCAACATTTATACAAACGATCAGCCATTACATCCAGCTACCAGGAGCTTCGTGTACGCTGATGACCTAGCTCTAGCCTCACAGAGCACAAAACTTGAAGTTGTAGAAAGAAATTTGTCTGCTGCTCTTGAAGGCCTATCAAGCTATTATAAGGAAAACCACTTAAGACCTAACCCTTCAAAAACTGAAGTGTGTGCCTTTCACCTAAAAAATAGGAAAGCTCAGCGTAAGTTAAAAGTAATGTGGTCAGGTATCGAACTGCAGACATGTAAAACCCCAAAATATCTGGGAGTGACACTCGATAGAACCCTCACATATAAGAAGCACTGCATGAATTGCAAAATGAAGATCTCTACAAGAAATAACTTACTGCGCAAATTAGTTGGATCACAGTGGGGCAGTCAACCACAAATTATACGTACATCGGCAATGGCCCTTTGTTATTCTGTTGCAGAATATGCATGCCCAGTTTGGTTCTCATCATCTCATACCAAACAGGTGGATGTAGCCCTCAATAACACCTGTAGGCTAGTGACAGGTTGCTTAAAGCCTACCCCAGTTGATAGGCTTTACCAGCTTTCGGGCATTGCACCACCCAGTATCCGGAGAGAAGTGGCTGCGAACAAGGAGAGGACCAAAGTAGAACGGGAAAGCGCTCATCCACTGCACGGCCATATACCACCAGCCCAGACTCAAATCCAGGAAAAGCTTCCTCAGAACATCACGGGAACTAATTGGGTCACCTGAAAAGGCAAGAGTACAGTTATGGAAAATGAAGGTTCCCAACATCTCGGGACCACTGACAGTTGCAGAGCGCTTGCCACCTGGTCATGAAGAAGACTGGAACGTCTTGTGGTCTTTAAATCGATTGCGAACAGGAGTGGGCAGGTCCAAGGGAAACCTAATGAGATGGGATTATACTGATACCACCAGTATTAAATGCGAATGTGGAGAAGACCAAACTATGAATCATATGCTCGAGTGCCCTATGTGCCCAGCATCCTGCAACAACGAAGACCTGTTTCAAGCAACACACAATGCGATTGAGGTTGCGAAGTACTGGGCCAAGTGTTTTTAAAGTTGTTGATTTACAAAATGTATTTAACTGTGTATTTTGATGTTTTTGACACGAGAATAATAATAATCACATGGGTACGTCCGGCCACCTCTTGTCTGAATACCACAGAACACTGACTCATGCGTCTCTTAATAAAGGCAAACGTGATCCACTTAGGCACATCCAGCCATAATTCATTCCCGAAGGTTACCGTGAGATCAGCCACGTCCGCTAAACCACTCCACAGTGTAACCAAATTAAACTTACTTGTATAAATTAACATTAAGGCAGTGGAAAAATCAAATAATTATACTGCCTACCCAAATGCTCACCTTTAATGAGTATTACACTCTGGCAATATTATTGGTACAAAAATAAATCTGAAGCTACCTGACGTAGTAATGGGCCCAGAGACGTTAATTTGCTGTGACAGATTGCGAATAATAATGTCATCAAATATCATAATAAAGAAACAATCAATTACTACTTCATTACGCAAACTTCAAACCAGAATTAACTGATCGAGGCGACATATCAACAAAACGAAACCAATATCCAAAGAGGAAGACATTTAAAAAGGTAATTTTAAGGCCTGATGTCCAAACGTACGTCAAATATTCCAAAAAATGTAGTAAAGCTAAGATTATCAAATTAATTAAATACCACAATGTAAAAACGATCAACTGGTACTTCAAGAAGTAAATTTCTATTTTAAAACAAAATTGATGCATTTAATGGAGGTTATAATTCTCTTTTCGTTACAGGACGTTAAAAAAGTTCTTTCGGGATAAAAATATAATTAACACAATGGTTAGGTATTATTATTTAAGAAAAAGTGTACATAAAGCAAATAAAACTATTCAGACAGAAGTAATAAAATGCAAATCACCGTGTTACCTGCGGTATTAGATAATGTGTAGCTGCCATCGTTACGGCGAATGTGCTTTTCCGCACGCGATACACGTGCTGACTTTCAAGCAGCTGTATTAGCGAAGGTTGTGGTTAGGTTGAAATGCAGCCTGGACCAGAATGACTACTAATATTACATGCTGCAGAGCGGATTGTGAAATAAGATGCTGACTGCGATACTCAATTCTGAACATAATGACACCAGAATCGATTCGAGACGTCTGTTACCACTAAATGAGTGAAGTGCGTAACCGTATGTTTCAACGCGCTTTACACCTTTTTTATTTTATCTATTTACCGGTTTTTAGGTACACTTTTCCTTGAAGAGTAAAAGCCACGGAAACAATTAACCATAGTTTGAACCCCAAACGAGAAATGTTCATGCTAGACGTATATATATATATCTGCTTAACGTCTCTCTAACAGCGAGGTCTTTAGAGACGGGAAAGGATGAGGGGAAAGGAATGGGAAGGAATTCGGCCATGGCCTTTTGAAGGAAGCATCCCGGCATTTGCCTGGAGTTATTTGGGAAACCATGGAAAACCCAAATCTGGATGCCCGGACGGGGATTCGAACCGCCGTCCTCCCGAATGCGAGGCCAGAACGCTAGCCGTTACACCACCACGCTCGGAACGTATTTCGAACAATAGCCAAAACTCTTATACTATGAGACACTTTAACACACTTTTAATCGTACGAAGTCGCGGATAACTGCTATTCGTTAATAATTTAACATATTCTTGTATCTAAACGACGAGCTATTCGTCTTGTGTTAATCGATAGGTCGCGTCACTCTAACTGAATTTGCATTTCATTTCATGTATCAATGGTCGGCGATGGCTATTTTTTTTGTAATATTTCCCGAAACTTGCGACCGATGTCGTGGAACAATGTTCACTGCCCTGGAAAATAGTTCATAATTGAAATCAAATCCTATTGATACATGTATCAATGAAAATAATAAGCAACAAAAGATTGAGTGATATTATTTCTACACGAAATTCCAAAAACGAAAATTAAGTAAACAATTTTACAAAATGTTATAAACGTATGATATTTATACTTCAATCATATTTATTCAAAGTATCAATAATCAAACGAATTTGACATGCAATTTCTTGACATGAAGTTTACAAACCAAACAAAAACAATTAGCAGGTTATTTACAAAAGGCATTATCTCAGTGCAAAATAAACAGAAAATGAAAATTCCAACCACCTGATGTTAATCAACAGGGAGCTATTTTGGTGCCCAAATGTTTAGATTTTGTTTTGCAGTAGGTAGAAGTCTTTAATATTACCAAGATGATGTTTGTGGAATAAGATCGAAGATGGTTCACAATGAACTCTGTCCGTCACTGCCATATTAGCAGGCGACTAGTATCTTTCCTCCGACAACGGCGCCGTAATGCATGTGAGTAAGGATTCAGTTTCGCTACTCATTTGCAGCAAGCTTAATGGTATAAATTTCTTTTACCAATCCAGGCTTACCGGAAACGACCTCCTTTGAGGATTTGCCCAGAAAGTAAACAGAATTTAATAATACTTATAAACACTCTTAATTGCTTAGAACTATTAATTCTGTTCCACTCTCTTCATTTAGTCGTTTCTATTTCATTAGATGCTTACAAACATGTGATACCGCAGTTCCTTGAAAAATGTTCTTTTCCCCGCACTGCGAGGTGTCCAAGTCGCAATTTATCTCAGTATTAAGAGTCCTTGATCTAACAGTACCTATATTCCACGTTGCACGAACCCGCGACTTCGTCGGCTTAAAAGTATGTTATATTATAACTTTTATTTAATGATGATAATATTAGTATTGATAAATTTCATATCTAATATTATAATAAGCAACTGTGTCAGCTATGACGTCGTCTGTCACGACATGACATAGTTTTATGACATCGCGCAATTAAGTCACGCTTTACGCCATTATTCTTGGTAATGCCCGTTATTTAATAACATTTCCAACCATCCGCGAATAAATTAACTTACAGAACACTGAAGCGTTAAAATCGACATATAAATCGTTAGATACTTGTATTTACATAATATTCTTTTGATATGTAGAAGTATTCCTTAAATTCTTTCTCCATAGATATGTAAGACAAAACCTTTGTATTTCGAGCATCAATGTAGTGAAAGTTTTGGTTACATTGTTACTTAGCATGGATCAGAATTACAACTGGCGTTTGACGTTACGGCAGAGGGCAAGAATAATTTTTTTAAAAAATAATTTAAACAGTGTCCTATTGTTGAAATTATTGATTTTTTTGAACGGAAATAGTTGCACACTGTGCATCTTACACTAACTTAAAACAAATATAAGAGTGGCATAATGTAAGTTTATAAGATTAATTTTAATTTCCTTTGCTTTCACTGTGTAATATTACTGAGCCTATTATTTTAGCAACTTCAGTCAAACGTTTTTATATCTGTCTGAATCACGGATAACAAAAAAGAAATATGTAAAAACCCTTGAAGGTTTTTATCAAATTTATATCGCTATGCATTATTGCCACTAAAACGCGATACAGTTCATGTATTAATATGCGTGAGATTGAAGTATTGTTCTTCTGGCGGTAAGTTTATCATAATTCGTGGTTATGTTGAAATACAACCTGGACCCGGATGATAACGGAAACCTTTTGCTACAGCGCAAGGCACGAGGAGTTACATTGAATTTTATTTTATAACAATTCTATTTAGTTAAGCAATTGCTAAGACATGAATTGTCAGAACACTGAAGGAAAAGTATGTATTTCGTATAAATTGGCATATTAATTATCAGTTTTTTTTTTTTTTACTGATATTATTACATGGTTTGAATGAAAGAAATTCCAAATTGATCGCGATATATGTAGCCTAACCACAATTAAATATTACGAGGCATAGCGTAAGTTGTTAAGATTTATTTTTAGCATCCTTCGATTTTACTGGAGTCATTATTTCAGCCGATGCGCTGTAAGCTGTCTCAGCCTTTAAAATATCGATCTTCATCACAGGTATTAAGAAAGAAAAGTGTAATAATCTTTGAAGAGTTCGGATCAAGTGTATATCGCGATGCATAATGACACTGACATGACATACAAGGAATGTATTAATTCGCGCGTGATAGAAGCTTTGCTTTTCTAGCAGCAATATTAGTGGAGATTGTGGTTTATCTGAGATGCAACCTGGACCAAGTTGACAACTGAAGATTTTTGCTACAGCACAAGGGACGATAAATTACAATGAGCTTTACTTTATATTTTTGCTGGCTTTGGGGCTAGTGTAATAATAAAAATTAATTATAGCAAAAAACCAATTACCATAATATTTAACTTATTATAGAACAACCAATTGTACTTTAAAATAGAAATTTACTTGTTAAAGTACAAATTAATTGTTTTACAGTTGTGTTCTTCGATTAATTTCACAGCCTATCGTTACACGTTTCACTGAAAGATTTGAATTACGTTTGCCCATCACGTCTTAAATATACTTTTTTTTTCCTTTCTCGATATTGGTTTAGTTTCGTCGATATATCGCTTCGATCAAATAATTCTGCTTGAAAAATAATAATAATAATAATATTAACATATGATAGTAGAAATCGATTGTTCCTTATTATGAGCTTTGATAATAACATCATAGTTTTTTTTTGGTTGCTCAATCAGTCAAAGGAAATTAATGTCTCTGTACCAATTACTACAGTACATGGGTTGGGGTTGATTTACTATAATAGATGCAAACATATTAAATGGTCTGGGTAAGGAAAGAACCTTCAACTTTTCAATGTGCTAACAGAGGGCAACACGGGTATTCTTTTTTCTAATTTAATAACATTCAGGAAACGTAAATATAATCTATCATTTTCCAATTCACAATCTGCCAATAGATTTGTATGTCTACGTGCAAATTACCAGAAACTAAGTACATACAGTTACAAAAAAATGTTAATGTTAAGAACTGATTTATATTTCATGCTCCGAAACCATTAGTTGATCAAATGTACCCACTTTCGCGCTTTTAAACGGAACACACCTATGGACATGTCATAAGGTTCTTGCACTGATCACTGAAAAAGTAAGAAACAAAGAATAAACTTGACAGTACCGTCTACAAAGTAATAACCTTCTTGCTTTTGGCGAAATGAAAATTGATAATGTCAATTTCCAAAGGAACTATTCGATTTTTCGAGACAAAAATTATCCTATATTACTACCAAGACTATATGTTATCTCCTTGGCAAGGTTCGTTTAAGGGCGTGATTGTAGCAAATGGTCCAAACGTTTATCCGTTCAAACTTTCTCATTTATAATATTATGAGATTCGATTCTTATGCTTGTTGTTCCGAGTCAGCGCAATAGGTCAGTCCCGTTGAAAGCTTTTCGTGGGCTCGGAAACATTGTTCCCTTTGTGAATATTTCGCTAACAAGACCAAATGTCACTCAACAGCAAAATCCGCCTGAGGCTGCGAGCACGTTTGTATGGGCCTACCTGCACAAAAGGTTATAACTTCGGCTAATGCATCCTTGGCCTGGGGTCAGACTACCTTTCATGAATTCGTACATGTTACCATCATATAGTTTAGTGTCAAAAATCATGTAATTTATTTGTAAACGATGTACCAAAGAGATATGGCCCAAATCGACCACAAAAAGTATTTTTAATATTAAACTAACGTCATTGTTGACTTTGGAAACAGTTAATGACATAAAGATTGGCCACTAAGCAATGAGCATTCGTTATTTCTGTATAAAATTTTCATAATGATTCAATTCTCCTTGATAAGAAGGTGGCCATGTAATTGAAAAAAATGATAATTAAGTGCATTTAAAATTTATTTGGAATTTTATTCTCAATCAAAATGGGTAATTAATGGAGTTAATAAAGCTTCTATTAACGTATCCTATTATATAAAACGCTAAGTCTGGAGTCTGGGTGCGTCGTCTATAGCTACTATAGCTATTGGCTAGAGAACAGTCACGTGCCAGCCTTCACACGCCAATCAATAGCCACCATATTACATTCCATCCATCATCTTGCTCTTCGTTTATTTACACAGCTAGACGCAGAAATTCATAAAAGGAGATTCAATATTTACGCTATTTTATCTGTATCAGTTATAAGTTCTAGGTTAAACCATAACCTAAGAATTTTTTAGCAGACAGTAAGAAACAATGAAGTTTATTAAAAACTAGGAGAAACGTAATGCGAAATGTATTAGTCAAATAAATAACAGTTATCCGTTTTCGAAATTATAGTCTCTGTCATCTAAAGTGAAATGCATTTATTTATTTTAAAATCCTAACCAAATACTCTGATAATCTAACCAGAGTAACATATTCATATAACGAAAGATATCATTAAAGATGACTTATTCGTTTCCCCTTATAAGCTTTTCCATAATAAATTCCTACTACCATTATATATGATACCCTTAGTTTTTGATAAATGTGTTAGCTATTAAAAGAGATTTAAGATAACATTTTTATTAGATTTAAATCATCGATGATATGACTATTTACTGTATAAGCGATGTGATACACCCAATTCAACTATGGGGGAAGGAAATATATGGAGGAGAAATGACGTTAAATCTGTGACGCCGCTTCTAAACTCTTGGCTGATACTACGCATGCGCGGTGGCGGCGGCAGCCATATTGCGAATCCATACAAATGCAAAGTTCACATTGTGTTTGATGCTGTGATTATTTCATTTTCTAATGTGTCTAAGTATTTTATAATGCCATCTTATGCCATCTAGGAATCTTGATGAAGCAAACGATGTTGTTACCCAAACTGCAGTTTGCGATTCAAATACGCGTGTGTGGATGTGTCTACATAGTTTGATTCTGTAGCGGCAATTTAGTGGAGATTGTGGTTAGGTCTAAATGCAGTCTGTACCAGAATGGTTTTGTTGTTACACATAAAGGGGACAAATAATTTATATATTATTGTTAGTAATTTCATGAGAATCATGTTAGTGACAAAACATGTATCGCGATGTAAACTACTACCAGCTATTCCCAATTAAGCTTACGATGTGTGGTAACCAGATAACTGTTTTTATTCTGGTCTAAGCCTCATTTCAACCTAACCACAAGTGGTAGTAATAAAACTGAAATATCCATTCTGCATATCCGCCATGTAACTCATTGTGGCTTTGGCAGAATTAATTTTTGGTCCAGGCCGCATATCAACACAACCCCCTCAATTTTAAGACAGTATATCCAGAAAACTAAGCAAGATATCGAAAAATTTTATTCTTTATTTTTTATTTGTCTCGTTTTTTTAAATAAGAATTCATCATCAAATTTGACTTTGACCAATTTTTTCTTCTGAATTTCAACCGAAAACATCTCACATTAGAGACAGAATGACACGGGAACTAGGCAGGATATATAAAAAAAAATATTCTTTATTTTTTATTTGTCTCATCAAGTTACATAATAATCCCTAACCAGATTGCGGCGTTACGTTTATCCTAGAATACCCTTGAGGCTTTTGTACGTATACCCCGTGTCTGTTTGCATGCGGCCTAACCCCCCCCCCCCCCCCCCCACTCCAATAATATTTTGCCGCAAAATAGCAGTGAGCAGAGGTATTAAAAATACGGAGAGCAGAGAAAAAAAAAATTAATGCGAGGCAATTATATGTCACAAAGTTACAATTAGTACGTTCGCTTAAATTTACATATTGCTTTTTATTTATCTACGACAAACAGAAGCAGAAATTAATGTAAGGAGAAGGATTTTCAATATTTACGCTATTTTATCTGCCTCAGTTGTAAGCAGTAGATTAAACCGTAACCTAAGAATTTTTTTGGCACATGATAAGAAACAATGATGTTTATTAAAAACTCAGAGTATCGTACATACGTAATCGCGAAATGTATCAGTTAAATAAAAAACTCTTATTCGTTTTCTAAATTATAGTCTCCGTCATCTAACGTAAAATGCATTTATTTTTGTCAAATCCTAACCAAGTGCTCTTATAATCTAACCAGAGTAAATATTCATACAACGAAAGATATAATTAAAAATGATTCTTTTCCTTACAAGTTTTTCCAGAATAAATTCTTACTACCGTCATAGATGATACCCTTAGTATTTGATAAACGTGTTAGCTATTAAATGAGATTTAAGATAACCTGTTTATCAGCTCAATTTATAAATGGCAATTGTACAACGATATTCTTGCAGCCAAATAGTAGCGAGCAGAGATATTAGATATTACACAGTATAATAAAGACGCAACCGCAAAGTCTCTGCTATTGGTAAATTCCAAATCTCATTCCGGCCTATGCTCAATCTTAATTTAATTAAAACTTTTGCTAATGTTGCTGCTTGATTAAAGTTTATTTATTACTTTTTTTTCCTTTTTGCATATTTTACTGAACACTTTCTTTAGTGGTATTTGTTCTCGTTTATCCGCTTTTGGTAACATACTATCCGTCATTTAAAGTAAAATAAAGTAAATTAAATAAATTGTGACTACTAGAGATCGCGATTGGTAAAACGCAAGACCCCTCTAGAAATACTTTCCGAAATACATTTAACTGTATTATGCCAGTCCAGGCTGTAATACAACCTAATTCCTGCTTGAAAATAATGGTACAGGCTCTATTACAACGGAATTACTGTTTGAAAATAATATGTCTTGCGATTGACTACAGCAGTATAATGACGTCATTACTGAATGTTATTTTGTCGGAATCACGATCTCCAGTAGACCCGATCGTTATTCATTTTTCCTTACAAGCTTTTCCTGAATAAATTCCTACTACCACCATAGGTGATACACATCATTATTCATATGAGGGTAAAAGAAACTATGATTTTCGACGCAAAATTAGTGGAGGTTGTGGTTAAGTTGACCAGAATCGCATCTGACACATTTTATTACATCATAATTCACTCTGAAATTAGTTTTACAAACCAATTTAAACTGCTTTCATAAGCGTCATGTTACTAAAGGTATTAATTAATGCGGGTGGAGTAGTTCCACATTTAACGTGCTGAATTGTGCCTGGACCAGGAATAAAACTGATATTATTTAGATAGCAAAAGTTTTTGAGATTCCTAATTTGTGTTTAATTTCATTGGTTTTTTACTTCCGTCATTAATTCAGTAGAAGTTACTACTGTATGGCTATGTGAACTGCAAATGAAATATGTAGAACATTGCAAAATCAAGGCCGTTAGAATATGTAATATCAATTCCGTATAATTAACCAACTGTAAAAAAACGAACTGCCAGAATATTGCGTTCAAACCGTCATTTTTGACGGGCTCGAAGCTAGTCATAACTATAAACATCGAACTTTCCAAGATACTTACGTTTCAGCCAAAGTAACATCTTTTTTTTTCAGCCTGTTGACCGTGAAATGTTTTGTATCTTTCTAAAAGCCTACTACGTAACGGTGTTAACTGACAATCATTTTTATTTTTATTAATCAATAACAGGGTGTTGAAAATTCACCAGAATAATAATTTCATACAGTACATAGGCGAATAGAATTTTTAACACTGTCAAATCAAATGAAACGAATTAGAAACAACGAGACGACAAACATAATTTGTTTACCTATGCAAAGTAAGGAACACAAGAAATTTTTTTAAAAAAAATCTTACCTCCAAAACAGCAAAATTATTTTGGTGGACACTGAGCAATTTACAATATTTTCGTGATTATAACTGTACCCTGCTTCTTTCGCTTTCCTCTGCAAGAAAAAAAATTGTTTATGTTTTCTTTACTCATAAATTGAATTATGCTGAGAAACATGGAAACAAAAGAACGTCTGCCTCCAATATGAATCTATCACACTGCGTTACATTCGTATAAATAGTTAAATAATAAATATATAAATTTCATAACCAAGAAAAAATGTTTTGCGTTTGTTAGGCTCCACAACGGCGGGAAAAATAATAAATGATATTGATTGTGGCGTGTTTCATAATGTAATGAGGCAGAACTGGACGCGAACGCATACACATGGGCCGCAGAAGTTCAAGTTTACGTCGCGATACACATCAATAACTTAAGATAAAATTATGTATCAATGCGCCTGTGATTGAGGCTTTGATTTTGTAGCGACAATATTAACGGAGATTGTGGTTAGATTGAAATTCTGCCTGGACCAGAAGAAAACAAAACCTTCTTGTCACAGCAAAAGGCAAGAGGAATTTAGCTATCAGTTATTTACGTAAGAAACTTTAATAAGCACTACGTCACGGTGTGACGTGATGTATCGCGACGTAACTACTCCCGCCGCAGACACACCCGCATGAGAAAGTAGTTATTGATTTGGCAGCTGGTTAACTGGAACATGATGACGGCAGGATCAAAAGGACTTGCCGAAAGGTGCTTCGAGCAGCTGTTTACCGACAACATGACATTAGAGGTAATTCGTTCAGGCTTACTGACAGAGTTACAAAGTGCATATCATTCCGCTTGGTTCATGCAGTCAAAATAGTAGCTAAGGTTTGCTGAATTAGAATCGCAGAGTATTCATTAATCATTTCCCCCTAACACAAAATCTTTGTCATATATTAAGGATGAGAAGATATTATTATTTTAATCGTGTCTAAAACGTCTCAGTAAAATAATACAGATATGATATTACATGTTACACATATTGAAAGCTCTAGAGTCTCTAGTGCTTTGAATATTTATTTAATTTTTCGACAACTGCATCGTATTTTTAACATTTTGACGTTTCGCTATTGTTTCGTTCATTACTGTTACCTTTTCTTACAAACTCTACTTGCCGGTATCTTAACTGCAGATATGCACGCAAAACTGGGTGATAGTTTCATTTAATGCTTTTTATCCCTCACTATATTCTTTTTGCTATGGAGGCTTAAATCGCACCCACCGTTGTTTACAGAAACAGAAATGATGTAACATTCGATACCTTCAATTTATATTTCCATGTTCACCGCTATGTTACGTAGCGCTGATTTGTTTGATTATGTTATACAAATACCAACTACATTTCTATAATGTTAGGGTTCAATTGCCAATATTTAGATCACTAACGCATGCACGAGGGAAAGAAGCAATTAGGGTACCCTTCATGAACTAGTTTATTTCGTCCATGGTACTGATGGCATGGGTATCCGTCGACAATTATTTACCAGTGAAGGAGGAATCGTCAAAAATGCAAGAGAGAGAGAGAGTACCGGACTAACAGGTTGCTTTTCTTATGCAATGGGTCGGCTTAACAAATATAATCCATCAGGATAAATTCACACGTCTCTGAAATGTGATCGAACTGCTGCTCGTCGCTTTCCCTAGCGATTCAAAGATAAGATAAAATGAAAAATCAATAATGTGTCATCTAACGTCCTGGTGACAGATTTTCTATTTGCCCCGCAGTTTCTTCTGTTGTGCGGAACTACAGATCAATATGGACTCCGGAGTGTGACACTTGTCTACGGAATCACCGAATGCCCAGGCTGGTTATTCTGCGAAGTCTTTCGTAGCCGAACGCAAAGAAGTAATCCTCTTCATTCTATCTGATGCGAAAGATCTGCTGCGTTTGTCTGGTATTCGATGGAATTGTCGAAGTTGGCAGTAGTTGCAATCGAACCATAGATCTAGCTTCTCAAATTGTTCCACTTGTAACAGAGAATAGACAATTGCTACTGTACTTATGAATCACGTTAGTGATTGGCTGAAAATGCCTGTCCATTTTGGGGAGGTTCCTCAGCGTCCGTAAATAAAAACGCGTTTCGAAGCAATACCATATTTAAATGGCTTTATAAACTTACATACATCAAAAAGCCACGGCTAAAGTTACCGCACTGTCCTTGAATGTCCTGGGCTATCTGTCTGCTGCCACTCTTTGTCTGGCGTTAACGAATTAATGACATCCTTCGATCTTAAAACTACGCCTCGCTTAACAATTCAGTTGCATGCGAGTAATTATAGCATTTGTCATAAACTGCCATTACAGCCAAGGAGGAGTGTATTTGACTCTGGTATGGAAGGTCCTCGATTCGTATCCTGGTCTCGGCTGAAATGTTTACGAGTCTTAAAACTAACCTGCAACTTAGAATAATCTTCACTTTGTTAATGTGAGCATCCTAGGACACTCCGTGGTTCTGATATATACCGTACTTCTGTTACCTGGAAGGACTACTAGGTTAGGTTAGGCAGCTTCGATAGAGGCACACTGTGCAGCTGGTAAGAAATTCTGTGACTCGGTCTTGCTACTCCCATGTATCAAAACATCCAGGCATACTTAGATCGACTCATGTTTATCTACAAGGTTCGATTCCTGGTCTCGGCAGGAATTTTACAGGCCTTAAAACTAACCTTTATATCTGGCAATGCTTTGCTTTGTTCACGTGAAATCGCTAGGATGCCTCGTTATTCGGGATCCACGCAATTCCCTTGTTTATGAATAAATGTTTCGTTGTAATGAGCGTAAATAGCAAGTTTCATTACTGATGTCTCAGTATATGTTAAACTTAACTGCACTCTTAAATTGGTTATCATTGTTATAACATTCCAGGAATTTAGTTACATATCTCATGTGGAAGTAATTACTTCCGCTCGGCATTTGCTCACGAATGCAGCAGCAAACCAAGCGTGGTGATGTAACGGTTAGCATTCTGGCCTCGCATTTGGGAGGACGGCGGTTCGAATCCCCGTCCGGGCATCCAGATTTGGGTTTTCCATGGTTTCCCCAAATCACTCCAGATGAATGCCGGGATGCTTCCTTGAAAGGCCATGGCCGAATTCCTTCCCATTCCTTGCCCCCCTTCTTTCCCGTCACTAAAGACTTCGCTGTTAAGAGACGTTAAGCAGTTAAAGAAAAAGAAAAAAAACAAAAAAACGAATGCAGCAGGACTTGTGTAGATGTTTACAGTATGCACAGATAACAGGTGCAAAGTGTAGTATAATTAATTTACCGTAGGGTACACTAGTATGTATGCCTGAAAGCCATATATAGGCAACAGGTAATAGAGCGTGGGTTTCTAAGCCGGCTCATCATTGCAATTGGTGTGGGAGGAAGTCAGAAGCAGAGATCCCCTCAGTGAATTAACAAGCAACGGATGCTATGTTTAAGCACAACACAGCATAATACAGTGTTCGGCACGATCTCTCCTGATCCGCCTAGTAGTCCTGCCTCTCTTGCCAAGCCGGTTATCAGGGAGAACTGTTATCTGTAAAGAGACAAGTGTGGACAATTAGTCAGACAGTCACGAGCTCAGCCACCAGCCACCTCCCCAATATATCTGTCAGAAGTAGAATTACCACATCACAATCGACTCAGAACACTTCATCGTTCTTAAGGCAGACTGCTGCTCCTGTATCCATTGGTGTGTATTCATCTGGAAACTAAACAAACATTTCATCATTTAGCTATGTTAGCACGTGTCTGATGACGGTAATCGTACAGTTGTATTCCTTGTTCCAAATACAAATGTGTACTTCATCATCATATGGTTTTATTTTTTTATTTTATTTTTTTTTATATAAATTAATTTAGTATCTGTATACAAGTAATTGTTTCTATCAAATAATTTGCCTCAAAACCATGTATCCATTAGTCAGTTAATTTAACTGTAATAATTTTGACGTAGTAACCTGGTGGTCTAGTGGTTAAGGTGTCTGACTAGAGCCCGTAAGATCCTAGTTAAAATCTCTGTTTTGGCTAGGATTTACTTCATCTTTGGCACAGCTTATTGTGTAATCTGCAATACTGCTTCCTTGAAACCTTCCTTGGTTCGGATTCTTTTAGGTCTCATTTACTTGGTAGGGTTACCGAGTTTTGGTTTAGGTAAGGAGGAAAGGAACTGCCACCCTACCTCTAATACGGGGCTATGTGTACCTCTTACGTGAACGTCCACCCAACCATCGGATCGGATACGTGATGAGTGGCAATGAGACGTTAGATGCTTTCACTCAGGCGGAAAAAAAAAAACAAGGCACTTTGAGGAGACTGCTGGAGCGAACTGAAATGTCGTTTTTAGGGTTTGTGGTTGAGTGCATCACGAGCTATGTGTGTTCAGGACGGGGTTCGAACAGATGACACACGTCTCTACGAAACTTTTAGTGAAACTGGAAAGTAATATAATGTTTAACAGGAAGTCTCAAGTTCATTTTGGGCTGTTGTAATCAGAAATATTCCTTGTATTTCTACGATAGAAATAAATCTATACATTTGGCTATTGTAGCAAACAAATAATTATCTGATGTATTCATGTTTTAGGTGGTAGCTGAATGTTTTTTCCCTTTCATATAAAATAAGATAGATATATATTTCGTATAAATCTGCAATTTATTTATGAAGAGGATTCCATTATGAAACCAGTATTGAACCGAATTAAATACGATATTAAATCTTTACAAAACAAAGACAGGAGCGTTATTTATAAGAATTCTGTTTAGTTAAGCAACTGCGAACGAATTAATTGCCAGAAGGGAGCATTCAAACTGAAATTTTTTTCGGGCTTAGACGCTAATTATGAGGATCATACTACAAGTCGCGAGCAACATTTTTTAACAATCATGATTTTTGTCTTTAAGCCAAACCAAGTACATCATCTCAATCTACAGACTTTTCTTTCAGTTTTCAACATTTTTCCAATTTTTGCACATATTTTTTCCATCATTCTGCAAGTTTGAAAATCCCCTTACGACTGAACTCCGTTCCAGCAGAGCCGCAGACACTGTCGCACTGCTTGCAGTATATCCTCCAGAGTCAAGTAGCGTTGGCGACGTATTTCTTCCTTGACAGACCTGAAAACATGGTTACCGTTGGATGCCAAATGTGGACTATAGGGAGAATGTGAAAGAGTTTCTCGTCCAGCTGTCCTGATCTCCTCGCTAGTGCCTTGAGCAGTATGCGGATACGCATTATCCTGCTGAACGATGATCTTCTTTCCAAACTTTTCGATAACCTGAGCTTTGAATTATTTCTTGCCCTGCACTATGTCCCGGGCAGTGGGCAGATATGTGGGTTGTGGGACACTGTGGAGCTCGAAAAAATTAGCGATACTGTCGGTAGAGCGCAGCACAGCTGCCATTTTTGTAACATTCGAATAATATCCTCTGGAACAGTGCTTCTCAACCTGTGGTTCGCGGACCACTGGTGGTCTGTGAATATAGTTCAGATGGTGCACGAGCAGAATATCGTAAATTTTGATACCATATTCGTACTGTATGAGGCCATAAGGCCAACTTTTTAAAAGCTTGAATATTTCAATTTCCGTGGCAAAATTTGGCATTTCCAGGATGAGGATAGAACAGCATTGTTTCTACGATGGTCTTTTCATTTCCAGATGGCATCAGAAAGAGCGCCATTCTTCTAAAGATTAAGTAAATGACGGTTTCCTCAGGGTTTTAAACAGGTATGAGCAACCGCGTCGCGGTACGTGGCAGGATTGGTAACATAAGAATGATGAAGTAAACAAAAATAAAAGGTGTACCGACTAGCGTGTTTTATTTTGTGCATGTAGGCCGATGGTCTAGTGTAGCGTCCAGCATGTAGTAACATTATTATTTATTTGATTTGGTAAATATTAAGACTCTGGTTAATATGTAATTGACTTTAATAATTCACATCCAGCTTCATAACTGTGTTTTCGTACGAATTCAAAACATGGTTTTAGTTTATTATGTTAGAGTGGTACATGTGCCAGATGTTAACAATAATATAGATAGTAAATTAAGCCTATCCAAGTTAGTGGTCTGCAACATTTTTAACAATTTACTGGTCCTCAGATTGAAAAAGATTTAGAAACGCTACCTTATAAGCTATGTCAATGCTAGGAGGCAATATTATTTCTGTTTCTTAGTTCCTTTGAAGGATGATTACATAAGATTATGACTGTACATAACAATGTAACAGGAAACGATTCTCAAGCGAAATGTGTTCCACTGGTGTCGTGGCCATCGAAGGCAGTGCCGGATTAAGAAAGTATGGGGCCCTAGGCACAGAAAAATAATTTGGCCCATTTGTTTTTGAAAATAATGATTTGTATTTTATAAGTACAGACAAAAGGTTTTGCAGATGACTAATTGAATTTATCATATTTTTATTCAATTAACAAACGAATTTTACAATTTATGATATTTTGTAAATTACTTTTATTTATCGTACACCACAATGAAATCAAAAAATCTAATTTGCACTAATTTGCATTCTTTTCATATTACTTTGATTGTTTTATGTTGAATTACTTTATTTTTTAGTATTTTTATTTAATGGAAAAAAGTTATCTCTGGAGCAACCTTCAAAAATCAGGGTTCCAGACTACTGCGTAGTCGTGCCTATTTGGTAACTCAGGGCTGCCTGTAGG